>KE373323.1:646273-664154 GCA_000418225.1 Zizania latifolia | reverse complement strand
CTCCCTCCGCCGAGCCCTCTGGTCGCCGCCTCCGCTTCCTCCACCGAGCCCTCCCGCCGCCGCCTCTGCTTCCTCTGTCGAGCTCTTTCACCGCCACTCCCGCCGCTGAGCCCGCCACCGCCATCGAGCGGACCTGTACCACGCACCCACGGATGCGGGGGCGAGGCCCCTGTCGGCCGCAGCGGCGGTGCCGCAACGGCGCGAGGCCTTGAAGCATGAAGGGCAGCGCGAGGCGTGGGCACGCGCTTCGTTAAGGAGCAGGAGCAGGGCGAGTGCGAGCAGCGCCGCGCGGGCGACGGCCTCCGGGAGCGGGAGGTTCTGGAAGGGTGGCATTGCGAGGCGGTGGGGATCGACGGTGTCAGGAGGGCAGCGGGCACACATGACACATGGGCCAACTTTGTGTCGGCGCTCCCTTTCGCCTGAAGCCCCCTCCCTCGTGTACTGGCGTTGAAGCAGTTGTGGTTTGCTCCTACGTGGCTTACTATCTTTTCTCAAACCATTGCTTGAAACCACAGCCCATTGTAAATGCTCTTAGTTTTCAATATGACCACCTTTGGCACCACATAAGTTGCTGCTATGCTGTTATGTTGACACAAGCACCAACGAAGACAGACATGTTTATAGAGAAAACCTGTCACTTGGTCTCTGCCGTCCACGGCCTGGATTTTGGTGAAGTGCCAAATGGTTTTGTTCTGGGTAGTGATATACTACATATTGTAAGCAAAAGCAGGAAGCATCTTAGAAGTACTTTAAAGTAATCTTGCGTACGAAGCCTAGGTTTTGTTTAATCCAACATGTTTTGATTTGTTCAATGCCAAGGACCAATACCTGTTAGAATATTAAGCAATTGCGAGATTACTTTTCGAAATAGATAAATCATGACATCCGCAAGAATAAGCATGTACACATCTAATACACTAGTAAACTTGAACATAGTAATAATGGTTTCGCAAAACATGATTATTAACCGAACAGTAAAGCAGTGCACGTACTGTACGGTAGCCGAAGACGAAGCCACGGTCGGTGTAGAACTGCTCTTGTTGATGTCGGATTACAGTACCCGACGGCGACCGACGGTAGACGTGGACGAAAGACGCGCCGTGGTGACGGACGTGAGCAGTCGCGTGGAGCGTTTCCCAAAAACCTTATCCGCCCTCTCCCGATGTAGGATCACAAGAGCGAGAGGTTCCGGAGACCTGCTCTCCCTCTCGCCGGTGCACACTGGAGAAAGGGATGAAGTAGACTACACCAACAGCGCAACAGAGAGGATAGGCAAATCGATCTGTTCTGATCTAATCTGTTGTATCTCTTAGATCACACGTCTGAAACCGGCCAGATGGACGGATATTTATATGGGAGTAACACGATCTCATATCGCGATCACGATCTAAATCGAGTTAGTTTTCATATCCCGTAAAATCCGCCAAGTTTTCAAAAGATCGAAACAGCCAAAGGGAACTGAATCCCCACAAGACGGAAAGCCAGTATTTCGGCGGACATGTGGTCAGGCTCGGCTGACTGACCCCCCGAATTCTGACTGCTGACCACCAGAGTCCTGACTGCTGACCTCCCGAGTGCCGAGTGCCGACCTCCGACTCTCGAGTGCCGAGTGCCGAGTGTCGAGTGTCGATCCCTGATCCGGTATGGATCTTTGAGATTTATTTAAAAATTTCTAAAATATTTATGTGGGTGTAGCTCAAAATTCCAGCAATACCTGTTTAGGCCTCAAAGGCTATTGCCTAGCAACAAACGGCTCTCGACTCTCGACAGGAGTTGAGGTCGGCAGCTAACCATTTCGAACAATTCGGAGAGGACAAGCAGACAGCAGTGCACCAGTTATAATAGCAAGCTACCATGAATGAATCGGTTAGTGATTGTGGGGATGAATATCCTCAGCCCCAAGCTCCTTGGGTCACATGGCTACAAGTAATTTAGACCATAAAAAAATGCAAAACGCCCTGAGCTAAAACCCTATAAAACGGCAGCTAGGATCGATGATATGATCCTAGCTAGCTAGCTTGCTTGCCAATGACAAGAAGATAAGGCCTTTGAACTGTTCCTAGCACATACTCCTTAATTGGGTATGTGCTCGATGACTAACAGTTCTTGTCGTGTAGTATCTGCGAGCTATTTGTTGGTATATGCATGGCTTGGTAGTTGTTGGACTGAAGCATCCGTGTGCAGGTCATACTGTTACCCCATCCTACTCGTGTCTAGTGCTCTGAAATGTGCATCTGAATCAGCCATCAGCTTGTAGCACCTGTAGACAAAGTCCCGTATCGTCCCTGTTTGCATGCAGCCCAATGCACTGTGTCATTTACTCATATTCGTCCGGTTGGAAAACCATATGTATTCCATACAACACTAGTACATAATACTCTGTATCTTAGAAAGAAAATAAACATGGTGGTAGTGTACAATAACATATAAAAATTAAAAAAAAGATAAACTGTGGATATACTAGTTGGCTGGGAAGTGGACAGAAATCCTTGCAGCCTAAACACCTATATTCCCATTTCCCGGCCATTGGACCGATTTTTTAGTCAGCCTTGATCGTTGCTTCCTCGAAGGTTCTGATCGTATCAAACGTGCAACTAAATGTAACTGTGCGTTATGGTAGATTAGCTAACTGTAAGACTATCTGATAGCCACTGCAACATGCATGGATGCCGCTATGCGGCTCCTGACTCAATTTTCATGATGATTCGACTCCACCATGAAAATGAATTTGATGAGAGGGTGTTTCAAAATCTTTTCTGTTACGACATGTTTGGATTGACACCACGAAGATGACTAAAATAATATGATAATAGAGAATCAATCTAAACGAAGTTTTCATGTGAAAACCATTGAAGCGTCTTCACGGAATTTCCGAGCTAGCTAAGCATTCCTGGCCTAATACAGATGCATGCCACTTGACCTTATATATGTTAACTTACGCCGGTCGAAGAAAAAATGAGTAGCTAAAGCACGCAATCCATGCATTGGCGCCACCTATGAAGCATTATTTTGGCCGAACTGTGCATCAAACTCTGACAAAAGGGTGGTCTGTCCAATTAATTGGCTGTCCTGTATCAAGGCGACTGCACTGCACGTTGATATTTGTTTGTTTAAACGTGCAAAAAACTGAAACATTTCTCGCAAATTACGGCGTTCCAATTGAAGACCCAGTAATCAATCGTTGAATGCTGGCTACCGCCGGACAAAAGCAAACGCACGATATTAAACGTTCCCTAGCAAGAGTTGACTCTTGCCGGTTTAGTGACTCTGCAAAACCTGCACAGATCTTTTCCTTTTGTTCCATCAGACATCTGCTCCTTTTCACTTTCTACTGAAGACGGTCAGTACTTGATTTTGCCCGACGGTTACCAACTTACCATGGCGTGGCTGAGCGGCGAGCTATCATTCATCGGCTCTTCCATCTCACACAAAACCATGCAAAGAGCAGATCGAAACACTGACCGATGGATTGCCTAGACAGTATACAGCTTTCTCTCTTTAATTTCCTTCTTTTTTTTTCTTTCCTTTTCTTCTTATTGGTAGTTACTAATACACATGTGAGTAGAGATAAAAACGGAGCGGAAACGGATAGAAATGAGTGCTACTATATTCGTTTCCGTATTTTTTAACGGAAACGAAAATGAATACGGATATCCCGAAAACGGATACGAAAGCGGATAGTATCGGAAACGAATAAGAACCGAATAAGAACTAGATACGAATACCTATCGAAATTAAAAAAACCTTAATATATAAAAAAGGTACAATAAACCAATAAATAGGTTCAATTTGTACACATATTAATAAAAGGTAAATATATATAATAAAGTAAAAAAAATAAGTTTTATAGAAAGTTTTAGTTGTAATGAATATATTTATTATTTATTTTTAGCAAATAATTATATATTAATTTAAATTAAATTATTTAATATTTCATAAATAGAAGATAGTTCAAAGTTTTACATAACGTGAAAAAGTAAAAGCTAATGTTTTATATAGTGCAGTAAAAAATAGTGAAAACAGAAACTTTCTGTTTTTGTTATGTGGAATATTCTGTTTCCATAGCCGTTTCTATCAGAAATCACTGTTCCGTTTTTGTTTTCGTTTCCGCATAAAAAATTTCGTTTCTGTTTCTGTTTCAGAGTATTCTATTTCCGTATAACCCTGTCTTTTTCCTTTTTTTTTTTGAAACAGACGGAATTTTTTGGCTCTGTTTTCATCTAGAGTGAGTATGTGCGGCTCTAGTTAGTCAGGGCGACCGAGAGGCGAGAAGAGAATATCTGCAGGAAAAAGAAGCAGAGAAAGCGACCAGATGGGTACGGAGCAGCCAGCGCTCGTCTCCTAGCTCGCGCCATTTGCATGCACGTTCCTCGTCAGACCGTGTGATCTGTAGCACGTAAACAAGTTGGTCAGCACTTGATGCTAGGTTAGTCCTCCGGCTTATGCATGCACCCATTATAGTGACAGAGATCAGTACAGTATATTGCAAGTATTTGGCTCCGGCATTTGGGCGAGATCTCCGAGGCCTATTTGGCCGCCTCGATACACATCCTTGACGTCGCCCATGCCGTGGAGCACAGGCAAGTGTATATACATATACATATGCTTTGACAAGTTGACAACTGCATGCCACGGAGTTCTGCAAGTAGAGCACGTAGTTTTGTGTCGAAACGACGCAGCAAATGGCCTAGTTGTACGTAGAGCCATCCCCCGTAATGTAGCTAATAAGGTACATTGCGAACTCATCAGGGTGCCATTTTACTCAAAGCTATAACAAGCGATTAACAGTTTCACAAAAGAAAATAGGACGACGAAACAAAGAAAAAACGACAGTGCCAACCGCACACGGCCAGTAAACCGTCTCCGAAGATAAAACAGCCAAGCCAGCATCAAGGCAACAAATTTGAAACATTTCAAGAAAACCTATCCACCAAGTATATCATGAAATACTCTTAAATCTACACCTACAAAAAATTCTTAAACCTACACCTATAAAACCCATGAGTTTTAAATTAAATCTATACTCAAACCTTTTGAGTACACAAAACCTAAGGAGAAAGTTTACGGAAGCTAAAACTAAACCGGAATCTGAAGTACAAGTTAAAGTCGAAGCGGAATCTAAAATAGAAATATAATCTAAAGCTAAAACTAAAACATAATCTCAAACAGAAACAAAAACAGAGATAACTGATTAAACTCACAATACATATGTACATAAATTAAACCTATGCCCAATCCAACCCGAATCGAATACTCAAATTCACAAGTCCACAAATACAAATTTAAATCTAAATCTATCCACCGATAAAATTGCATCTTACCAGCAACCTGCCGAGTGAGGAGCTAGCGACGCCATGCATCACGAGACGGAGTACGCACTCGTACCACCGCTACGACAACATCACCATATCCTTTCTCCTGACAACTGCATCGATCAGCCTGAGCCGGTAGCTACTGCAGACGACCTGTTCCCTCCTCGGCTATACTGATCACTACTGGACTGGACCACCTGCATGGCTGGCTGCACTTCGGACCGGCCTGCCTACCTGAAGCAGATAACGCAGCAGGCCGGCTCCGACACGTACGCGTGCTACAGTCGCAGCAAAATCACGACGCCACGACGGCCACGTACTTACGCAGGGCATATGCATTCAACGGACTGGTAGCGATCTGACTCTGCGGCAGGGGTAACCCATACGCTCCGGGCGCAGTGCAGTGCAGTGCAGTGCAGCAAGCCCAGACTCCAGAAGACCAAAAACTCATCGTCCGATCGATCGATCGATCGATCTGCAGAGCTGCCAGCGGCGGCAACAGCATCAATGCTAAAACGAGCGAGAAATACGTTTAGTAAAAGAGAGAGGAATGCATAATGCTACAGCTCTGTATATGTATGTATACGTACTTACATACGCAGCAGTAAAACCGGAGTGACTAGACATGAGTGTTGGGGTATACGTGAATTACCCGTATTTACTTATGCAGAGGTAGAGGTATTAGAATTTGAGTTATAACACAAATGACAACAGATAAATATTTAGAATTTGAGTTATAACACAAATGACAACAGATATATAGATATATATTTAGTATTGATATATTATCATCCATATATATTATTTCCTTCGTCTCGTAATATTATAATCTTAATATTATAAAACGAAGAAAGTATATATAAACTAGAGTATTATAGCCCTTCTGTTATTCTGTACTCACGAGAACCGAGAAAACCTCTAGCGTGTTATAATGAATTGTACGAACATATAAGAGGTAGCCTTTGGCGACGACAGATTTTTGTCAAGCGGAGTAGGGGGGAGAGCAGCCGGCGGCAGCACCGGCCGCGACTTTATCGGGGGCATCGACGACGCGATGCCAAGCCCAAGCCACTTGCGTCCAGCCCTCCTGTCCACCACCCGTCCGTCAGCTCGTCCCGCATCATCCCTCGTGAGACATGAACCCACGAATCACGCTTGCCGCGTGGCTCGGCCTACATAACCGAGGAGGAAGGCATAACTAAGCGGCTGAGCTGTAGCCGAGCCGCGAGGAGAGTGTGTGATATTGATGACCTCCCTCACGCTGTCACGCCCACTCTATGAGTAGTAGGCCCGCCCTCCACTCCACATCTGCAACAGAAGTATCCTCATAATTACCGCATTAGCAGCGCTGCGGCGACAGCATCCGGGGCGGCGGCGTCGCGGCGACAGGATCCAGGGCGGTGGCGGCTGGTCCGAGGTGGCGGTGGAGCTAGATCCACGCGGCGGTGACGAGATCGGTGGCGGCGGCGGTTGGAATGCTAGATCCGGGACGACACCGGCTAGTTCCAAGACGACGGCGGTGATATCCAGGGCGGCGACAGCTGTTTTCGGGGCGACGACGGCGGGATCAAGGGCAGCGGTGGGTTGACGGCCTAGGGCATGGTCGGAGATTTGCAGATGCGGGGCATGGGGCTGTGGGATTCTGCTCTAGAGATATTTTTTCAATGGGGACACTGTTGGGTGCTGGCCGTGCACATGACGGAGACTGCCGTTGACTGAGCTACCGAGCCGCTCGTAAGCCGACTCAGCTCGACTCGGTCACGTGCCTAGTCAGTAAGGCCGGCTCGAGTTCAGCTCGGGAGGCCTCTGAGCCGAGTCCAACTCGGCTCAACTCGCTCGACCCCAAACTGACTCACGATACCTCCTTCAAGTTTCCTTCAATCCTTCCCCAGTTCCCTGCTTATATATTGCTCCTCCCGAGCCGAGTGAACGAGTCCCCACTTATATATTGCTCCGTCCCGTCGCGCCTTGCTCCTTCAAGTTTCCTTCAATCCTTCCCCAGTTCCCCGCAGGCCGAAAGCCCAGAGGTACAGGGAGATCGAACTTCGAAGCTCAGAGAGAGGGATAGAGAGAGCTTCGAGAAGCTCTTAGTATGGCGGTGCTGCTGCGGCCGGCGGCGATCGCCGGCGGCAGGCAGGTGTGGCCGGTGGCGGAGGACCACCAGCTGCATTACGACGCGGAGGCGGCGTCGCAGCGGCTGGTGGAGGCGGTGGCGCGGGGCGACGCGAGGGAGGCCGGGGATCTGCTCGCGTCCGGTCGCGCGGACGTCAACTACGCCGGGGTGGTGTGGCTGAAGGCGCGGCGAGTGGCGGAGGCGGCGCTGAGGGACGACGCCGCCGCCGAGCTTCGGGCGGCGCACGATGAGATCCGCGCCGACGTGTCGCCGCTCTTCCTCGCCGCCGGGAATGGGGACGCCTCCCTCGTCCTCGCGCTGCTCGTGAGTGCCTTCCCGCTCCCTCCCTGCCCCCTGCTCTGTTCTACAGCTTTACCGCATTACGCTTTGTTGGTTGAATGTTCGATGATCTCGTTTGGTGTTGTTCGAATCCTTAGCCATTCCATTCGGTAAGTTTCGACGCGTTCGTGAGGAATTGATGATAAGATTTGGCTTGCTCCATGGTTTGAATGTGCATTTCGGGCTGCCTATGTCACATTTCCCGTAAAATTTGTATGGTTTCGGTGGCGAAATTGCGTCAATTTGCTGAGCACGAGCACAATTTTCGTCCTAGAGTTTTCGAAAGGAAGCATTGAGTGTGCTTCTCGAAATTTACAGAGCTACGGGCTTGAGCTTTTTTGAATAAATTTGGCTCCATTTCTCCTGCAGTATCTGAGTTGGTAGATATTTTCAACAATTTCGAGTGGTCTTAGCGGTCACTGCCAAGTGCCCAACTCTAATTACCCAATAGCTGCTAGATAAAAGGTGTCGACTGTTTATTGTAATGATTTTTTCACGGTTGCTCCGCCACTTTTGTTTATTCTGTGCGCCCATCATAAATGTACTCCCTCCTGAGATGCAGTGAGATATAAGGTTAATAAATTAGTAATATACTGAAATATTAATAAATTAGTGATAAAATTAAAATATAAAAGAATCTTTTATTAAAAAATAATATTGTGAAGTGATTAAGCCGTAGATCAGGATTATTAAAGAAATAAAATTTCTTAATTTGTTAACCGAGCCGTAAAAAGTAGAATTAAAGTATTTTTTACAAAGTCAAATAAGTAGAAGTAAATCCATTTTTGGACATATGACTATATGAGTATCATAAAAATGCACGCTCGAGAAAAATACCATCTTGTTGTTGCCATTTTATAAAATCAAAATTATGAGTAGTAGGACTATTATTTGGTTGGGAACAAGAGAATATTTGATAACTTCCCTCTCAACTTATTGGCACTTCTCTATAATATTGGCACTATTGTTCATTTTTTTAAAAAATCACAAGGTAAAAGGTTACTCATCATGAGAGATAGAGTAGTTTCCAATAAGTTTTAGACCAAATCTAGTTCATCAACAAAACCTTTAGGACCTTTTATTTTTACAATTAGTTTCTAGAAGAGGAGCTTTCAGTCCACATGGCTGCAATGGGACCATGCTTTGCATTGCAGTTACTCTTTAGTGCGGACGGACAGATTTGTTCGGATTTCTTTGGAACACAGAAATTTTACCGAATTTTTATAGGAATTAAATTAAATACTCTAAAATTTCTTTAAAAATACTACATTCTAAAAAAGCCATGAAAATAGCAAAATTGGGTCATGCAAACTTAAGGAGGGAAGCTTCCTGGGCACACTTTAATGACCTAGAAATACGTGTACACATCGACCAAGGACCAAGGTGTACATACGTACATACGGTATATGCACGTGTATTCTTGTAGTATTCGCCATGTACCATTTCCTATCAGAAAATGTAGTTTTTTGTGTAAGAATACTGTGACTTGTAAACAAGTACTGTACTAGCTAGCTAAGGATTCGGCGTTCTATGCATGCTCGTGGTTTTGGATAACGTGGAATAGGATGATCCTGTGTTTGATTGGAGGTACGCTCATTTGTCTTTTTATCTAGAAAAGCCTGAGACTTGGGGCACACTGGCAAGGGGTAGATGGGTTTGACTTTAATCCTGAGCAAACCATGCTTTGTTTACTGATGCTGATAATATAGTAAATCTTTTTTAACATTTGATAACATAACGCATCTGTATAGCACCAGAGTGGCTCAGTGGCACTGTTTATTATGTACTCATGGTGTACTAGGCCTAGCAGTTGTTGTACCAGGCTACCAGCTCAACGCTTTGGTAGAAATCAATATATTCCCCTCGTGAGCTCGGTCGGGGTGGGATCACGTGAGCTGCTCAGTTTCCAGTCTCGCCCTCATTTGTTGATCCACTGTACTCCAGTAATCTAGAGCAGTTTCACTTTGGTGCTGGATCCTATGGGAGTACTTAGCCCTTGCCCCCTTGCGGCCTTGCCACCTAATCACAGATTCAGTCACCTCCCGGGTCCCATATGCCCGTCACTCTTGTGACCCTGATCGCGATCGGACGTCACTCTTGTGAAAAACTGAAGGACCTCATTTGCGCTGAACTGGTTTGGCTAACTGCCCATCACTAATGACTGCTTCATCTCCATTTTGCGTCGTCTTCTTCTACTACATTGGAACCTCTCCCCTGGACTGTGGAATAATCCATGAACTGTCCGAGGTGGCCATCCACGCCAGCTTTGTTCATGCTTAGCAGCTCATGTCATGTCTCCATTCTGGTTCTGACCAGTGGCCACCCATGATAGCAATGGGGCATGATCAGTGAGTTCACATGATCTACACCTGGGTACACAGCCGATTAACTGGATCCGATGTCCGCCGCTCCGATACGTCCAAGCCGCACCAGCTGTATTTGATCACGCCTCGAAACAAAGCCCTCATCAGCCATCCAGTAGTCGACTAGTCGTCGTGGTCGGTAGCCCCAGACTCCCCAGTAGCCCGATCCGGCCGGCCTCCTCCGTGGCAGGCAGCGCCAAGGCCCTCGCTATTAAATGACAACAACGCCGCCCAGGTGCGATGCATTGCTGATCTGCCCCCACCAGTCGGCCAAAAGTGCATGGTGCGTGCGCCGGCCCGGCCGACGGAACGGAGGGCTCTCGCTGCCCGCGCATCCGAATGGCGTCGTGTCCTTCGCCCTGTAGCCATCTGCTCCCCCTGCCACCGGCCGGCCGCGGTGTCCAGCGGTACGCCCTGTACCCTCCCTCGCCCCGTCCTCTCCTGCTACGCGCACCTCGGCACCTGGCGCCCATGCATGCACGGCCTCCTGCCCTCACTGCCCCGCCGCCCCCGCGCGCCCGGCCTCCGTGCATTTATGTATGTCGGCCGCTGCTCTGCTCTGCGCAGCTCATCCCGCGTGTGGAGTGGCATGGGGATGCCAGTGTGCCACGTAAGTCCTGTCAAGAACATCACCTCGGTTTAGGCTTCAGAGTGTAGGACCAGTGCTGTAGTAGCACTGTTGCTCGTGCTGGTGGTGGTGCGACGAATTTATCGTGTGATGCGAATCCTGGATGCTGATTTTTTACTCGTCTCTAGATGTCCTGTTGCCTGATGAACCTTGATAAGATGCGAAGGGCCGGTTAAACAAGAGCTTACATCATGAGGTGACCTGATGGTGTCATGGTGGGATCATCAGAATATAGCAAGGAGTAGCATATTTTGTTTCTGAACCGGCATTGTTCATTCCTTGCTCGATTTGCAGAACACTGTTTGTCTGTCATTGGACAAATGTACAAACAAAATGGAGCAATTAAAGATTCTTAGGCCATTATCTGGACTGTCGCACCCAATAGATTCAGTTTGTTGTTTGCTTATGGTTGCCTTTAAAGCCACTACAGATTCAGCGAGGCTGTGCTGACAATGCGGAGAAACCACACCATAATTTCATATCTCGACGGGTAGCATCGCTCTGCAGAAATTTAACCAGATTCCTTCTTCCAGTAGGAGGCCCCTTCTGAGTTCTGTCTCTTGCTTAAATGAATTATATGGCATAGTGCCATTGCCACAGTACCTGCACAGGCTGGTCAGCGAGTCTATTGGTTACAAGTCTCCACATCACCGACCTGGCCAGACATAGCAGTAACAGCGACATTTGTTACTCGGCCAGCTGTGGTTCCAAGTCCCGATGGCTGTTGTTGTGCCCTGTTATGTGTAAACTGCGTTGGCCCATCCTGATAGTATCCCTCCCTCCGTGGAGCCGTGTAGGTCAAAGCGAAACATAGTAAAAGGAGAAATTGTACTGGGCATCGATTCTTATGCTCTTGTTAGGTGAGTTGCTGTTTGAACAACTCAAATAAATTTAAGAAAAATTGTGTGATCAACTTATGATAGCATTGCCCTTTTTCACAGACTTACGATAGCATATCAAGTACAACTGCTGTGTTGATTTTGAGTACAAGTACAGTCCTGGTGTTTTAGCTACAAGAAATACTGTACTCGATATGCTTTAAGACAGTCTAATATATGTTTCGCTCAAATGTGCATCGCGGGCAGGCGAAGGGGGCGGACGTGAACGGCAAGGCGTTCCGGGGGTACCCGACAACGGCCGCGGCGCGGGAGGGGCGCGCGGAGGTGGCGGCGCTGCTGGTGCGCGCCGGGGCGTCACAGCCGGCGTGCGAGGAGGCCGTCGTAGAGGCGGCGCTGCAGGGGCAGGCCGCCCTCGCCGCCATCTTCATGGGCTCCGACCTCGTCCGCCCGCGCGTCGCCGTCCACGCTCTCGTGTCGGCCGCCGCCCGCGGCTTCGCGGACGTGGTGGACACACTCATCAAGGTACGTTCCTGGTTGCGGGTTGCGACAACCTTCTCCTTGTTACGGTTTCATGCGACTGTACCTAGAAGCACGAGTGCTCGATCCATGTATCGCGCTGATTAAGCAGGTTGCATGCATTTTGGTGATTTGATCCCCACAGCGGGTGGGGCATATGGCGGTATGCTGAATACTGTTGTGCAGACTGCAAAGTAGCAGATGCTGTCGAGTACTCGAGTCTAGTACTCCATGGTACCTACTGCCTGCTCAATGGGAGCGCAGGTCTAGTCCCGCCTCGCCAATTCATTGACGATTTCGCTGGTTTATAACGGGAAGCGGTACCTCTGTGACTGTATTCGTACAAAGGAGAGACGGTTGGCATCTCCCCTGTCAATATTATTTGTTCATCCATTTTTTTTGCTCATGCATTTTTTGCATCTTGGCCCTTCCGTATATCTTACTCATGTATAGGTGGCCCGTCCATTTGCAACTATATTTGTATTTTTTTACTATATTTAAATGCTGTTAGTCTTATGGTTGAAAATAAAATCTTAAAGTTTTTAAGATGTCGCAGAAATTATAAATGACAATGAAATCTTAAAAAAAAATCATGCAAAAATATTAGAATTAATTTTCTAACCATTCAAACTCTATTTTACATCTTAGAGTTTCTCCTCCTTTTCCCACACCTACCCACTGTTGCCACTATTCCTCTTCCCGACGGATTATCTTTGGTGGCGCCAGTGGTAGGAGAAGACTTTGGGAAATTGCCTCCATGGCTATCAAGGTAGGCTGTTAAACTTATCTTAGATATGACTAGTTAGTCTTTAATGGAAAGCTAAATTTCTTATCCAACATTACTTCTTCATTACTCCTTTGGCTGCTAAGTTTTCACCATCGCAGATGCTCACAGTCGTCTTCGTCGTTTGTTCTTTCGACTCTAGCTTCTCTCATAATGACATTAAGTTGCAACACTATTTTTCACCACTGAGCGATTTTGGCGAATGGGTTGTCCTCATCTACATACCCATTGACTCAGAGCTCTGTCCTCTTCAAGGATAGATCATGCCATATTGAACTCCTCTTAGTTCTGCTTCGAGATTGATCATGATACCTCCATTACTAATTTTATTTTTCTTCAAAATTGTAAGCTTTGGATGGAGTTCATAAAAATCTAATTAATCTTTTTTCATTTATTATTTTTCTAAAATTAATTTGTTTATAGTGATTTTGCTTTTCCATTTTTTCCTTCGAGTTATAGTTATTTAGGGGGTTTTACTTTAAAATTCTTATGTTAATAAAATTAAAATTCTATTTTACATTCAAAATTGAAGATATTGCTCGATTGCATGAGACGTGATATTTTTAATGAATCTTTTTGTTTATTGTAAGTTTTATTTGACATCTAGTATTGATCTAGATTGTTGTAGTTTGCACGTGCAGCACTTATCCTGTTCTTTTTCTATGATTTTCATGGCAATTTCTTTACCTGTACTTTCCTTGTCAAACTTTCATAGGCTGCTTAGAGTTCATTCAGCCTGAACTAGTTTTGTAATTATGCAATATTTATTTTTATACCGCCAGATTGTTACTTTGTGGACTTGGTAAAATAAATGATTTATATAGACATCATCCTACAGTGACAGGATAGGTTAAGATTGTTTCATTGCTTGGGCACGTGCAAATTGGCCTCTGATATGGTATACTAGTCTCGTTTGCTTTACCTGCATTAATTTCTCTAGCGATTCTTTGCTGTTGGGGCAGAATTCTAGCATTGATTGACATGTCCTATTGACCCTCATGCTCATTTTTTCCCCTTTTACTGTCATTGCTGTAAGCTTATCATACCTGCTTGATTCAATTTACTTCTCTCTCTATAACTCGATTATTTTGCCTGCAGACAGAAAGTGAATTAGCAGCAAGTAGGCTTATTGACGATCTTGGTCTACAAGACAAACAGCAGTATGTATGTGCTATTGTTATCTGTGAATAGTTAGCTATTTTTGAATGCTATTCCTTTTAATAAATTACACTAATGTGTTTAATACTTTAATTCTTCAATATCATTTAGCCTAACTCTCAACACAAGCGTTACATTGTCAAAGATGGAGCTCCAACACTGGTAAATGGACTTTTCATGATATCTTCATCTTCTTTTGTTTTTCCTATGTCTCACTTGAATATTCTCCTTCTTGGTCACATCAGATCCCATCAGATCCCTTTGCGCTCATGAAGAGCACTGTTCTTTCTACAGGATCAAAGGTATGTCTAGTTATTAACTAACTGCTACAATATATTATGACCTAGACCTACTAACATCTTTGAAACGAGTTGCTAGGTGCTGCCACTTGCTACTGATGGATTAAAATGCATAATAGTGTAGACACTTTCAAATTGAATTGCTAATTCTTATGCCCATCACCATGACCTCAATTACTTGTTTTCAGTTAACTATTTGACAAATTTATACATTTCGTGATCTTTTGTATTTGAGCTGTGTGATTGCGACCATCATATTATATCACTGCATTTTTAGTGAAACATGTTTTATCTTTGCAGCTCAAGTTATTTCTGGAACCATTTCTCTATGAGAAATCTAGCAAAAGAAGCTCTAGAAAAGTGTCTGATGAGCATTTAAGTGAGGGTGAACCTTCATACTGATGGTGTTTTGAGGAGTTGTAAATATGAATTGCTGATAATATATAATATAACTGACATTCTTTTTCTGTGTGCTTCTGTCATCCTCACGCCCTTGTGAATCTCTATAGAAAAATGCAGATATAGACTGCATGTCATATATTCTGTTTGGTCAATTAAGAATGTCCTTTTGGACATGTTTCAAGCCAAATTTAAATATTTAGATTAAATGCATTATGCATGGAAATCGTAAGTGTATATTTGTGTTGAAAAGTACTTTCATAATTATAACTTTTGGTGGGGACCAGGGGGTTCAAATGTTTTGCAATAACAATTGGTCTCAAAGTTGCGCTTTGAAGACAATGACGTGTTGCAAACGATGTGCTCTCATGACCGGAGGAAGTACCTTTGCATTGTGATTTTTTTGTACGTAGAGATAATTGGATTTCCATTTTGCAGTGTTGGGAGTTTCTTTGAACGCCACTTTGGAAAAGAGGTAAGTTCATTTTTTCTTGAAGAAATTTATGTATTGTCAAGTGAATACAATCAAGCGAATAATAGTCACCTGCACAATATAATGATCAGAAGCTAGGAACTTCTAATTTTATTACAGGTTGTTGATTATCTTATTGATCCATTTGTGGCTGGAACAAGTGCAGGAGATCCTGAGTCATTATCAGTAAGTTGCTATAAGCTGTCCTGTTATTTGTATTGTTTATATCTATAGCTTTTATACGTGCAGTAAGTTATTCATATTCTCCTTACAAAAATTTCTAGTCATATTTTTTTTTATTTTATGTAAATTGCATATGAACAACCTATATGCTTGGATTTGTGATGTGTTCTTAGTGATGATATTTCATAACAATTCTCAATCAACGTGATCAGACCATATCACCTTGTTGATGTAACACTGTGCTGGTTTTGAGTAACATATTTTTGTGCAGATTCGTCATGCATTTCCAGCACTGTGGAATTTAGAGAATAAGTAAGTTTGTTGTTTGTGCATTGATTTTATTCAACATTACCTTTTGGGATTTCCACTTAAGGTTCATTAGAGCACTTCATTGCAATAAATATGGTCAACAATGTTTCTTGTGCCCAGTTATGTTCATTGGTCATCTTTCTCCTAATCTGCTGCTTCATGCACCTTCAATGCTCACAGGTATGGCTCTGTTATTGCTGGTGCCATCTTGTCTAAAATGTCCACTAAGGGTGATTCAGTGAAATCAGGAAGTGCTTCACCAGGGAAAGGAAGGAATAAACATTTTCATTTCATGGTGGAATGCAGGTATTCTGCAGATGTCCTGCAATTTCTTTCTTCAGTGTCAAAGATATTAAAGGCAAAGTGCCAAACCCCGAAACTTGTATTTATGTTTGAAAAATTCCACCTAGGCCATTCGAGAATGCTGAATTCAAATATGTGAAGTGAACATAAATTTTTTTCCTGCAACTAGGGCATATGTTCAGTCAGCAAACCATGATTGCCACTTTAAGAAGTCTTACAGGGCAGAAAAATTATCCTGGTTTACATTCATTGTCCAGCCTAGCTTATCCATCAATCAACACCCTGATCCCGCCATAATCATTCTTCATTTGCTTAACACAAGTTTATTAGATTATATAAGCTAGGTTGAAGCTAGACAAAACAAAAGCCCAATAATTTTTCCAAGCATTGGAATCTGTCTTTAATATCTTGAATATTATAGCTGTTGAGAAGTAAGGACGTGAAACAAAAGTAAGAAATGTGCCAAAGCTATTATGAAGAAAAACATATGAAGAGCCTTAGACGCCACCGTTTATTTGCATGATGTTGATAATGAATAACCTCTGAAGATGCCAACATATTTTGGGACATATTAATCATGAAGTATTCTTTATCAGCTTGATGTTGTGATGCCTGTCTAACCATACTGAATGTTTTGTAGTTATAGCATCTAACATCTAGATGTTTGAAACTTTTATGTTGTTCACTGCTTTTCAGTTACTAATAGATGCACTTCACAATGAAGTTGGAGGTGGTAATGTGAAGCTTGGCACAGAAGTGCTGTCATTGGCATGTAGCTGTGATGGAGTCTCTTCAACTGGTGGGTGGTCAATTTCTGTTGATTCAAAAGATGCTAAAGGGAAAGATCTCAGAAAGAACCAATCCTTTGATGCTGTTATAATGACTGTAAGAAAAAATTGTCTGCATTTGTCTTTTTAGAGGTTGGGTCATTTTATCTGCAATCTAGCAAAGCCTGGCTATTATAAACACTGAACACACTCAAAAATTCAAATATTTCACCTGTGCTTTTTTACCTTTAGGCTCCATTGTCTAATGTCCAGAGGATGAAGTTTACAAAAGGTGGAGCTCCCTTTGTGCTAGACTTTCTTCCTAAGGTCAGGTTAGGATCACCCTTTTAGATTAACAAATGCAATGATGCATGCTCTTGAGAAATTGGTGCTGGGGGAAATTCCTCTTAATGCTTTCAATTGCATTTCTATTCATGATTCACTATTAGATCCACGATGTAGAAATTATTTTGTTTATCTTTTAGATTTCTATTATATGTAAGGTTGTTTCTTAGTTTGTGAATTTACACATGATTCATCATCACTACAGGTGAAAACGGATCGGATACGAACGGATATTAGTGATATCATATTCGTTTTCATATTTTTTTCGGATATGAATACGAAAACGGATACTATTGGATATGAATATGGATCGAATACGAATCGGAGCAAATACGGTTACGGATATTTATCGGAACACGAAAACCATGCAACAAATCTACAAATGCAGCAAATTCTCTTTTCTCTACTTTACAAGTACGACATAAAGATTGATAATTTAATGTTTTTTATTACTTACATTTTTGCGGATATACATAAAGAAAATCTTGTATTCGAAATTTTAAAATCAAATTTCTGTCATTTTTTGAATAAGTGAATATCCTCTAATTAATCCAAATAATTTCTTGATCTCAAAAATACATTAGAAATCCCCCTGTTCCTAAAATTTCCAAATTTCCAAACTTTTATAGGAAAAAATCCTTTTTCTCTTCTTTTCCTTTCTTTTTTTCTTTCTTCTCCTTTCTCTTTCCTTCTTCCCCTCTCCATTTCTCCTGTGTTGCGTGCCTTTTTCTCCAGTGCTACGTCGGCTCAAC
>KE373323.1:628417-641833 GCA_000418225.1 Zizania latifolia | reverse complement strand
TCATCTTTATTTTTCTGGAAGTAAGGCCACACCTTTCTAGAGTAATCATCAATAATGGTAAGCATGTAACGAGCACCACCATAAGAGGGCTTACGAGGCGGCCCCCACAAATCAGCATGTACATAATCAAGTGTACCTTTGGTGGTATGAACAGATACATTGAATTTTACCCTCTTGTGCTTACCAAAAACACAGTGCTCACAGAACTTCATCTTACCCAAAGTGCAGCCATCCAGCAGGTCTCTCTTGATCAATTCTGCCATACCAAGTTCACTCATATGCCCAAGACGCATATGCCACAGATTAGTCTTACTTGGTTCATCATTAGAAACAGTAGCAGCAGTAACGGAACCATGTAAAGTACTTCCTCTGAGAACATATAAATTTGCAGAATTCATATCACCTATCATATGAATGAGAGAACCTTTTGATACCTTACACACTCCACCTGAACCGGAGTGTTTATACCCCTCGGCATCAAGTGTGCTGAGGGAGATGAGATTTCTGGCCATCCCTGGTATGTGTCTCACATCGTTCAGTGTGCGTATCATGTCATCATGCATCTTGATCTGAACGGAGCCAATGCCCACGATCTCACGTGGGCTGTTATCTCCCATACGCACGATGCCTCCATTCTGCACAGACTCGTAAGAACTGAACCAATCTCTGTTAGAGCATATATGAAACGAGCATCCACTATCAAGTATCCACTCATCATGGCCAGCAACACAACCAGCAAAAACAACAAGAACGTCTCCTGAATCAGAACTATCAGCAGCGGAGACAACAGAGGCCTTACCATCACCATCGGATTTATTTTTCGGTTGATACGTACCGTTTCTTTTCTCCTTATTCTGCAGCTTCCAACAATCCTCAATGACATGATTATTTTTCTTACAATACCTGCAGAACTTATCCTTGCCTCTGGACTTCGAACGGCCTTTACTGTTCTTGCTCTTGTCTCGATTATTGTTGTTGTTGTTGGTTTTTTGCTCAGGCCTGCCTCTAACCTGCAACACTTCGCCCTTGGAGGACGACACATCCGACTGAACCATACCTTTCATCTTCTCCCTCATCTGGAGGGCCTCATAAACTTCCGCAAGAGTTAGTTCATCACGGCTTAATAGTATGGTATCTCGGAAATTTGCAAACGAACTAGGCAGTGAGCATAGCAATAGAAGAGCTAGATCTTCATCATCATATTTTACCTCCATCGACACTAAGTCGGCAACGATCTCCTTAAAGACCGATAAGTGGTTCATCACCGAACCACCTTCTTGCAGCTTGTGTGTGAACAACTTCATCTTCATGTGCATCTTACTGGTTAGATCCTTGGACATGCAGATCGATTCCAGTTTGAGCCAAAGATCTGCGGCAGTTTTCTCCTGCAGCACTTCTTGCAAAATATCATTATGTAGATGAAGTTGAATCAGAGACAGAGCCTTATGATCCTTCCGCTTCTCCTCAGCGGTCCATGAATTTTGCCCTTTGCCTCCGAAACCATCCAGTGCCTCATCAAGATCTGAAGTTTGTGCCAGAATCGCCCGCATCTTGACTTGCCACAGCGAAAATCTCGTCTTGTATTCCAGCAGCGGTAGATCAAACTTCATCGATGCCATCGCGAAACCCTAAAGTAGAAACATGGCTCTGATACCACTTGTTAGACACGATAGGCAATATAAACGACGAAGAACAGAGATCAAACATAGGGACACGAGATTTTAACGTGGAAAACCCTCCCAAGAAGGAAGGGAAAAAACCACGGGCACCGGCAGCAAATCTTCACTATATCGGGAAAGGTTACAAACGCCGGGGATTACAATCTTTTTCATATCCTAAGGCGATGGCTTACAGGAGGTATATATAGAGATGAAAACTCTATAAAAGGCAATGATCCGAACCTCCGCTTATCTTCAAATAACTGAATTTGGATCATAAACTTAACATCAAGAAGCACACCAAGTGCGGGCGCAGGAAGCCGCATGGAAAGTCCCTGCGGATGGTCGGCGCCGCCGGCGTGCTCCGATGGGGCGGGTCGAGCCGGCTCAACGTGATGTGCCGGGAGGCCGATATCGGCGGCAGCTCGCCGTTCCAGCTGCACCGGCAGAGGCGAGGAGGTGGCGACGCGTACGAGCCTGGGCTGTTCTGCGTTGTGACGGCGACTGGGAGGGAGCTGCACTTCGTGTGCCATGGCGGCGAGGAGGCAGCGGAGCTGTGGGTGAGGGGCATCTGGGCGGTGACCAGGGCGGTATACGGCAAGAGATGAAGAGAGTGAAAGAGTGAAACGGTTTTTGCTCCTTGTGGGCTTTTGGTAGTTTACAGCGAGTGTTCCTGTAAAGAGTAGGGGCGTAGAGGGAGTGAGACAGTGAATGAGTGTCGCTGTTGTGCCCAGCTGCTGGCCTTCAGCTCGAAGGCTGGCTGATGTGCTGGGTTGGGTTGGGTTGGCTTGCCATGATGATTTTTGGTGCAGGGGCCCGGAGTTTTGTAAAGCCTTCGTGGTTGTTTCTTGGCTAAAGTTGCTTTAGCTGACTGCTTGCAGTGGTTTACCCTCTGAAATGTAGTATCAGTACCCTTTCCAAAATTTTACTCAGCACGTTTTATCACTTCAATAAAGAGGTAAAAGGCAGTAAATAAAGCATAATGGGTAAATGTAGGATACCCTGAATGGGGAAAGCCGTAGCGATTTTTCTACTTATTGGAGACGTGACCTCCGGTACTCCGTGTTGGACTTATCAGTCTGGATTGAGAGCAAATCAAGCCTAGCATTGTCGTCCGGTATGACTCATGAAGGGGGGTTTGGTTCCGATAAGGAAGAATATATCTTTATCGGGGAATCAAATTCTAGATATGATATAAAAAGATATATTTATACTAGAATCATTATAAATAGGATATTAGCACCTGAGTTTGGTAGACAATCATAGATATCAAAGAGACCGACTCGGGATAGAGTCCTGAGATTGTTGGGCTCACCCCTTGAGTATATAAAGGGGACGAGGCACCCCAGAGACATTGAATCGCATCTTATTCTTCTTGCTTTCGATGCCTTAAGCCTTCATAGCTTAATTGCATCGTATTGTAAGCTTAGACACCATATTATACACCAAAACAGTAACGTATGGTTATTATCCTCCGGGAGGCCCGAGCCAGTATAAATCTTGGCTCTTGTTTACTAGAGTCGACAATTGGGTTCGAACGCGCTGCGCTTTCCTTACACATCTAATCACCACTTCGGGTATCCCCTTGGGTGGACTGCTTGATGATTCACTGATAGTTGGCGCGGTAGGTAGAGGATCGCAATAGTCTTCACCAGGATCCAATGACATCACCTCATCGGCTCTCCGCCAAGCCTAGAACAACTTTTGTCCTAGGCGACACCACATTCATTGCTGATTTGACCGAAAGGCTGGTCCCTTTCGACTCAACACCAGCATTGGATCGGTCGCCACACCGAGGCCTTGACCCTTTCATCGCCCGAAAAGCGGACTGAGTCACGAAACATCTGGCCAACACCGTCCGAGAGTTGGCGACGGATCAACTCATCGGGTAGGTCGTAGACCGGCTCATTTAACACTTCTCAAGGCGTGCTGAGGACCTGCTTCCACGAGGCTCCTCCCCTCGACCCCATGAAGACTTTCCCGAGCACGTCGGGAGGCGACTCACCGTGTGGCTCGCTCGGACGCACTACAAGATCGACGACGACGATACCTTGACCCCCGGGACCGGCCGCTCTCGCCGCACAGATTCGACAAGGCTTCGACGTAGGAACTCTAGAAGGGATGGCCGAGGCCCGTGCTATGACGCTCGATGATTCAAGCGCATGGGAGAAGAAGGACAGGAAGGCACCCTGGGAAAGTCTCGATGATGACGGAAACGTAGGAGGACGTGACGCAAGAAGGCAAGCAAGGATGTCCCAATGAAGGAGGAGTAGCAGACTGTCGCTGCGTAAGTACGACAGTCCTCGATGGGGTTACCCACAGAGGTATTTTGATTAGGTGTAAAGGAATCTCTGTGTTTGGAATTCTATGGTTGCTTCTAAGAATACATGACAGAAATATTTAGATATATTCGGGCCTTCTAGAGGATAATAACCCTAGTCCTGTGTGTTGAAATATAAGCTAAAGAGCCTGAAAAGATCTTAAGCGTATGTGTGCATCTGCGTGAGAACATAGCCTGTAAGAGGTACCCCCGACCACTTTATATACTGTAGGGATCGGGGGGTTACCGTTTAGGCCTTTAACAGCTCCATTAATCCCCTTTACAGCGGTTTAAATTACTAGGGATCGTGGGCTAATAAGTACAGCATTATTCGTCATATTAATTTGACTGTTACGTCTTGGAGTTTATAGTCATTGATGGTGCGGACCGACCGTTAAACTGGCCTCCTGAGTCCTAGTAGTCGGGGTGTCCTCCCTAGTGCCGGACTCGGGACTCCTCCCTTTGGCTGACCGCTTCTGGGATGCACACTGGTCTGACCCCTTCTAAGTCGTCTTTAATGCTTCATCTTCTCGACCCCATGTTTCGTCCGATCATCATAAATGCTATCAGGAAGTATCCCGGGGTCATATCCCTGATAGGAGCCCCCGAGCTCTTTACGACAGAGAGGCGATGTTCGTCCGAATAGAGTCAAGAAGCCGTAAGGAGTGCCAACTTCTCGATGAATCTCTTTTTATTTACCTAGAAGGGGCACCGATTAGGTGCACCTACCGGGTGTAGCCTTCGAGCATGGAGTTTGTTAGAAGAATAGGCTCCTCCAAGGTCTAAAGTCTTTCGTGACGTTTGTCAGGGCGAGGGGCATCTGAGCCCCTGGGTGTTTTGGCGATCAAGCGTCCGTTGGAGTCGAGAGACGTCCAGGGCCCGGGCGTTTTGGTGAGTAGGCATCCGTTGGAGTCGAGGGGCATCAGTTGGAGTCGAGTAGGCGTCCGTTGGAGTTGAGAGACGTTCAGGTCTCGGGCGTTTTGGTGAGTAGGCGTCCGTTGGAGTCGAGGGCGTCGGTTCACCTCCCTTGTTTGATCATCAAATTTATTTTCAACGGTGAGATGGAGTGCTTTGGGGGAAGTAAACTAGCGCTGATGATGATGTGGATTCCCACTCAGAGCAGTTACCGAGGCGATTACGGCGCATTGAAGGGATTGAGGCGTCGCTCTGCCAATTATAAATAATCATCTTCGTGTTCCTTCTGCCGCAAGCTCTTTCATCTGCATCCGAGCTCTAGCCTTCGTCTTCCTTGCGTCCACATTCTCCTCTGCTGGCTCCCTGTCGGTGCGATCACCATTGCCAGTGTGTGGTGTGCTATCGCAAGGCACGGTGCTTGTTCAACTTGAAGCCTCTTGCTCCACCATCAATCATGTCGATGGCGTCCTCGGATGTTAGTGTCGACCGCTCCAAGGAGTTCTACAAGTCCATCTCCACCAACCGGCGCATCAAGCTTCTGGAGAAGGCTGGTGTCCTTCCGACGAAGGCCTTATCGCTCTGGCGTCTGGTGGCCGGTGAGAGATTTCTAACTCCTAACACCAATGAGTTAGTGGTCTTTGAATCTTTTTTTCACCGTGGGCTCAGCTTGCCGGCTTATCCTTTTCTTCGTGGTCTTCTTCACCTTTACGATATTTCTCTTGTGAACTTCAATCTGAACTCTATTCTTCAAATCTCCATCTTCATCAATCTTTGTGAGGCCTATCTTGACATCGAACCTTATTTTGACCTCTTCCGTCATTTCTTTTACCTTAAATCTTACGGCAAGAAAGTGGTCGAGGGGACTGGAATCCAACTCCACGATGGGAAGGCCATCGAGTACATCCCTGTCCCCCTTCCGACCTCGAACAAGGTCTGGCATGCTCAGTGGTTTTATGTCAGGAACCACGAGCCAGCCCTGTCTCTGGAGACTGATCGTCTTCCTGCTGCAGCATAGACCTGGATGGATCGTTACTGCTCGGCCGACCAGGGTCCGATGGATGAACTCGTCCGAGAGATCGCCAGGCTTCAGGAGTAAAAGCTGACGGGGGTCGTCGTGGCCCTCAATTTTGTGATCCGCCGCATTTAGCCCTGCAAGAGCCGGATGCGGCCGGGGTCTAAATATGAGGGTTGGGGCGACCCTTCCTGGGAGTCCTCAAAGGCGCTGACCGCGAAGGAGGCTACAGAGCGGGTTTGGGACCTTTTTGCTGTCAAGATGGTGATCGACAACGAAGATGCCCCGAGGTCATTCAAAGTCACCAATCCCCGATCGACGATAAGGCTTTTGCAATCGGCTTTATTTGTATTTGTTATTTGATTATTGTTTGCAATATGACCTACCGGGTGCCAGGCTTGACTGTGTGAAAATACAGTGATAGGAAGCGTTCTGCTCCTTAGCGCCATTGCTGGAGCAGCCCCGAGCGGTCGGGCAGAAGGATATCGATCGGGTCGATGACCCGATTAGGACGAAGAGGAAGGATAAGGGGATCTGTCCTCCTGCGGCAAAGAAGCCACGCACGACGGTGCATCCAATGGGAAGCCCAAGGTGCCATCGTCGTTTCAGGGAGAAGCTGGCGTTGACTCGGAGACGTTTGAGGGAGGCCCCGTCGATGCTGCGGCGGTGGTGGCGTCCTCGTTATCATCGCCATTGCCACCTCGACCCGTACCTCCGCCAGGGAGCACGTCCAGCCCGCACCGATGGGTGAAAATAAGTGCTTTCCGGAGTCGACCTGGTAATTCTTCTTGTCCTAAAAATAGTGATACAAAATTGTCCAACTGTTGTTTTAATTGGTGTATTTTATTAGGATGCTGGCGCCGACGCCCGATGGAGATGACACTGTGCCAGCGGGAGCGGTCGACGATGCTAGCGCGGTGGTGGCTAGTGACTCTGGGGTGGTCGGCGACATCGACCAGTCGGCGGTCGACGATGCTGGCGTGTGGGCGACGGTCGACGATACCAGTAGAGCCATGGTCAGCGACTTCGGCGGGATGGCTGTTCCTCTAGCCCCGGCCTTGGTCGACACAGCGGCGGAAGTGGTGCTACCAGCCACGGCCATGTTGGTCTACACCGACATGGTTGTCCCGACTGTGGACGTGGCTGCCCTGACCTCTGACGTGGCTGCATCAGGACCACCTGGTTCACAGACTGCGCCTGCATCGACGCCTGTTCCTCCAGCGGGTGCTCAGCCGACTGCTGAGTCCTCCCATCGTGGACGATGTCCAACGGGAGGTGGAGGAATGCCACGATGCACCGAGCCGACTTGGCCATGCTACCTGCGTAATTGTCCAAACCCGTGCTTCTTCTTTGTGTTCTTCAGTTCTTACCACTGACCTTATTTTTGCTGCAGTGCATGCTGAATCGCCTGGTCGGGCGCACGGACATATCGTGCTCCACCGATAGCTTGGACTTGGAGGCTCTCAATGCTCGAGTCTGACAATTGATGGCTCAGCTGGCCGAGTCCGAGACCTCTCGGAGGGCGGTCGAGAATGAAGTCAAAGTCATCTACACCCAGCTAGATATCCAAGCTTTTGGTAATTATCATGTAACCTCTTTGTGCTTTTAGTGTAATATTGATGCGATCTATCTAATTAACTTAGTAAACAGATTACCAAACCATGGAGGCATAGCTGGAGACAACGACTGCTTTGGCGGAGTTGTCGGTGAAGTCAGCGGAGTTGGCGCTCACCGAGGCTAGCGAGGCCAAGGAGAGTATGGCGAAGGCTGAAGCCGAGGCCGCCTCTGCCAAAAAGAAGGCTGCTAAAGCCGAGGCTGTCATCGTCATGGCGAAGAAGAAAACTGACGAAGTAGTCGGTGAGTACAAAAGTAAGGCCGACTAGTGCTTGCTTTAGTATTCATGCTGAAGTTTGCATTTTTAAACTCCTGTTGTGTTTGCAGAGCTGCACCAGTGTGTAAACGCCTAGTTGGCGGATTTGGAGGCTCGCCTGAGCATTGTTCAGGCGGACTTCGACGATTGTCAGGCCGGTGCAGAGGCGTTTGTGAAGATAATTGGCAATGAGCCATCCAGCGCTGACTGGTTGAAGGGAGAATTTTTTGAGCGGCTTCATGGTGCACCCACATGCCTCCGAAGCCAGGTTCGGGAGTGGATGCAGTCAGCGGCGACGCATGCGCTCGGGGTTGTCCGAGCGCTATACCCGTATACTTGGTTGGAACGCATCTGATAGGGGTGGCCGATGACTGTTGAAGAGTCTGACGTGGAGAGATACTACTCAGAAGTGGAGGAGACAGCCGGCGTGCTCGTCCAAGACATGGACACATTTCCAGAAAATCCTGCCGAATAGTATAGTTATGTATAAAAAGAAAGTAATGTAAAGATGATACTTTCAATTTTTAATGTAATGTTATTTGGAGTTTAATTGTGCTCTGTCCGACCGTCTTCATTTATCTCCCTAGTGATTGGTATAGCCTTAGTTCGTAGCGTAGGAAAACTGAGCCACGTACACGCGTATTGAACGACCGGCTTCACAAGTAATCGAAAAAGATAATAAAAGAGGTCAGGCAATAAGAATGGGGAAATATCAGGCGAGTTTGGCGAGCCCCCGAGCATGCAACAAACGTATCAATGATACCTTCCCGTAGAGCAGAACAAATACCAACTCGGGGTGACTGGTCGGAGCATTGTCCGACTAATCCCTAAAGCTAGAGCGGGTCATAGACTCTGGGGTAAAGTGATAGAAAGGGCAAGTACTCAGGGTCAGGAGTAACGAAATATTGGAGAAAAAGCATTGTTATTAACCCAAGATAAAAGTACGTAGCTTTAACATCATGGGTAAAATCGGTGAAGATGCTCGATGTTCCAAGAGTTAGGAACATGTTGATCGTTTTTGTGGGTTAGCCAATAGGATCCTGGCCGGGTGACTTCTGCGATGATGAATGGTCCTTCCCATGGAGCCGATAACTTATGGGCGTCGATCGTAGATTGTACTTGACGAAGGACCAAATCCTTGACTTGGAATGACTGACCGCGAACATTGCGATCATGGTATCGGCGAAGTACTTGCTGATACCGGTCAGATTGGATTGCTGCGGCCAATCGAGCTTCTTCGAGGCTGTCAATGTCCTCTTCTCTTGTTTGTTCGGCGGCTCCCTCTTCATAATATTGAACTCTTGGGGACCTGTGGAGCATATGTACAGGTAAAATGGCCTTCCACCCATATACCAGGAAAAAAGGAGTTTGACCGGTTGCTTGGCTCGGCTTAGTGCGGAGTCCCCATAAAACTGATGGTAATATGCCCTTGAGACAAGTTTTAGAGGAACCAAAAGTTCTAGTTGGACCGGAACTTCTAGGCTCACCCTGGTGGCAAGTTCTGGAGGAACCGGAAGTTTAGGTTGTACCAGAACTTCTGGGCCAAAATAAATTCGATACAGAATGTTATTTTTGGAAGTTCTGGTTGACCGAAAGTTCCGGGTTCAGAAGTTCAGGTTGGACCAGAACTTTCGGATCGAAATAAATTCGATATAGAATGTTATTTTTGAATGTTTCGAGTCTCGTCCGAAACTTTTGGGCTAAACGTGTAGATTAGATCTAGAGGGCTATTGATTAAAGTTCCATTAGTGGGCTCTATATAAGGAGAGGAGAGGCTAGGGCGCAAAAAGTGGTTGGACCTCTCCTAACCCTAGCCACCACCTCTCCCCTAGCTGCACCTGCTGTGGCAGCATCTCCCCTATTCTCACGCGCGGTATTAGCATACCGACATGAGGTGATCCCGTCCCTGTACGTGTGGATACCATAGAGGCATCGCTACGATTGCGGTGTTGGTCTTCTTCGCGTGGAGATCGTGGTACTGCTGCGTCTTCATCGCCGACGGTCGGACGGAGCTGGGCAGAGTTGATCGAGGACGCGCTTCTCCAACTCTTCTTCTGCTGCCCTAGCATGTCTCGTGTCTAGAGGTAACGATCCATGATCCTATTACTCGCATGGTTCTTGGGTTGAACGCGGTAGAGAAATGTTTTGTTTCCCTCTAGCGTAGCCTACTCGTTCCCCAACAGTGGTATCAGAGCTTATGTGCGTAGTGTTCGATTTGGATCATACACATATAGATGATATGTGGTGGAAATAGATTAGATCTATTATTCTTGTGTCGGATTTTAGGAAGTTTCGGGCTCCAGCCAGAACTTTCAGGCTGAAATAATTTTCGTACAGAAGGTTATTTTCAGAAGTTCTGGGTTTGACCCGGAAGTTCTGGACCAAAATAAATTCGATATAGAAGGTTGATTTTGGAAGTTCTAGGCTTCGGCCGGAAGTTCCGGGCCTTGAGCCAAAAGTTCTAGATCCACTTTTCAGACACGCATAGATTCAACGCTTAACTCGTTTTTGCAGAGAATGTTGAGACTGGTATGGCCTTGTGATGTATATGATGCATGTATGTAATTTTTATGGCCTACGTGTCATGGTTAATTGCAGCCTAAGGCTGTTCCGTTATTGTATAATGACCTACGTGTCGACATGTGATGCTTCTTCTCATGTAATTCGTATAGTGCTATTAGATGCAATAGACTGATACAAGATCATGGAGGCTTGAAGCGTGTTGACCCAAAGGATACAAACCATGGAGATGGAGATCACCATGTGAGAAGGACCATGCTATGTCACAGTTAATATGATTACCAGTGATGTTTACTTATGTTCCTGTCATATTATTCTTTCATATTTTATATGCGGTAGACATCATTACCATGTTAGAATAGTTTGTCTCAAAAAATTAAGAGTCTTTGATACTCTTTCTAATAGCTGCACCTACAAAGATTTTGATCATTGTATGGTAGGTCTGCCAAAGTAGAGTGCCATCTTTTATCTTAACCAGTTAGGGTGGATGTCGGACATCCACAAGCATAGTATTGGTTTACTTAACAAAGCTATCAAAATAGTTTTGTTCTTTGGGGCATGGTGTTGGGTGCTGGAGCATTTGATGCCACCCAACAAACAAGAGTCACATAGGGATGCGATTAGCAAGTGGTTGCTTACCTATGTCACTAATTTTCTAACAGTGATGCCAAAGCTCACTAGAAGTTAGTTGAATATGGATCTTGTCTCACTACATATCGTAAGAGAGAAAACGATTGTATATCATGTAGTGGAGCATCTTTTATTTGATAGAAGATTCACATAGCATAGTACTGAAACTTGTATTTTTGTTGTAGATCATGGCACCTACTGCTAGTAACACTTCCAGTTTTAATTTGCGATCGATTCTTGAAAGGGAAAAGCTTTCTGGAACAAACTTTATTGATTGGCATAGAAACTTGAGAATTGTTCTCAAACAAGAGAGAAGGGAATATGTTCTAGAGGAGCCCCATCCTGATGAACCAGCTGATAATGCATCTGCCACGGATCGAAGGGCTGATGAGAAGCAAGTCAATGATTCACTTGATGTTAGTTGTCTCATGCTTGCTTGTATGTCCTCTGAGCTTCAGAAGTAATATGAGAACAAGGATACCTACGATATGATCGTGGGACTCAAAGGCATGTTTGACAACCAAGCTTAGGCTGAGAGGTACAACACCTCAAAGTTTTTGTTTGCGTGCAGGTTAGCAGAAGGCAGCCCAATCAGTCCTCATGTGATCAAGATGATTGGTTACATTGAGAGCCTAGAAAAACTTGGTTTTACCCTTTGCTCTGAATTGGCTACGGATGTGATTCTCCAGTTACTCCCTATGAGCTTCGAGCCGTTCATTTTGAACTTTCATATGAACAACATGAAGAAAAGCATGGCTAAATTGCATGGGATGTTAAAGACTTCTAAAGAAAGCATTAAGAAAAGCTCCAGTCATGTGATGATGGTTCGGAAGGATAGCAAGAAGAGAAAACGCAAAGACAAGGCTAAAGCTTCAGATGAGATCTCGAGCTCTAAGCCTAAACCTGTTGGAAAGTCCAAGGTTGGCCTTGCTACTTCTGACACTTGCCACCATTGCTATAAGATTGGTCATTGGCGGAGGAATTATAAGTTGTACTTGGAAGAACTCAAAAAGAAGAAGGAAAGTAAGACTTTCACTTCAGATATAAATATTATTGAAATTAATCTTGCTACTCGTCCCAGTAATTCATGGGTATTTGATACCGGATCAATGATTCATACTTGTAAATCGTTGCAGGGACTGAAAATGACTAGGGAGTGTACAAGAGGCGAGTTAGATGTTCGCGTCAGCAATGATGCAAGAGTTGCTGCGTTGGCCATTGGCGTTAGGGGTGAAAGTGGATCGGATAATATCCGATCCGATCCGATCCGTATCAGGTCGGATTGAGGATGTGGTAACAGTTTTTTAAAATCCGACGGATCCGGATCCAGATCTAGATATTTTAATGCGGATGCGGATACGGATATGGTATCGATAAAATCCGACGGATTTGGATTATCCGGATTTCGGGTGTGGATTATCTGAATCCACTAAAATCGGATAATCCGAATTTGGCTTCCTAGCCCATAACATATCTGTGACTATAAACCCACCAGTCCCAAATCCAAAAGAAGCAATAGTTCTAGCCTTCCAGCAAATTTAAATCATGAGCTTGCATTTCAATGAACTTGTGACAGTTTTGAGTTTTGTTTAGGTGCATTTCATTGTACATAACATTTACTCTTAAGAAATATGCCATGGATCAATCCCTGATTATTACATTGTTGTGCCTGACTGCCTGTCTGTGAGGGTTTACGGTCATGGACCATGGGTATTCTCCATATCATCATATAGTCAACTTCCTTGTATCCAAAATTTGTAGTTCTGTGCCCAAGTAACCCAATCCCATAGGCCATATGCTAGCAATATCACACAAGAACACTGACATGAGAAAGAATATATTTTCAGATATGACCACAAGAAATACCAAAAAAAATGGTCCAACTTATATTCTAATATCTCGTTTTGTTGTTCCCGTCAATTATCTTTTTCCATAAAACTAGTGAACAAGTCACCTCACTTTCTATAAGCATGTTATTATATTGTATTATCCGATAATTTAATCTGTTTCTGATCTAAATCCATCCTGACTCCTCACCGATTCCGACATCCGAAACAATCCATTCCGTATTCGCATCCGTTTAACATCCACATCGAATCCGAATCCACGGTAAAAATACGGTATAGGATATGGTATAAGTATTATCCGTCCGAATCCGATCCGTTTTCACCCCTAATTGGCGTTTATTCCTTATCGCTGCCCTTAAGATTAGTTTTGAAATTAAATAATTGTTATTAGATTCCTGCCTTGGGCAGAAACATTATCTCTTCTTCATGTTTGGAAGAGGATGGTTATAAATTTATAATAAAGAACAAGTATTGTTAGATATTTGTAGGACCGAAACTAGCGACCAGAGGGGGGGTGAATGGGCGCAAAATAAAACTCCTGAAATTTAAGTTTCAAACTTGCAAGTGACTCGATATGATTCAGTTCATGGTTCGAACAAATAACCGTCACACCTAGCAAGTTGAAACTTATATTCCAGAAACCT
>KE373323.1:608872-627179 GCA_000418225.1 Zizania latifolia | reverse complement strand
CGGCAGCTCCTCTTCAGCTCCGCGGTCGGACTCCCGTGTACCTGAGTCACGCGATAGCTCCGTCGCGGTCGAGTCATCTCCTCCTCTTCCTCTTCATCCTCATCGTGCAATCTTCATCACCCGGTTGACAAGCACTCATCACCTCATGGTTCATACCATGACTCCTCAATATTTTTGAATGGTATGCTCTATGGCACTTGTTCATTGTTGAATGGATTATATATTCTGAATCTTGAAGGATGTAAATGTTTATAACATTAATACGAAGAAGCCTCGGCTTAATGATTTGAATCCCACTTTTGTTTGACAATGTCATTTAGGTCATATAAATGAGAAGCGCATCTAGAAGCTCCATAAAGATGGTCTTTTAGAGTCATTTGATTTCATATCATTTGACACATGCTAGTCCTGTTTACTTAGCAAAATGACTAAGACGCCTTTCACTGGTCAAAGTGAGAGGGCAAATAAATTGTTGGCCCTTGTACATACAGATGTATGTAGACCAATGAGTTCCACAGCCAGAGTTGGTTTTCAGTACTTTATTATTTTTATCGACGATTTTAATAGATTTGGTTACATCTACTTAATGAGGCATAAGTCTGAATCCTTTGAAAAGTTCAAGGAGTTCCAGAATAAGGTACAAAATCATATAGGCAAGATAATTAAATTTCTGCGATCGGATCGTGGAGGTGAATATTTGGGCCATGAGTTTATTGATCATCTAAAGTAATGTGGAATTGTTTCACAGCTGACTCCACCAGGCACGCCATAATGGAAAGGGGTGTCCGAGCGAAGGAACCGAACTTTGTTAGACATGGTCCGGGCAATGATGAGTCAATCATATTTTCCATTGTCCTTCTAGGGATATGCTCTAGAAACTGCCGCTTTCACATTAAACATGGTTCCATCTAAATCTGTAGAGAGGATGCCATATGAGATATGGACTAGGAAGCGTCCCGGATTGTCTTTTCTAAAGATACGGGGTTGTGAGGCCTATGTAAATCATTTGATGTCTGATAAGCTCACTCCCAAATCTGATAAATGCTTCTTTGTGGGGTATCCTAGGGAAACCAAAGGATATTACTTCTATAATCGGGAAGAAGACAAATTGTTTGTCGTCTGGAATGATGTCTTTCTTGAGAAAGAGTTTCTCTCAAAAGGAATTAGTGGGAACACGGTGCAACTCGAAGAGATTCAGGAACCACTCGAAAGCGTTTAAGCTCCTATTGAACCACAACTCGGTATGCAAGATGTTGCAGAACCTGTTACCGAGACACCAGCCCCACGTCGGTTAGAAAGGGTTAGTCGTGCACCCGAGCGGTTTATGTTACTAACCATGGGGCAACGCGACATATTATTGTTAGACAATGATGAATCTAAGACCTACTCAGAAGTGATGGTGGGACTAGACTCTGAGAAATGGCTTAGAGCCATAAGATCCGAGTTGGAATCCATATCGGAGAATCAAGTTTAGAACTTGGTCGATCCACCTGATGGTGTCAAAACTATCGAGTGTAAATAGATTTTTAAGAAAAAGATAGACGTTGATGGAAATGTTCACATCTATGAGGCACGATTAGTGGCGAAAGGTTTCAGACAAATTTAAGGTGTTGATTACGATGAAATATTTTCACCCGTCGCAATGCTAAAGTCTATCCAGATCATCCTAGCAATTGCCGCATATTATGACTATGAGATATGGCAAATGAATGTCAAAACGGCTTTCCTTGGAAACCTAAGCGAGGATGTGTACATGACATAGCCTGAAGGTTTTGTCGATCCAAAAAATGCTAGAAAAATTTACAAGCTGCAAAAGTTTATTTAGGGGCTGAAGCAAGCTTCTCGGAGTTAGAATATTCGTTTTGATAAAGTAATCAAAGGGTTTTGTTTTGTCAAGAATGAAGAAGAGCCTTGTATTTATAAAAAGTCTAGTGAGAGCGCACTTGTATTTCTGGTCTTATATGTAGATGACATATTGTTGATCGAAAATGATATTCCAATGCTCGATGCTGTTAGATCTTCGTTGCGAAAAAGTTTCTCAATAAAAGATCTTGGAGAAGCAGCATACATATTAGGCATAAAGATTTATAGAGATAGGTTGAGAAAGCTAATTGGATTAAGCCAAACACGTACATTGACAAGGTATTGAAACGGTTCAATATGCAGAATTCCAAGAAAGGTTCCTTGCCAATATCACATGGTATTACTCTCAGCAAGAGTCAATTTCCCTCGACACCTAATGAGCTTGAGAAGATGAGTATGATCCTGTATGCTTCGGCTATCGGGTCTATCATGTATGCTATGATTTGTACACGCCCAGATATTTCCTATGCTCTAAGTGTTACGAGTAGATATCAATCAAACCTAGGTGAACATGACTGGGCGATGGTAAAGAATATCCTCAAGTACTTGAGAAGAACTGAGGATATATTCCTAGTCTATGGAGGTGCGGAGGAGCTCGTTGTAAACGGTTACACCAACGCCAGCTTCCAAACCGACAAGGACGATTTGAGATCGCAGTCTGGATTTGTGTTTTGCCTCCATGGAGGCGCAGTGAGTTGGAAGAGTTCTAAGCAAGAAACGATTGCAGATTTAACAACGGAGGCTGAGTACATAGCAGCTTCTGAAGCTGCGAAAGAGGCTGTTTGGATCAGAAAATTTATTTCTGAATTGGGTGTTGCCCTAGTGCGTCCAGTCCAGTGGACCTCTATTGTGATAATAGTGGTGCCATTGCGCAAGACAAGGAGCCTAGGTTGCACTAGAAGTCTAAGCACATACTACGGCGCTATCACCTCATCCGTGAGATCATAGATAGAGGTGATGTAAAGATATACAAAGTGCACATAGATTCGAACATTGCCGATCCATTGACGAAACCTCTCTCGCAGCCCAAGCAAGAGGCGCACTTGAGCTATATAGGTATTAGATACTTGCGTGATAGAGTCTAGTGTATGTGAGAGAAGGTGTCTTATCTATGCTAATGTACTTTTGGATAATTGGTTATCTTGTTCCTTGGATAATTATCTTTTACATTGATCAGCAAGTATGTGAATTATTTGTGAGATTCTTTGTTTTATCATGATGTTATTCTAAATGATCCATAATCTCATATCATCATGTGGAACAATGATGATCTAAAGATTAGCACATTTGACTGATTGATGATCATATTTCATGGATCATAGATATAGAGATATCAAATCAGTGATGTGGACACATGTTAGAGAACATGGGGTTGGATAGACCCAATTTGAGATACTGCTGGGATTGTTATTCTTTATGTGCCGTCAGTTGTCATTTTAAATGGTGTACCTACAGAATCATTTGACCTGAGATCGTCATTGATTCCAGAAAGTGTAATAACACACTTAGGGGCTTTCAAACGCTATTCCGTAACTAGATAGTTATAAAGGTTGCTTTCGGGTATATTATGAAACATGTCGTGGAATGTGAGCGATCAAGATAGAATTTACCCCTCCTAAATAACAGGAGAGACGTCTCTGGGCCCCTCGAGATAGTTGGATTAGGAAAGTGCATGGCCATACCACTATGATTAAAGAGTTAATCATGATGAATCTACTATTTGATCGAGTGAAGTGTCGAGCTATCACAAGGGTGGCACGAATCTTGCCTTGAGCTTGACTGACGTCGTGTGGTAATGGGATTGGTGCGTGAGAATATCAAGGTTTAGAAAATATGATTTGTATGCATTCGGAGGTCAGTATGTGCTGCCAGGTACCGTTATTGACTTGCGATCCGAAAAAGGTTTCCGGGTAGCGGTCGTTTACATATAAACCTATCAAGTCACACGCTTAAGGGGATGAGATTTAAAGCTTACAAGTATTGACTCTAGTGCAAGTGGGAGATTGATGGTAATATGCCCTAGAGATAAGTTCTGGAGGAACCGGAAGTTTTGGTTAGACCGAAACTTCCGGGTCCACCCTAGTGGCAAGTTCTAGACGAACCGGAAGTTCCAGTTGGACAGGAACTTCCGGGCCTGCTCTAGAGGCGAATTCTAGACAAATCGGAAGTTTCGGGCCTCGACCGGAACTTCCGGGCCGAAATAAATTCGATACAGAATGTTATTTTCGATAGTTTCGGTTGGACCAGAAGTTCTGGGTTCAAAAGTTCTGGTTGGGCCGGAACTTCTGGATCGAAATAAATTCGAGACAGAATGTTATTTTCGGAAGTTTCGGGACTCGGCTGGAACTTTCGGGCCAAACGTGCAGATTAGATCTGGTGGGCTTTAATGTTGATTAAAGGCCATCAGTGGGCTCTATATAAGGAGAGGAGAGCCTAGGGCGCAAAAAGCAGTTGGACCTCCCGTAACCCTAGCCGGCACCTCTCCCCTGGCTGCACCTGCTGTGGCAACATCTCCCCTTGTCTCGCGCGCGGTACTAGCACACCGGCATGAGATGATCCTATCTCTGTACGTGTGGATACCGTAGAGGCATCACTACGATTGCGGTGCTGGTCTTCTTCACGTGGAGATCGTGGTACTGCTGCGTCTTCATCGCCGACGGTCGGACTGAGCTGGGCAGAGTTGATCGAGAACTCGCTTCCCCAATTCTTCTTCGCTGCCCTAACGTGTCTCGCATCTAGAGGTAACGATCCATGATCCCATTACTCGCATGGTTCCTGGGTTGAACGCTGTAGAGAAAAGTTTTGTTTCCCGCTAGCGTAGCCTACTCGTTCCCCAACAAAAATAGCCGGTAGTTCTTTCATCCATCGACCACCAGATTTGTTGAGGGGGTCGTAAACTCTGGCCTTCAAGCCTTAGAGAATCATGCCATTGGCTCGTTCACATTGACCATTTGCCCTTGGATGTGCTACTGATGCATATTTAACCTCGATGCACTGGTCTTTGCAGAATTCCCAGAAGTCATTAGCGGTGAACTGAGTCCCAAGATCGGTGATGATCTACTTGGGGACGCCATACCGATAAATTATCCCTTGGATAAATTCTGTGACTTTTTTGGTGGTGCGGGTCCTTAATGGCATGACTTCAATCCACTTGGTGAATTTATCAATGGCGACGAAGAAGCGATCATATCCCTGAGGAGCCTTCTAGAATGGGCCACCATGGTGAGCCACCAGCATGCAAACGGCCACGAAAGCAGAATTGTTTGAAGGGCTTGTGCAGGGAGATGATTCTGTTTGGTGAAAAATTGGTACCCCTAACAGCTTTTGACAAGTAGCCTGGCATCCTTGTTGGCTATCAGATAATAAAAGCTTGACCGGAAAGCTTTACCCACCAAAGTTTGGGCTCCAGTATGATTTCCGCACATTCTCGAGTGTACTTTTAATATGGCTGATGCCTCGGATCGACTAACACATTTTAGGAGCACTCGAGTCGATGTAGCCCTTTTGTATAATTCCGTCCCGACAATGACGTACTGCTTGCTTCTATGGGCGAGACGAATAGCTGAGTCCTTGTCTTCAGGAGCTTTGGCTTTGAGGATGAAGTCGATTAAGGGTCGGCGCCAATCTTCGGCATCATCGGTGATAATCAAGATGGAAGGTGTCTCCTTGGCGTCTAAGGGTTGCACTTTGTCAGCCTAGATCGATGGTTTGTGCAGCTCTTAGAGAAATACGCCTTTCGGTGCCGGAGCTCGAGAAGATCCCAGCTTGGCGATGAGGTCGGCGGCCGAGTTCTCGTCTCGGGGGATGTGTGGAACTCAAGGCCATAGAATTTTCCTTCTAACTTTCGGACCTCTTTACAATATGCATCCATTTTGTCACTGGTACATGACCAGTCTTTCTTTACTTGGTTGATGATCAACTTTGAGTCTCCATAAACCATCATGCGCTTAACTCCAAGGGAAATGGCAATCCGCAAGCCATTGATGAGTACTTTATACTCGGCTGCATGATTCGACACCATAAACAGAAGTTGAAGGGCGTATTTCAGGCATTTACCTTGGGGGGAGATCAGAAGAACTCCAGCACCTGCTCCATCAATGCTGAGGGAGCTATTAAAATACATAACCTAATGCTCCGGGGTCTCGGCTATCGGCGAGAGTTGAATCTCCGTCCATTCGGCGATGAAATCGGTGAGAGCTTGAGACTTGATGGCTATTCGGGGCTTAAAGTCGAGGGTATGTTCTTCCAATTCGATGGCCTATTTGACAATCCGACCAGTGGTGTCCTGATTACTAAGAATGTCGCTGAGTGGATATTTGGTAATGATGTCAACCGAGTGCGCCTGGAAGTAGTGTTTGAGCTTCCGAGCAGTGATGAGTACGGCATAAAGGAGCTTCTGAATCTGAGAGTTTCGGACTTTTAATGGCCCGAGTACCTCATATATAAAATACACCGGTTGTTGCACCGGGTAGGTGTGTCCCTCCTCTAGGCGCTCGGTGATCATGGCAGTACTGAACACGTGGGTCGTGACAGAGATGTAGAGGAGCAAAGTTTCTCCGGGGGTCAGTGCAACCAAAATAGGCAGCGTGGTGAGAAATTTTTTGAGGTCAGAGAACGTCTGATCTGCTTCCGGAGTCCAAATGAAATTGCCTTCCTTTTTCAGCAACTTAAAGAATGGCATCCTCCGTTTGCCGAGTTAGGAGATAAAACGCTCGAGTGTAGTCATGCAACCCGTGAGACGTTGAATATTCTTCACGCTGGTCGACTTGGCCATGTTTATAATCGCTGAGATCTTGTCAGGATTGACTTCGATTCCTCTACTACTGACAACGAAACCGAGTAGCTTCCCGGTCAGCACCCCGAATACACATTTCTCTGGGTTGAGCCTCCATCTAAATTTTTGGAGGTTGTCGACAGTCTCCTAGATGTCAGGAATTAAATCTTTCAAATGCCTGGATTTAATGATGACATCATCTACATAAGCCTCTACGTTGCGTCCAATCTGATCGGCAAGACAACATTGTATGGCGTGTTGGTACATAGCCCCAACATTCTTGTGTCTAAAGGGCATTGATGTATAATAATAGACGCCGAATAGAGTGATAAATGACGTCTTCTCTTGATCTTCCTCCTTTAGGCTGAATTGATGATATCCCGAATAGCAATCTAGGAAGCAGAGGAAGGAACTACCGGCAGTAGAGTCAACCACCTGGTCAATGCGTGGCAATAGGAAAGGATCTTTCGGACATCACTTATTGAGATCGGTGTAGTCAATACATATTCTCCATTTTCCATTCTTCTTTTTTACAAGGACTGGGTTTGCTACCCAATCGGGATGATACATTTCTTTAATAAACCTGGCTTGGTGGTCGGATATACATGGAGTTCGTGCTCGATCAGCTCCCTTGCTATACCCGGCATGTCGGAGGGATGCCAGGCGAAGATGTCGATGTTGGCGCGGAGGAAGCTGACGAGCGCGCTTTCCTATTTAGGATCCAGCGTTGTCCCGATTAGCGCTATCTTGGAGGGGTCGACGTTCGATAGCTGAATAGCTTTGTACTCAGCCGGCGAGGGCGATATGCCCGATGTTGATGGCATGGTGGTCAGGATTTCGACGCCGGTTCTCGGTGTAGCTTTGGCTGCTTGGACGGTCTCCTCCATCCGAACGGATATGTTCACCGCCTCTCCTAGGGCGAAACTGTCGCGTTCGCATGCGTGAGAGGTGGTAACATCCTCCTTGACTAAAAAGGCGCTCTCTAGTCTCAGTATTTTAAGGATCAGGTACCTGTAGTGGGGGACGGCCATGAACTTAGTGAGGGATGGCCGACCAAGCTTGGCGTGGTAGGTGGTCTCGAAGTCGGTGACGTAGAACTTGACATGCTCGGTCCTGTAATTGTCCCGAGTGCCAAACGTCAGCGGGAGGGTGAGCATGCCGAGCGGGATGGAGGCCTTCCCCGGGATGATTCTGTAGAAGGGAGTGTCCGTCTTCTCTCCAGTACCTTGATATCGATGCCGAGCGCCGAGAGGGTCCCTTTGAACAGCACGTCGAGGCCAATTCTTCCATCGATGAGCACCCTCTTTGGGCGTACCTTGAGAATCACCGGGTCCACCACCAGAGGAAACCGGCCTGGCTTAGAGACGTCCGTCCACTGATCATCCCGACTGAAAGTGATCGGGACTTTTGACCAGCGGAGGCGCTCGGGCTCCTTTCCCCTAATGGCATTGACACGGCGGGCAAGGAGCTTCTGCTGGGGCTTGGACTCCGCGGCGATCGCTCTGCCAAAGATCATGGAGACCGTCTGAGCAGGCTCCTAGAAATCATTTTTGGTCGGGCGGTCGATCTCTGTCTTCTCGGTGAGATTTCTTATTTTTGTCATCTCGACGTCGCTTATCTTACCGATGGTTTTTTTCTGCTTCTTTGAGCATCTGATTTTGCAGCTGATAACACCTGCGGGTGGTGTAGCTACGGTTCGGATAGAAGATGCAGGGCTTGTCCAGCATCTCCTATATCACCGAGTGCCCTCTACCTTTGGACTTTGGCTTCTCCTCCATAACCATGACGTGCTCGGATTTCCTCTTCCGGCTTCTGGATCGAGAGGACTCGGGCTTATCATGGTCGGTGTGCCGAGGTGATCGGCGATCTTCATCCGAGCGCTTCTTGTATTTGCGAGACTCCCGAGTGGTCGGGTGCATCTGCTCGCACTCAGCGTCCTCAGCATTGGCGTACTACTCGGCGATGGTGATCATTTCGCCGGCGTCGTCGGTTCGTTCATCACCAGATGGTGGAATAACTCCGACGGCTTCTGCAGTCCATCCTGAAAGATGGAGATGACGTCGGCGTTAGAGATGTTGGCGACGGTGTTCCAGCGCTGGGAGAATCGGCGAATACAGTCTCAGAGAGACTCGTCGCTCTTCTGGCATATTTAGCGTAGGTCATGTTGAGAGGCCGGCATTTTCCATGTTCCTTGATAATTGACGATGAAGACATCGCACAGCTGATCCCAGGAGTCGATGGAGTTCTCCGGGAGTCCGGCTAACCAACTGATGGTAGCCGATGCGAGCATGACGGGAAGATAATTCGCCATCACGTTATGATCCCCATTTGCTGCTCGGATGGCCGTGTAATACAGTCGTAGCCATTAGAAGAGGTCGATCTTGCCGTCATAGGGCTCAATGCCCGACGGGAGAAAACCTCTAGGCTAGACCACACGACGAAGTCACTCGGTGAAGGCCAGAAACCCATTGTGGCGATCATCAATGTCGTCTTGCCGGTCGGTTCCCGGAGTGCCGTGGCTCCGGTCAAACCATTCCCAGCGGCGAATCTTGTCAAGTTCACGTTCTCCACGGTGGCAAGAAATAACGTTGCGCGCGTCGCGCACTTGATTGAGGATCTTCCGGGCATCTCCCGAGTAAGAGCTTCCATGGCGCTCACTCGGTCAGGAACGTCGCGACCGACTGGACAGTCGGGGAGTGTCGCGGTTGGAGGACAATGACCGCCTGGGGGGCGCCAAGTCAAGAATTTATGCGACGGTGGCCTGAGTCATCGCCCAGGTTCTCCGGAGCTCAGGCATCTCGGGAAGGGCAAAGAGTGCTCTCTCAATGGCGATACACGGCGTGACCTTCAAAGTCCACCGTGAAGTCCTCTTGGTTATTGAGGCGGGAGCCTCTAGCCCCGGAAGCCCTGCCCCGGTGACGAGTAGAGCGGTTTGCGTTCCGTTGTCGGCGTTCCCCCCGACGGGTGCTTGACTCGGCGACGTTGGAGGGTTCATCGTCGGAGACGGGCGCCGTCATCACCACGATAGCGTTTGGTGGTGGAGCTACTGGCTTGATCGACAAGCTCCTTTTCTTGGATCGCGCCGAGACGACCTCGGTGAATTGGCGTTGCTGAACCACACGTCCACTCGAGGTGGAGAAGATGACGAAGTTAGCGGGGGAGTCGATGGAGACGGGTTGGCAGAGCTGCACGCTTGGGTGCTGGAGCCACCTTGTTGTAGTGGCAGGCCGCCCTCTGAGCGCCTGGGCACACAGTAGGTGTGCGTGATGTCCTCGCCTGGCCGACAGAGACGTTGGAGAGGACAAGTTGACGCATAGAGTCACCAACAAAAGTGAGGCTCCCGATGGTGATGACAGAGCCAACATGAACCTTGGTGTTGATCTTGCAAACAACGGCTATGGAATCCAAATGAAAATTCATAGAAACTCCCCTACCTGGAGCACCAACTGTCGCTGCGTAAGTACGACAATCCTCGATGGAGTTACCCATAGAGGTGTTTTGATTAGGTGCAAGGGGATCTCTGTGTTCGGAATTCTATGGTTGCCTCTAAGAATACGAGACAAATATTTAGATTGGTTCAGGCCTCCTAGAGGATAATAACCCTAGTCCTGTGTGTTGGAATATGAGCTAAAGAGCATGAAAAGATCTAAAGCGTATGTGTGCGTCTGCGTGAGAACGTAGCCTGTAAGAGGTACCCCCATCCACTTTATATACTATAGGGATTGGGGGATTACCGTTTAGGCCAATCCCCTTTACAACGGTTTAAATAACCAGGGATCGTGGGCTAATAAGTATAGCATTATTTATCATATTAATTTAACTATTACGTCTTGAAGTTTATAGTCATTGATGGTGCGGACAGACCGTTAAACTGGCCTCTCGAGTCCTAGCAGTCAGGGTATCCTCCCGAGTGCTAGACTCGAGACTCCTCCCTTTGGCTGACCGCTTCTAGGATGCATGCTGGTCCGACCCCTTCTAAGTCATCTTTAATGCTTCATATTCCCGATCCCATGTTCCGTCTGATCATCATAAATACTCTCGGTAAGTATCCCGGGGTCATATCCCCGACACAGACCAATATCACGAAGTCTTCGGACCAGCGAGGACTGACGTCGGGCTAAATTGCCGTTGGAGGGGCCAATCACAGCCTGAAATTTTCAAGATATGAAAGTAATAAAAGATATGAATAAAATAAAAGGAAAAAGAATTTTCAATAAAAGAAATAAAAACAGAATTTTTCTTTAAGGTAAAGAAAGAATTTTCGAGTATAAAATTTGAGGAAGAAATTTTTTGCAAGTAAAATGTTGTTGAATTTATTTGCAAAAGTCTCTAAAAATGTAAAGAATTTTTTGGGAATTTTCTGAGCTAAAAAAATATTTTTCTGAATTTTTGGAGGCCTTTTTCTAAAAGAAAAGAATTGAAAAATAAAAAATAAATTTTATTTTCCTCCCCTCCGGTTGGGCTGACTTCCGTTAGTCCGTTTCCCCACGCGCCCCTGCCTTAGCCCGCAGCCGTGATCCACCGGCCGACCTTTGCCCACAAGCCCAGCAGCCGCGCGTGTCCCCGCCAGCCACTGACATGCAGGCCCCGTATGTCAGGCCCATCCTCAACCTCCCGCCGCCTTCCCCGTGCCTTAGCGCCGCCCGTCGCCGCACTAATCTGCCTCCGCCATTGTCGTGGGCCCAATCCAAGCCCAGATTCGTGCTCCTTGCATCTCGCTAGCCTTTTCCCCCATGGATCCGAGGCCAGGCCATGCCCGCAATCGCCTCCACCATGCCGACCACCCACAACCGTTGCCCGCCTTCACCGCGCCGCCATATCTGCGCCTAACTCCACCGACAGCCCCTATAAAAAGGACCCCCGAGCTCCAGCCTCCCGTTTAGACCCCCTGGACAGAGCACTAGCGCCGTCGACCATCGTCCCCACATGCGCCGCCGCTCCACCATCTCTGCCCGTCTCCAGCCGCCGCTCGCCGTCGCTCCGATGGACGCCAACCCTCGTCGTCGCCTTCATCAACTCCTCTGTCGTCCGCTGACCCTTGGCCATCGCCCCGCTGTCACCGCCGATCACTGGAAGCCCGTCGTCGTCATCGGGCCGAAGCCGTCGCCGCCCCTTTCCGCCGTCGACCAAATCCCACCATCGACCACTCCGGTGAGTTCCCTGTCACGTCCCGATTCTGTTTCTGCTCTCACCACTGGCCGCCGTTCGTCGGCAACCCTAAGTCCCCATGCCGTTGCTGCTCGCCGCGCGCTGGCCCGCCGTGGCGCTGACGTGGAGCCCGCGTGGCTGCCGCCTCAGTGCCACGTGCGTGCCCTGTGGCAGACCTAGTGCACACGCACCCACAGCACCTGCTGACGTAATTAATCCGATTTTACTCTAGAAAAATAATTCAGTATTGCGTCATAAATCCTTCTTAATTTCTAAAAATGGCAGAATAGTGTTTAAACTTCAAAAATTCATATCTAATTCATCCGAACTCCAAATTTAATCATTCAAATTACAGATTTTTTCTAAAATTAAGCTCTACCCATTAAAAATATGTTCACACACAGAAGGCTTGATTTACTACACTGTTTTAATTTATTATTTCTTTGTTGTACTATTGTTTAGTCTCCGAAGTGCCGAAAGAGCCTGTGTATGTCGAGGAACCGCCTATTTTCATCCCTATTCAGCAAGGCAAGTTGTTCAAGTCCTTCCTTTGGTCATGTTGAACCCATGCTTTCAAACTACTATTCATTCAAAATTACATTTTTTTAGAATATCATCGGGATTAGGATATAAACCTGCTTGTATTGCCTCCTGTTGCCATGTACCTATTCCTTGTTTACCTATGGACTATTAAACTTGACCAGTATGAATCATTATTATGATTTATCTAAATGCTTAGGACTGCTTAGCCTCGCTTAGAAACTAGTATCACATTCACCATGCTCATTAATACCACTTACATGTTAATGTTAACTTATATGGTTACTTATTGATTAGTGAATTAGTTCATGAATTAAATGCGACTAAAACTTGACTAAGGTGGGTTGTGAGTACATGGTCAGTGGTTCTGTTAGTCGTACTAATGACACTTTAAGGACCGGTTCATTTGCCACTTTTGCACTATAAATCCGCACTCACCACAAGCCAGCGAGGGTAATGGTTTGACCTGAAGCCTAGATAACCCAGGTGGAGCATCGAGACTGCCGGTAGCCCTGCACTCTTCGTAGTCTCTACTATTGCGGATGGGGAGCGCTAGGGGGTATCGGATAAATGGTAACCTGGGGTGTGATGCTTGGAAGATCTAAGTTAATGGTCTTATCACTGCTTTTAAGGTTCCAACTTAATTAGAATCACTCTTTAAATTATGTCTCTTTAATGTTGTTTCTTTGGAAATGAGCCCTATTATGCCGTCCTTTGTATCCCCTGTGCATTATAACTATTCTGCTTGGATAGCTTCCTGAGTATTCAAAATACTCACCATTGTATTTCCCCACTATCAAAAGAGGAGTTCATCAGCGAAGATAAATGTGGTGTCTTTTGAGCTAGGCCTAGTCAAGTCTGCTTGTGGAGTGGAGTCACCGCTGCGTCAATAAAATTCAAGTATGAGTTATTTATGAATATCATTAATGTTTCGAGGTTCTAATGCCACCTCTGTAATAAGTATATTTTTTATTTCATCATGAACAATTAAGATTTTGATTTCCAATAAATTGTTTATTGTGTGTCTCGGCTGATTCCTGTACGAGATTACTTCCTGCACAATAAATCGCAAGGAAATGGTTGAAATTTCTAGGCGTGACAGGGCCACAATCCGATGCCGCTCAAAATTTTGCCTAGAACGCCCAACGACGTCCCACTCAAGCTCTTCCTTTTGTCCAGCTATGTACCCTTCACCTTATATGAAATAAGATCGGAATTTTACTTCGAGCAAAACTGCGTCCTGCGTTTTTCATCGCCAAATCGCTAGGCTCAAACCCTCTCAAGTCGATACAAAACATCGCGTGTCTAGCTCAAACTGTTGTGCCCCTATGAAGCAGCTCTGGATTTGATGCTATCAACCGCGCGAGTGAAAAAGAACCGACGTTAGCACCCCTCTCGATGCCCGACAGCTTGCTAAGACCCTCGGAGGCTCAAGTCCTTAGCCTTAACTTTGCCAAGGCTTTGGAGGCCTCGAGAACCCATAATGCCTGATGTCGGTTTGGTGCGTAAATGGTATCAGTTTTCCGTGACTAAGACTATATGGTCATACCGGAGCCTCGAGGCCTGGCCTCGGACGCGCGAAGGACTTAACAAAATCAAGAGCCTGAAAATCCTTGAGGGCTTGCGCTGCCTGACGTCGGTAGGTGTGTACGTAGCGTGAGGGACCTACACTGAGCATTATACGGTCTAGCCCAAGTTTCTCGGGACGATAACGGTTCTAGAACAAAAAATTTGCAAACCGTGAAGGACTTTCATTCACAAAAGAAAGATGGAATTCTTTCATAACAAGTTTTTATACTAACTACTTGCTCCTAACCTATGCAGATTACAAATAGGATTACTCCTTGGGGGCACCACTCCGGGCTCCAGGGCTTCGATGGGAGGAAAAGCTTGAAGGTCCCCGATGATGGCAGCGGCAATATCCTCCACCTCTCATCGAAAGGCCGTAGCGTCATCGTCGGTCGTTCCAGCGGGAAGCCCGCGCTCCAGTTGCCGAAGGTCCACCGTTGGGAAATGGGCCCAAACGTAGGCCAAAGCTTGCTCGGCTCCATTCCTCGCCATCGCCTTGACGAAGAGGCGAAGCTGGACCTCGAGGCCATCGAGCTTCTCCTGGAAGGCCACGTCTAGCAGTAGGGTCTCGACTAGCAAGGAATGGACACACTCGATCACCGAGTGGATCACGCCCACCTCTCCCTCGAGCTCGGCGATCCAGGTGTTGGCCCGATCATGCCTCCCTACGAAAGAAGATTAACAGGGGTCAGGATCAGAGAGCAAAGCGAGTGACCAAGGGAAAATCAAGCATGAACGCCTACTCTGGTATTCGGCGATCGTCTCCTCCGACGACACCTTCATCCTCTCATAGGTGGCCCAGAGGATACTCTTGGCCTCCTTCGCTGCTTCGGCGATAGCCCTGGCTGCTTCGGTAGCAGCTTTGGCGGCTGCCTCTCGGTGATCGACCTCCTTGGCCATCCTAGTAGCGTCGTCAGCCACCACCATCATGAAGCTCGCTGCGGCCTCTACCACGGCCCCGTCCGTCTCTGCTCCTCGTTCCTAGCCAAGAGGTCGGCCTGCTCACACTTGACCGACTCGACCTCGACCTCAAGGGCCACCACCCGGTTCATGTCCGGTACCCGTCGCTCGCGGAGCAACTTCAGCTAAGGACACAACAGTCGATAAATGATGATGCAGGAAAAAGAAAGATCGTCGCAAGACAAGGGAGCTTACCTCGGCAAGCTTGGACAGCAGGGCAGAGGCCTCATCCGTTGATGGACCACGGACTGGCCCGGGGGCTCCCACCACATAGAGGGCGTCCGGACCCACCAAAGGCTCGGGATCACCCTCCACCATCAGAGTGTAGCAGGACAACCGCAGCGGTCACCACCAAGGGGACGGCGACCCCCGTCTCGAGCACCGTGACTTTCGTGGCGCCACCACCGATCGTCGTCTCCTTAATCGAGGGGTCGGCGGCGCCCATGGCAAACAACCCTTCTACCGAAAGATTGACGGCTGCTACCTCCAATGCCACAGAAGTGTCCCCATCGGCTGGCGCCGAAGCTGGCGCCGAAGCTGGTGCTGCATCCAAGCTCACGATGTCGTCGGTGGAGGAGACCACGCCACCTCCTCCGATCACCACAGGACCCGACGTCTCGTCCGCCGTGACCATGATCGGCGAAGGCAGCTCCACCGACGGCCCTAAGGGGAGCAGGACTCCAGCCACCCTGCAAGTCTATGTCAGGAGAAAGCATGGACGCAAGCAACACAAGCACGGCCCAAGACTAACCTTGACTCTAGATGGAAAATGGTGACGATCCAACGCCTTGTCGCCTCCCTCGCCAGAAGAGGATGAGGAGGGGCCAGCGTGGCGACAGAGATCTCAGCATCCTCCTCCTCCTCGGACTCCTCCGTGTCGAGGAGCAACCACCGTCTCCCGAGTGTCGGGGCTCCTCTTTCCTGACCTTGGTGGGCTTCGAGCTTTTGCTTGTCCCACCTAATTCGTCCCCCTTCCGCTTTGGCGGTGGAGGAGGTGACTCGGACTCCCTCTAGGGCAGCGCGCGACAGCACGGATCGACCCTCGCCTGGTGCTCAGAGAGCGGCGCTTGCAAGAAGTACACCACATGACCCTGCGGTTAGGACGCATCATGTAGGTGGTTAGGCATCAGCACGAATACAAACAAATCGAGGAATAAAAAACAGCAAAAAATCGAAGGACTGAACTCACCGACGATCGAGGGTTCATGACGCAGCAAGATGTGAACCCAAGTTCGGTCGGAAAGCAAGGCTTCCCGGCGAAGAAGGTGTTGAGGTACTTCGTGACCTCCGCCCGAGGCATCCATTCGGCCAACGGATCATTCGAGTCAAATGGCCTGAACAAGTCATAGGACGACGGTGCTTGGAGCTGCAACGGGAACATGCGCCGCAGTAGAAAGCATGCGGCGACCCTGACCCATGTTAGTCCACTGCTTCGAAGGGAGGTTCCTCACCAGCTCGACCAGCTCCTAAACCTGGTCACCCTCGAACGAAGAACCCTGGTCGCTCCAGTTGGTGGAGGGCTCAGACTTCTGGGTGATCTCAGCCTGGACAACCGACGGGTGGTTCGTGCCGTAGAACCACTTCGTTCTCCACCCTTTGTTTGAGATGGTTATCGGCATCTCCAGATACTCCGTCGACCTGCCGCCGTGGAACTGGATCATAATGCCACCTACCGCCTTGGTTCCCGCCGCTTAGCGGAGAACAAAGTAGTACCGAAAGAGGTTCCAGTGTGGATCCACTCCTAGGTACGCCTCACACAGGTGTACGAAGACGGTAATGTGAAGGATGAAGTTTGGAGTGAGGTTGCCGAGGGCGATCCCGTAATGGTGGAGGAGGCCTTGGAGGAAGGGGTGCATCGGTAGGCCGAGCCCACGGACGATGAAGGGCTCGAAGAGGACGATCTCGTTCGTATCCGGCATCAGCAACTCTTCATCCTTCGCCGGATGCCAACCCAAGACTGCCTGCTCTGACAGGAGTCCAGCCTTCTCCAGCTTATGCAATCTACCCCTAGACATCACTCCATCAGCGGCGGTGGGCTCCCAGAGGCCATCGGCTTCAGTTGGAAGAAACGGCAGGCTTTACGGTAACAAATGGCACAGCCACAGTGACGGTCTAGTCGCCAGAGAGCCAGCAGATTGGAGGAGGAAGAAGATGAGCAGTTGCGAAGGCAAAGATTTGAAATGGCAGCACGCGGTTAAGTGGTGAAGCGAGCTGTTTAAATAGCCCCAGAACCGTCAACCTCGATATTTGGTGCAATTGCCGTGATCAGGCGCCTCCCCGGTCGTCGCGCCTGCAGCAGCCAAAATGATCTAACGGCTCCGCCTCCTTATCTACACCCATCACCTGCGCCTACGCGTGGCCCAGTCAAAGCAGAGGCGTCCCCTCAACTGCAGTGCATTAATTACAGGCAGAGAAGACCAAAAGGCACCTTTTCGCATGCACCGACAGAGCTCACGATGCTTGGGTCCCTCAGGCGCTCGAAGGCCCACACGCTCGGGGGCTCGCGCGCCCGAGACCCCATATGCTCGGGAGCTTATGCACTCGGAGCCTCGCATGCTCGAGGGCTCGCGCGCCTGAGACCTCACGCGCTCGAGGGCTCACACGCTCGAGAGATTGCGTTCTCGGAGGCTTATACACCCGAGGACTTATGCGCTCGAGGACTCATACGTCTGAGGTCTCGTGCACCCAAAACCTCGCGTGCTTGGGGGCTTAGGCGCCCAAGGTCCTATGTGCTCGAGGAATCGAGTCCTAAGGACTTGAGATTAACCACACTCGGGACCTCAGCGGCCTTGGGGCCTCGACGACAGTCTTTTTCCAACCAAGCTTCAGCACGAATAACTCTAGAGAACAAGATCGCCAACAAGCTTTGAAGGGTTGTTAAGGACCGGAATTTTTGAAGATCGTCATTGCAGATTGTTTTTGACCCTCGAACCAAATGTTCCATTTAACTCGAGGCTCGAGGATTACAACGTGTGGGTGCACCTATGCAGTGCACCTCACGCGAAGAAGAAAATTAAAGCTTTTTTCAGGACTTTCAGACTTCAAGCAGAAGTACAAAGACTCAAATTAAAAGAAAAGCTCCTTCCAGCATGTTTAGTCAAGGATTTTCAACAAAGCTAAGAAGAGCTCGGAGGCTACTATCAAGGATGTGACCCTAGGTACCCCGTGTTGAGCTTATTAGTTAGGACCGAGCGTAGGCTAAACCCAATATTATCGTTCGATATGGCCCATCAAGGAGGGTTTGGTTCTGATAAGAAAGGATATATCCTTATTAGGAAATCGAACCTTAGATATAGGATGTAAAGATATGTTTGTACTAAAATCCTTATAAATAAAAGATTAGCACCTAAGTTTAGTAGACAATCATAGATATCTCAGAGATCGACTCGAGATAGAGTCGTAGAATTATTGGGCTCACCCCTTGAATATATAAAAGGAGCAAGATACCTAGAG
>KE373323.1:567652-588608 GCA_000418225.1 Zizania latifolia | reverse complement strand
CAGACCAAACTGGTCACGGATGACTTCAGCAATACGATTCACCCAATCTTCCTCTTGTTGGTTTGGCATGGGATACCGATCGGGTGTGGGCGCCAGAGGGTACTATTCTGGCCGAGGGGCGTTGTAGTGGTACTGATCTCCATGGGTGTAGGGTTATCCTCCGAAGTACGCAGTTTGGTGGTACCCCTGTGGGATACCATTGGGTGCCCCTCTTGACGGCACGAGGTTTGGCAGCTCGTTCCTCTCGATGCCATAGGTGATTTGTGGGGCTTCACACCTCGTCGGCCCTTGCGGAACAGGAGTTGGTTGTTGAGCCAACCGAGAAGGTTGTGGAGGTTGGAGAGCCTGAGGGTGGTTAGCTGGAAAATACGTCGGACCCCACAGCGGCTCCTGAGCCACGTGCCCTCGATGGTCTTCTTGATCAATCCGTGGAGAGTGTTGACCAGAACCCCCGACTGGTTAATGAGGGCGTAGTTGACTGCTCGGTCAACGGCTTCTTGAAAGTTGACATGGGGCTATCGGGCCACTGACTAGATTCTCTAGTGAAAGTGCGCTTCGGCAACTGAGTTTTCTGGACAGGTCCCGATCTGGTCATGCCGAAGGATTCGAGGCATATCTTTCGGTAGTCGTCAACGTGCCTCTGCACCTCTACCCTTTGTTCCTCATTCAGCGCCTCCATGGTGACTTGGATGACGTTGCTGTTATCGAATTCTCCCGCCATGACGGGAAGTGTCGTTAAAGATGTGTCCCACCGGGCGTGCCAAAAAGCGTGTTGGTGAAGTTTTTGGTCACACGCGTGGCCTGAGAGATCTGCTTAACTCTAGTGCAGGTCCTAAATTTACGGTTCGTGGCATGCCAATTAGTTTGATCCTGCAACTAATAAGATAGACAAGAAAACGTAAGCAGTAACGCCTATTGGCTGTTGAGCCGATGGTTTCAATGCGTATCGGATAACTATAAATAAGAACATGGTGAAGACCAATCAACGCAGCATATAGATGCACGATGTACAAGAAATGTATCTGTTATGAAACCTATCGGGATACCGGTATCGGTCCGAGCCAACTAATCTGTGAGAGCAATTAAAAATAATACTAGGGCCGATATCGGGATGCAAAAGCAAGGTACAATAGTACTTAGGCTGATGTATATTGCCCGATCACGATACCCGATATGACGATGAGATCCAAATGCATGGATAACCTATCAGCTTATACTCCGATAGAATCTAGCCTCAACATGTCTGATCTGTGTTTGCATTATCACTTGCCATAACCGCAAGATTGGACCGAACCAAGACAGTCGCTAAATCACAGCAAATCATAACGCTAAACATATCGAAGCACATTTTATCTAGATGAATGATACGTGACATTAGTCAAACGTACAACCTTAGATGTCGAACTCAACCGATGAAGCCTTAGATTAATATATTTGACTTAAACCACGCATCTGATACAGCATGAATGATACATAAACTAAGATATCGGACCTAACCGATGAAGCATTAGATCTACTAATCAATATATGTTTGACAGAACTTACCTCTCGCCGGAGATCGAAGCGATGCAACCCCGCGAGAAAGTAAGAACTCGCTGGTGGCAAGTTTGGCGATGCGCCGAGAGTTGTTTGTTGATCTGTTTGATGATCCTAAACTAAACCTAAGCGTTACATATTTATAGTATGAAGACTTGCTGTCCTACATGAATACGACTGAACTGAAAAATCTATCTTTCCTTTCTATTGATACGACTGCAACTGAAAAATCTTTCTTCCCTTTTTACTGGCCTCTTCGTATCTTTATTCGATCAACTGCGCGTATTATGGTTGGACTTCACTGACCATGCTTTGACTGGACTCCTTGATTTCCATGGGTTATGTCGAAATGTGTTGGACTTGGGCTTTACCAAATTTTGCCGTTAACAATACCATACAAAAACCAGCATCTTTCGCAACACTATATTCAAGCCAATTGTACTTTTGAAATCAAATAAAACTGAAGTGGCGTTTCTTACCATGTATTTCTCTGATTGGGAAATTATGTGCATAACATTGGTTTAGACCTTTCAGAATATATGCTCTTCGGACTGCATCTTGCACATTGACATCAAAGCTAGCAATTGAAACTCTTAATCTGAGATTATATTGGAGATGATCCGCATCATACACCGAAGGTGACTCTTGTTCTTGATTCTTTATTGTCTCAACTGATGTTAGTTCTTGTTTATCATTATCATCATGTTGAGTTTCTTTGTCAATAACATATGTAATTTTCTTTATCTTTGCTTTATATTTTCGAAAGAATGATGTAATATCTCCATTCTGCTTCATGCTGATCTTACACATATAAAAACAAATTAAATATTGGATCTAGACTATGAATACTAAGACATTAAAATTATAAATATAATCTACATTATTGAATTAATATGTCAATTGGGGGGCAATTCGACAAATACCTGAGTATTCAGTGAGGAATTGAGGCGTGTGTGCGCCTCTGCGATTCTGCGGGACAGCCGTCGGCCCACAGAGGGAGCCGGCCGCCGGCGCCGGGGCCTGGATCCTGGGCGCGGGAGGCTGGAGCGAGAGGGTGGGCGTCGCCGCGTCCGTGCGTCGAGGGCTCGGGGGCGGACGGGTGGAGGCGTGGAGCTCCAGGGAGGCAGGGATGGCCAGAATGCCGGATAGGGGCGAAGCTGCGGAGGGGGCTGTGGGGTCGCCGCCAGCCGCCGCGCCGGGCTCTAGCCGCTAGAGCCCGGAGCCAAGATCTTGCGCTGTGGCGTACTGGCGCAGCGGCGTGCGGTAGCGAGGGTTTCCTGGCGGCGCACGGGCGCAGCGAATCAGCGATGTGCGCAGCAGCTAGCAGCGATATGCGTCTCAGCGTCTAGGTTTGAGGCAACAGTGCAGCACTTTCAACAGTAAAGAATTAATGGGCTTTGGGCCAAATTCTCATATGTAATGGTATCCTGGGCCAAATTACAGGGTAGTCCAGGGCTCACCTGGACTATCCTGTAGAGCCGCCACCGATGATCCGAATTGAGCCTTTAGTTGGGTGATTTTGTGCCTGCACAGTTCGGTGTGTTGGCGCTAGCCTGCTTGGAGTTGTGTAAAAAAGTCTCTTGAAACACATGAATCTAGCAAATTTCATAAGAAACTGAACGCACCGAAAATCACACCATAGATTCATTCTGGCATCTCATCCGTTTTAGTAGTCCGAGGATTCGGATGCTGATGAAACTTCTATGCTTTAATTCTAATATGCAGTCAAACTGGGTTATAAACGCTTCCAATCTCTTCGAAAGAAAAAGTATAATCTACCACGTTGCATTTGGACAGTCCTCCTAACTCCTAACACTTGGGCCCGTCTTTCGAATGTCTAGTCAACTATCGTTAGAGAAGACCCAAGCTTTACTCGAAACAGGGCCCAGACAATAGGATTGATCAGTCCAAATTGGAGCGTTGTACCACCGGGCTGACTAGCGTTCTGAAGCTAAGGTGCAGGAGAGGGCATCGCGCCCAAGCTTGTTAATCGAGTCGAGCTCCTAGAACATAATTTCTCATAATTTCTCAGTGAGTAAATAAAATAATATAAATTTATTTTATACAATATTTTTATTTAATTAGATATCGGTATATTTAAATATAACATATTTGAATATTTGAATATCTTAAATATAATATACAACTTTAATACAAATAGATTAGTTTAAGTAATGTATATAACATATATCTTAAATAAAATTCAAAAGACAATTTTAATTAGCGTGAATATTACCGCAGAAATTAGAGATTTACTAGTTTAAAATTTAAGATTAGATTAGATCAGATTGAGTCCTTAAAAGGTAAGATTAGATAGAAAAATATTAATTTTAGTTAGAAATTAGATATAAAGATTAGATTGATTTCTATAATAACATAGATTATTTTCTTATATGTCAAGTTAGTCCTCCCTGTATAAATGATCACATGTACTCAATTAAAAAATAAAAAAGAATTAATCTAATCTCTTTCCGATTTTTTCTTCTTAATCTAAGTCTACCTCTTATTTCTATTAGCCGTCATCGTCCGACTATCCTCTCGGTAGTGTTTATCCCATCATGATTTTAGCCCATGACATTAGTATAGATGGTTTTGACTGAAATGATATTGGTATCGCTCAATTTTAAAACTAAAACAAATTATCACATAATATATATCGGTTTAAATATTGAAATATTACATATACCAGTCGCGCCACTTGGCATTCAGTTCAGATCGTCTTCGTTGCCGGGAAGACTAGACACACAATAATATATATCGGTTTAAATATTAAAATATTACATATACCAGTTGCGCCACTTAGCATTCAGTTCAGATCGTCTTCGTTGCAAGGAAGACTAGACACACAAACTATTATCTACTGATAATAGTAGCTAGTACAGACTATGAGTATGAATTACTCAAAGTAAAAAACACGCGTACCTACCGTGGAGCCTAGTTTGGCAGGTGACACCGGGGGCAGGCCCGCAACCGCGACGTTGCGACTGCTGTTGCGCTTACGCGGCGGAGTCGTCCGGGCTTCAGCTTCACACTTCCCTCCGCGTCACGGCGTCGCGTCGGATTGGCCAAATGTCCATCTCCTGGCCGTCACAACTCACACGACTGAGGACTGACGCCCCGTGTGCGGCCCAGCCTATCCGTATTCGTATTCAAAAAATTATAAATATAGATATCTATATTTATATTCAAATTAAATGTAAATAGTAGATAAAAACATCCGAATTCGTTTGATAAATATGGATATGAAAACGGATATCTGAATTTCTGCTGAATGTGGATATGAAAATAGGTACATCCGTATCCGTTTTAGGATTTCACGCAGATCAGACTGTCATGAACTCAAGATGATATAGCATCACTATATTAATATGTGTGATTTATTTATTGTTCATATAATTATGAACCACTTAAGTTAGTAGGGGTTTTCTAGTAGTACAAGGTAGTGGGATGATTAAATCGTTGTTTCTATTTATTTGCAAATAATTGATTTGAATTTGAACAAATTCTTGAAATAATTGAGAAAATGGTTTTATCTATACACTCCATGGTCATACAAGCAGTAGAGCATCAGCTATAGATGTACATAATTTGAGTATTTAATATTGTACATGGTTGTTGCTCTAAACGTATATTATTAAAGTGTAGAACAAAAAAAACAACTACCGTATATGTTTCTATTACGTTGCTAAAGTGAAAATATTTAGTTGGTTGATTGATTATGTTTAATTCATAAAATTTTGATTGATTATGTTTGTGGCGTATGTTTATATGTACCATTTACAAATTTTTATTGATTAATAGAATTTGATCAATTAAAGTCTAGACGGATTTCACACTTTTTATTTTTTATATTCATTTTAAGCTGAACTTAGTAAATATCCAGATTCGTATTCGAATTCAAACTATCCGTTTTATATTCGTATTCGAATCTAAAATAAAATATGGTAAATAGTGATATCCGGATTCAATTCTATCCGTATCCGATCCAAATCCATCCCTACGGCCCACGTGCAAGTCCGCGAGAAGGGCTCGCTTGCTGTAGCGACAAGACAGAGGTGAGGACTGAGGCACGCGGCAAGGACGACGAGCCGGTGGGTTGCAGATGATCACCTGCTGCGTGCGATGCGATGCCGTGGTTGATGGGACACTCACGCGCGTTGCTGCGAACGGTTCCCATGTCGCTACGTGCCCGGTCAATTCTATTCGGTTTGATGGTTGAAATGAAATATTTCAATACCAGTATATCATTTAAAAGTTCAATAAAATAATATAAATTTATTTTATATAATATTTTTATTTAAAATATATATCAATATTATTAAATGCTTTCTGTTCTAAAATACAGTGTTTAAATTTTATCTCAAATATAGCCACCTAATACCAGTAAAATGCCACTTTATCTCTAAAATACATATACTATCATTCGGCTTTATTAATCATTACTTCACTGAACTACTTTCGGATCTACACTCAATTACCTCGAGGAAGGTATTATGTACTTTTTTTTCATATTTCCTTAATACATGTGCCCACACCTAAAAGTACTTATATTTTGGAACGAAGAGAGTATAATATATGTAAATAGGTTGCTATCTTAAATACATTTTATAGTTTAAATAGAATATAATAAATATCTTAGCTTAAGTAATATTTAACACATATTTTAAATAAATTTCAAAATGCAATTATGACGAGTATGCATGATATTGACCGAAATAATCGGTATAGAGCCGATATTAACTAAAATGATCGGTATTAAAACTAGAATGATATGTCATTTAATGTGTACCGATTTTAATGATAAAATAATATATATATCGATTATTTTAGACAACAACAGAGTAGAATTAATAATCTTGCTTTCTATCCATGTGTGTACTGATGGATGACTCAGCCTCCTCCCTTCATGGGCTAAGGTAAATTCATCTTGCAAGAGCAACTAGCAAGTAGGGATGGCAATTTTACTGTGGACACCCGTTTATTCTCTGGTCAACCACGGGTTTATATTCAAACCCGCGGGTGCCCACAGGTTTATCCGATTATTTTTGTTGTTACTATAATATTGTTTGTGTTGAACAACCTAACCCATCTCCAACCACCAATCCTAATCCCTCATCCAGTGATTCCTCAATCCTCATCCAGCCACTAGCCGTGTGATCCGTGAGGCATTTCTCTGCATTGGGAGAGTCAGAGACTGAGAGACCAAGGGGTGGGTGAGCGGCTCTGAACGATAGGCAAAGGCCAGCTGCCAAGCCTACCTTACAGTGCCGCCTTGCTCGACCCCTATGCCAAAACTGATAATCTTCTCGCCAGTGGCCTTGCCGGAGGGGAGTTTGGTGGCCTCAAAGATCGATGCGTCCCATCAATGCAGCCCATTGGCACGTGCCATCGGCCACCTCCGTGCTCTCCGACATCCCACGACGTCACCATCACCATCATCGCCTCCCATCCTAGCTTCGGCACCTGAATCAAGAGCCACCAGAGAACTCCCTTCTGGTCAACTTATTTCTACAGGTAAGTCTAGATTGTTGAAGCATGAATGCTTATATTCAGCACCTGATTATTGTTATTGAACCCACGGGTTACCCGTTAGGTTTTGGATACTCAACGAGTTCCATGGGTTTTATGGGTTTGGGTTTGAGCAGGTTCCACGGGTTTACTTTGCAGGCGGGTTTTCACAAAATCCATAGGTTTTAGACCTGTTGCCATCCCTACTAGCAAGTCCATCACCCACGCGTGGTTCAATTTTTTAAATATTTTATTTTTATTCAAAAAATTCATTTTTAGTTAAACTTTAAAAAATATGGAGCTCTTTGTGTCGACCTTTCAAATAGCGTAGGAGTAAGAACTTCTGCCACCATTTTAAAAGGCTAAAAGAGTCTTTTGTTTTCATTTTGAATTGGTGATTGGCTTCTATGGACGGTTGAGATGATGACATGGGTTCTATTATCATTTCAACAGTTGATAGGACTCATGTCATCAATTTAAATAACGACAAGTGTATAATTTTATTTTTTCAAGATTAGTTAGAAAGAAAATTTTAAATAAAAATGGGATTTAAAAAAAAACATGCGGCTCTGCCGTGTCCCACTGCTCGGTGAGGCGGTGACCCACCTCACGCAAGCCGTACGTGTGCCAATGCCGCGCAAATCAAAACTGTTAAGGAACTCTGCTACCGTGTGTAGTCTAGAGATTTAAGACAATGAACAAGCGACACAGTATATATGGAAAAAGCCAAACTTCTTTATTTCTCAGATTCAACCTCATACAAATGAGGAGAGGACTTCTCTATTTATAGGTAAAAACTTCTAAGGATAGACGTGCCCAACTAACCGAATTTGGTTACCGTAATCTTCAGGATTTCGGTTTCCTAACACTCCCCCTTGGACACTTCTCGTGACATGCATATGCCTCATTAAAAGTCCCTAATAACCCAGTGGAAAAAATTAGAAGAAATAGTACATAGCGCGCGTCTTGGTTGCATAAATTGCCTCATTAAAAACCTTAATATGAGAAACTTCAGAAAAACTCATTCAAGGGAAAAAGAGTACAATTCACCCAAATATTTCAAATGATCTTCAAGATCAATTCGGGTACTTAGTCTAATTAACTAAGATTTAATTCTTCTTGTCGGTGTTATGTGAAGTTTTTTCCCCTAAAATGTATAAGTCTTTAAGTCTAATCATCCCAATTCTATGAACACATCTTTTAAAGATGGATGTTGGGAGAGACTTAGTGAATAATCTGTAAGATTCTCACTTGACTTAGTGTGCATCACCTTTAGTTCATTCATCTTATGCAATTCATGAGCATAGTAGAACTTGGGGTTTATGAGCTTCATCAAATTGCTCTTCACATATCCTGACCACACTTGTGCAACTCAAGTTACATTATCTTCATGGATAATAGGGGGTGTTAACATGATTCAGTCCACATGACTACTAGATGTAATGAACATTCTTCTAAACTATGCACATTCTGGTGAGGCTCATACAAAAGCTATTATTTCTTAGTGGTTCGTCGAAGTCAATATATGACTTTGCTTAGATGATTTCTAGGATACTGCAGTTCTACTACATAGAAAGACATAGTCAGATCATACGAATAGGTTTACAGCTAATATAATGTCTGACCTAATGCAGTAGGCTAGGTACATTAGCATACTTACAACACTAAAGTATGGGAATTCTGGTCCCAAGATTTCTCCCATCTTCTTTAGATCTTTATGGATTATGGTCTACTTCCAATGACCTCCTATCCATATGGGTTTGGAAGGAAATAACATTTTGAAGCTAAATCTCTACAACACTTTGAGGAGCCATGGTGAAGACTGTGGACCTCATGGCTCTTAGATGATGAGTGATTGCAACAGTGGCGGATCGAAGCCCTCCAAAGGGAGGCAAGGTGAAGTCCTCCGAAGGGAGGCAAGGCGAAGCCCTCCGAAGGGAGGCACTTCGAAGTGGAGCTCTCCGAAGGGAGAGACTTTAAAGGGATGATGATTTGCCGTGGCGTTGGCCATGTGTGACTTAGGTAAACGGATGGACGGTCGCTGTGCTGAAGGAACTGCGGGATCGTGGTGGTCCAATCTGGTACATGGCGCAAGGGCGGCAAGCGCTTTGATGGCTTCGGCTCAAAACCGTCAACCTCACGAAGCTCTGTAGAAGTACGCGTTGCATCAAATAAAGTATTAAAGTAGAATTTCCTATTCTGCCCTTTGGCGCTGGGTCTGAAACTTATAAACCCTAGGGGTAGTTCGGGCTTTTGTTCGGCCTGCCTGGCCTATATAAGAGTAGGTGGGATACTCTCTAGGGTTGTGCGCTTCACAGGAGTTCTCTTCAGAACCTTCTGTTCCAACCGCCACTACTCCCGAGATACAGAGTCCACAATTAGAGAGAGAGCTATGTTCTTTTGTATTCAGTTCTTACAATGAAATCAATGCTTTTCCTTTACTGGTTTTTGTGCTAGATCTGTACTCTATCCCTCTCCTCTGCTACTGGTTATCTTTGAGTAGATTTATTTTGAGTTCATATTGTTCATTTTTGTCATGGATGAACTTAGTTCTTGATGTGCTTCGGAATTGCTTTATCGTGGGTGTTCCATTCTTGCCTAGTGCGAAGCTATAGGAATCCACGAGCAAGATCAACCGAAGCTCTCTGTTCTTGCGAAGCTTTTATCTATGCCTTGAACTTTTGCCTCGAAGTGCTTCTAATTGTCTCAGCTGTGAATAATACTTCACTACTACGTTGTGCGGACCCTCCAAGAATTCACAAGCTGAGATCAAATCGGAGTCACTCATATTCTTGAGAAAATACCAAAACTCTGTTTCTCGTGTGCAGCCTTTGGAATCCTCTAGCAAGAACGAAGGTATTCCGAAGTGCTCTTTTGAAGGCCTTTTTGTCCGAAGACCACTCTTTTGTTGTGAGTTGTTTCTCTTCGGAGTAATCTTGGCTCGCTCAGCAGAGAATAGCTGCGATAGTTTTGTGCCGATCATCGGGTGCCTAGGTCAGACCACTGGTTGCTGAGCGCATGCCATCGACTTCAGAGTGCAGACCATCGGCTACCGAGTGCTGAGTGCTCACCATCGGGGGCCTAGTGCAGGCCATCGGCTGCCGAGTGCATACCATCGGATAAGCTATCGGCTACCGAGTGCCGATCATTAGTTGCCAAGTGCTGGGTGCTGACCATCGGCTGTTAAGTGTCAACCATTTGCTGTTGAGTGCCGACCATCGGCTGTCGAGTGCCAAGTGCCGACCATCGGCCGTTGTGTACTAATCACCCAGAAGGGTGTAGTCGGGTGTTTTTGTCCTGATTTGGTTTTTGTTGAGATTTTCATTTTAGGAATTAGCTCTCATTCACCCCCCCTCTGGTCACTACTCTTGGTCCTACACACTTTCTGGGTGTAGGTGGACTGATATATTAGAATTTATCAGTCACATGCTCTAGTTGCAAGCCTAAGCAAACTTGGTTCTATCCAAGTGTTTTGTTTCAAACTCAAATTCAAAGAACGAGTTTGCTTTCTCTATTCCACTATGGTATGCAGGCCACATTCATAATCCATTTAGGAATCTTTATTATTCATATAGTATTTCTTTCAGACAAATATACTATACACTACTGGACTATTTTTATTTTTTCTATCTTGGTTCAAAACATGGTACTTTATGCACCTTTATACAAATACCTAGTCCAAGTTCCCATGCAAATAAAAACATCAATTAATTCATTACTCAACATAATTTAACTTCAAATCGATTTTCAACTTCATGTTGATTAATTTAACTCTTGGTTGATTTTGATTTTTAACTGCTAGTTGATTGTCATTGAGAATATATATTTCTAAAGGTAATTTAGCCTATGACCGGGGAATAGATTTTACAATCAACTCCTGGTAGTCGAGTGAAAACTTTATACAACAAGCTATGCTTTTTCTCTTACTGTTTTTCTTCTTTTCAAACTAATACCATATATATCCTTTAGAGTGGACATGGGGAGGTACATGTCATTCATGTGCAAAGTACCTTAGTTTATTTAGACAATTTAGTTATCATTGCCTTCTTACAATCTTCTTGATCTGACCTCTTCATACATTCAATGAGCGATACAGGCTTAAGATCAAGATTTATGATTATAACAACTATAAATAGTAAGTACAAATATTTTACAGTTGCTATATCATAGGATTCACCCGAATTTCTATAACTTCTAGTTATTTTATCATGGATTGCACATTCCGGTGCTTTATCACTTTGCTCATTATTATTTCTCATATGAGAGTAAGGTCCTTTAGTGTATCAGCGGCTATTTTGGTGCACACCTTATCACCGGTTTCTTGTTTCATAGAAAGATTCATATTGGTATACCAATTTCTGAGGTTCTATACCATTGCTAGGTCTCAACTGGATCCCTTCTTTCCGTGGGGCAGTTTTCGTGATTAAGTATTGTCGTTGTGTACGAAGCGACAATGTACACGGGGTTACCCGCAGTACGGATTTGATTAGGCTAAGGGGAGAGTTGTGGACGAAACTTGAAGGTTATCTCACACAAAGAGACAGAGACATAATCTTTTAGACAGGTTCGGGTCTCTCGGAGGATAATAACCCTAGTCCTGTGTGTGGAGTATGAGCTTTCAGGCGTGAAATAGTCTTAAGCGTGTAAAAAACGTCTGTCCAACCTTGCCCCTTCAGGCTCCCTCCGATCCCTTTATATGAGAGAGATCGGGGGTTACAAATGGTGATTAAGTGCCCTGTTAATGACCAATTAAAAGGATAAACGGTCGGTTTGTGGGCAATAACTTCCAAGATTACAGCACTAATAACTGTCGTATTATGGAGATAAATAACATCCTGGCTCTTGATGGCGACCGTCCGAGTGCCGGTGATCGGGAGGGCTTTCTCGAGTGATGGACTCGGAATCCCTCAGATCCTCGACCACTGGCCTCCTGGAGGACTTTGACTGTTGACTGGTTGGGTTAAAACCACTCGGGAGGTAGCCCGGGATCATATCCCCGACAGTAGCCACCGAGCTCTTTGCGGCGCGCAGATGTAGTTGAGCAGTCGGAAAGGGCTTCAATATTTTAATCTTGATGAACTTCTCTCGGTCAGTGCACCGCTCAGGTGCACCTGCCGGGTGCAGCCCCCGAGGCTAGAGTTTCTTGAATAAAATAAGCTCTAGTCTCAAAAATATTTCAAATCCGTGCAACCGCTGTATTGGCGTCCGATGAAACCGACTTGTATATAGGGACAGATAGGTCCATCAAGTGGCCTTTGGTGAAAAGGTGTCAGTTGGAGCAGTCCGACACAATGGAGTGCTAGTGGGCCCTATCTGGCGAAAAGACGTCTGCTTGCACAGGGTGACGTGTGTCAGATTTGACAGTTTCGATGGGACTAATGCAACTTCCAAGGCTGCCTCTCAGACGCGAGTTCAAATTAATGAACTACAAGCGCCGGTTCGCTCCCCAGGATCTGCCTTTAGATCTGTAATCAACGGTTATGAGGCAAAATTTAAGGCATATCAACCGGCGTGGTTAATGCCTAAGATTGCTTCGAGACACGTTCCGAGGCAATCTTGGAGCCTCGGGGATTTGGACGGTTGTGTGGAGAATTTATAAATAGCTTGCTGAAGGGCATTTTATCCTTCCGCGCGATTTAAGCTTTTAGCCTTCGTCTTCCTCCTTGAGCCCAAACCCTGACTGGCACCTCGCAACCCTAATCAGCATTGCAGTTGCACCGTTTGCTACCGCAAGGCAAGAAGATTGTTTAACCTCAAACCTTTAGCACCATTCCTCAACATCCCCATGGCAGCGCTCGACCCGCAAGTAGAGGTTGACTGCTCGGTGGAGTGGCAACCGTCCAAGGTGACGAAGCGTGTGGTGGCGCTGCTGGAGAAGCGGGGCGAACTCCCGCTGAGCGCGCTGTCGGCGTGGCGCTCAGCAAGCGGGGAGGCGTTCCTGACCCCGAACACCTATGAACTTGTGGTGTTCGAGTCTTTTCTTTCTCATGGGTTCGGCTTGCCGGCCCACCCTTTCTTTCGCGGCATCCTCCACCATTTTGACATCTCTCTTTGCAATCTCAACCCTAATTCCATCTTGCACCTCGTTATTTTTGTCTATCTTTGCGAAGCTTATCTCGGGATTGAACCGCATTTCAATCTCTTCCGTCATTATTTCTGCCTGTGGCCGAACACGAAGAAGAAAGTGGTCGGCGGTTGTGAATTGCAGTTGCGGGATGGGAAGGCGGCGGAGTACATCCTGGTGCCGCTCCTGACCTCCAACAAGGGTTGGCATTCGGGTTGGTTCGACATGGCCAACCACGAGTCGGCCCTCTCACCGGAGATCGACCGAGTGCCGCTGCCGGCACTCACTTGGTCCGACCGCTGCCAGCAGTAGGAGCAGGACCAAGTAGACGAGTTGGTGGAGCTGATCAAGAAGCTCCAAGCCGAAGGCGTATCGGGCATCCACGTGGCGTTCAACTTCATCACCCGCCGAGTTCAGCCGTTGGAGCTGAGGACCCACCCAGCGTTTGAGTACTCAGGTCATGCGGACCCGACCAGGGAGTCAGTGGAGCACCTGTCGGCTGATGAAGGGAAGAAGCAAGTGAAGCTGATCTTCGTCGGTCGGCTGGATCTTCACCCTGACACGCAGCCCAGGGCCTATAGGCTGTAGTATCCCCGACCATCGGTAAGGATTTTTTGCTTTCACTTCTTGAATTTCTTTGATAATGTCACCTGCCGAGTGCTAACTCTTGGACTGTGCAGGGCCGAGAGGCATTTTGCTCTCTGGCACCCTTGCTCGAGCAACCCCGAGGGGTCGGGCAAAAAAATGTTGACCCGCACGCCGGGCCGACTGGAGAAAAGAGGAAGGGCAAAGAAATTTGCCCTTCTGCGGCAAAGAAAGCGAAGGTGATGACCACAGCAGCAGCAACGACGACGGTGGCACCGGCATCAAAAGGGGCACTGAAGGTGCCGTCGTCCTTCCCTAGAGAGGTGGGCGCCGACTCGAAAACGTCTAGGGCGACTCTGGCGACTAGCGACCCTGTGGCGTCGTCTTCTTCTGTGTCGACACCACCACCACCAACACCACCACCACCAGCTGGACCGACCCTAGGAGCAGGGCCTAGTCATCTAATGAAGAAACTAGCATTTAGGCGGTTGGCGTGGTAAGTTTTTCCGCAGTTGTCTTGAATCAAGTAATTAGATTAAATTCAAAACTGATTTCTTGTGTTGTTTTTGACAGCGCTCCATCGTCCCTGTCTGACCAGGACGTGGTGGGCTTTGGCGCCACAGCCCCCACCACTGACATAGTGGTGTTCACTAGGGGGGCTAACCAGCAAGGGGCCTCAGCAAGCGGCGTGGAGGCGTCGGGCGCTTCGTCCACCAACGAGCCTAGCGTGGCTGCACCCATGCTGGAGCAGCCAGCAACAACGCTGAGTGCTAGCGTGTCTCCCGCAACGCAGCCAAGTGCTGTGGACTAGGAGGTCGCAGCACCTAGCGGCCCTTTGCTGACCGTGGAGGTCGAGGTGCCAGTAGAGAACGTGGAGCGGCCCTCGGCGGAGCCTGGAGTGGCAGACCCCATGGAGGTCAAGGTTCCAGTCGAGAGGGTGCCTCAACCGACCTCCGACGTGGCGACCAGTGCCCCGACCAGTCCAGTCGGGAGGGGAGCGGCCGAGTACCTCGGTGCACTCGGCCGGGTTGGTCAAGAGACCATCGTAAGTGTCCCTGCAATCGTTAGTTTAATGTACATAATTTATATGCATACTAACTTGTTTTGTCTTTGTGCAGCGTCTCGTCAGCCAGCTGATCGACTGGCTCAAACAGAGAGATGCCGATCTGAAGAGGTCGGAGGAGGATAACGAAATCCTTCAAGGTCAGCTGGAGATCCGCTCCAATGGTAAGTGCTTAATTACCCATTACTGTCTTTTTTGTTTGTCATTACTGTTCTAACCAGTGCTGATATAACAGAATGGTTGGCGGCGGAGGAGCGGATGGAGACGGCTGCTGGCTAGGCAGACCGATCGGCCACTTCACCCGAAGCGGATCTGGCTGAGAGGGATGAAGCCCTCACCAGAGCAATGCAGGCAGAGGACAAGGCGATGGAGGCAGAGACCAGGATCGCCGAGCTTGAGAAGAAGCTCAAGGCGTCCGAAGCGGCTGCTGCCAAGTGGTCGGGTGAGTACAAAAGTATGAATCACCATATTGGACTCTTTTATTGTTGTTTGTTGATAAAACTTTTTCTGATATGATGCTATATTTGCAGAGCTTCATCGGCGAGTGGGCACTCAGTTCGTCGATCTCGAGCTGCGTCTGAGTTATACTCAGGCACAGCGAGATGAGTACCAAGCCGGTGCAGAGACTCTCCTCAAGATGATTGAGGGCGAGCCCTCCAACACTTCGTGGCCGGTGGAGCGCTTCAGGGAGTAGCTCCAAGGGTTGGTGACACGTCTGCGGGAGCAAACCCGGGACTTCGTCTAGTCGGTGGTCACCCACGTGCTCGGGATCGTCCGAGCGTTGTATCCAACTGCTCGTATGGACCACATCTGAGCAGGGTGGCCGGCGACAGTCGAGGAGTCCGATGTGGAGCGCATCTACGCGGAGGTGGAGGAGACGGCGAGCGTCCTTGTCGCTGATCTGGAAATATATCCAGCTGATCTTGCCGAGTAGATGGTAGGGTAGAAAACATGCAATTGTACATATACTTTTTAATGTAATGAAACAGTGCTGCTTCTTATTAAACGTGTTCTATGTCCGACCACTTGGGGTGCATTTTTGACTGTTTGATATAGCTTAAGTCTGTAGCGTAGGGAAACTTGAGCCGCATGCACGCTGTTTAGAACCATAGGAATCACATATAGTCAAAAAAATATCACTCAAAAGCAATCGGATAAATCATACAACAGCAAGCCGAGCCCCCGAGCAATCAGAAGTGTAACTTAACTCAGCCAGAGCGGATCATGAATACAAAGTTAAGATAAAATTTTAAAAACTCAGGAGTCGAGCGAAAAGACATAAAAGAAGGCAATCAGAATAAAAAGCTGAACATCTTTACTTATCCAAAACAAGGACTTAGCTTATTCAAGGATAAAAATATCATAGATGCTCAATATTCTAAGAATTTGCAATCTTCTGACCGTCTTCACGCATCAAGCGGTATGAACCTGGTCAGGTAACTTCGGAGATGATGTAAGGTCCCTTCCATGGAGCTGATAGCTTGTGGGCGCCGACCACTGATTGTACTCGGCGAAGGACTAAGTCTCCAGCTTGAAAAGACCGACCATGCACATTACGGTCATGGTACCTTCGCAAGCCTTGTTGGTACCGGTCAGATTGTATGGCTGCATCTAAACGAGCTTCTTCAAGACTGTCAATATCTTCTTCTCTTGTCCGCTCGGCTACACCTTCTTCATAGTGCTGAATCTTGGGGACTCGTGCAACATGTCCACTGGTAAAATGGCCTCCGACCCATATACGAGGAAAAAAGGAGTCCGACCAGTAGCTCGACTTGGCTGAGTCCGAAGACCCCAAAGAACAGCAGGCAATTCTTTTATCCACCGACTGCCATATTTGTTAAGGGGATCAAAAATTCTGGCTTTCAGTCCTTGAAGTATCATGCCATTAGCTCGCTCGACCTATCTATTTGCTCTTGGATGTGCAACAGAAGCATATTTGACTTCAATACACCAGTCTTCGCAGAATTCCCAAAAATCATTGCCGGTAAATTGAGTCCCAAGATCTGTGATAATTTGATGAGGGACATCATATCGGTATATTATGCCTTGAATGAACTCTACGGCTTTTTTGGCGGTGCTTGTCCTTAAGGACATCACTTCAATCCACCTGGTGAATTTATCAATAGCAATAAACAGGCGGTCATAACCCTAGGGTGCCTTTAGAAAAGGTCCTACCATATCAAGCTCCCAACATGCAAACGGCCATGAAGCCGGGATGGTTTGGAGAGCTTGAGCAGGGAGATGATGCTGCTTAGCAAAGAATTGACAGCCTTGGCAGCTACGAACTAGTAGCTTGGCATCTTCATTAGCAGTCGGCCCGTAAAAACCAGACCTGAAGGCCTTGCCGACCAACGTCCGAGCGCCAGCATGATTCCCACAAATGCCTGAGTCTATCGCTTTGAGGTTTTCTGAACCTTCCTTTTTGCTAACACACTTCATTAGTACTCGGGTTGAAGCTGCTCTTTTATATAACTCAGATCCCACCACGACATACTGCTTGCTTCTTCTGGAAAGGCAAATGGCTGCATCTTTATCTTCAGGAGCCTTGGCAGCGAGGATGAAATCAATGAATGGTTGTCGCCAATCTTCTTCAATATCAGTAATGACCAGGACGGATGGAGCTTGATCGGCCTTTGAAGGTTGAATTTCATCAACTTTAATCGATGGCTTCGGGAGTTCTTGGAGGAAAACACCACTCGGCATAGGTGCTCTTGACGAGCCGAGCTTAGCCAAGAAGTCAGCAGCCGAGTTCTCATTCCGGGGGACATGGTGGAACTCAAGGCCACTAAACTTTCCTTCTAACTTACGGATCTCCTAGCAGTAAGCGTCCATCTTCTCGCTGGCGCAAGACCAATCTTGGTTGACTTGGCTGATAACCAATTTGGAATCTCCATATACCATTAATCTTTGAACCCCAAGGGAAATGGCGATGCGCAAACCATTGAGGAGTGCCTCGTACTCGGCTGCATTATTAGACGCCATAAATAATAGCTGAAGACCATATTTCAATTTTTCACCTTGAGGAGATATGAGAAGAATTCTTGTTCCTGCTTCATCAATGCTGAGCGAGCCATTAAAGTACATGATCTAATGCTCTTGAAATTCGGCGACCGGTGGGAGTTGTATTTTGGTCCACTCAGCAACGAAGTCGGCGAGGGATTGAGACTTGACGGTGATGCAGGGCTTGAAATCAAGGGTGTACTCACCAAGCTCGATGGCCCACTTCACGATCTGACCAGTCGCATCCTTATTCCGAAGAATATCACCGAGTGGAAATTCTGTGATAATCTCCACCGAATGGGCCTAGAAATAATGCTTGAGCTTCCAGGCGGTGATAAGGACGGCGTATAGGAGCTTCTGGACCTGAGGATACCGGACTTTGGAAGGTCCAAGCACCTCAGATATGAAATATACCGGCCTTTGAACCGGATAGGCGTGTCCTTCCTCCAAGCGCTCGACAACCATGGCGGTGCTGACCACGTGGGTCATGGCGGCGATGTAGAGGAGGAGTGTTTCACTAGAGGTCGGTGCAACCACAGTCGGTGGAGAAGATAAAAACTTCTTGAGGTCTGTGAATGCCTGATCGGCCTCTGGCGTCCACGTAAAATCACCATGTTTTTTCAGCAACTTAAAGAAAGGCATCCCGTGCTCACCCAGTCAGGAAATGAACCGATCGAGTGAGGTCATGCAGCCTGTAAGGTGCTGAATATGCTTGACGCTGTTGGGCTTGGCCATGTTCAATATTGCAGAAATCTTCTTTGGATTTGCTTCAATTCTCCGACTGCTAACGATGAACCCGAGCAGCTTTCCAGTCAGCACCCCGAACATTTTTCCGGGTTGAGCCGCCATCAGAACTTGCGGAGGTTGTCTTGGAGGTCGGGAATGAGATCTTCTGGCCTTCTGGATTTGATGACAACATCATTCACATAAGCTTCAACATTACGGCCGATCTGATCAGCCAGGCAACGCTGAATAGCATGTTGGTATGTAGCCCCCATGTTCTTCAGCCCAAAAGGCATTGATGTGTAGCAATATGTGTCGAATGGGGTGATGAACGATGTCTTCTCTTGATCTTATTCCTTCAGGCTGATCTGATGATAACCCGAGTAGTAATCTAGGAAGCATAGGAGAGAACTGCCGACAGTGGAATCAACCACTTGGTCGATGCGCGGCAGTGGGAACGGATCTTTAGGGCATCGCTTGTTGAGATCGGTGTAGTCAATGCACATTCTCCATTTCGCATTCTTCTTTTTTACAAGGAATGGGTTGGCTACCCAGTCGGGATGATACATCTCTTTTATAAACCCTACCGCTAATAGGCGGGTGACATCTTCTTTGATGGTCTCCTTGTGATCTTGAGCAAATCGTGGCATCTTCTGCTTGACCGGCTTGGTCGTCGGGTAAACATGGAGTTCGTGCTCGATCAGCTCCCGAGGTACGCCAGGCATGTCGGATGGCTACCAGACGAATATATCAGCATTGGAGCAAAGAAAGCTAACGAGCGCGCTTTCCTATTTAGGATCTAGTGCTGTCCCAATCAGCGCCATCTTGGAGTGGTCGGCGTCCGAGAGCTGAATACTTTTGTACTCAGCCGGCGAGGGCGTCAAGCTTGATGTAAATGGCGTGGATGTCAGGAGCTCCATGTTTGTGGTCGGCGTCGTCTTGGTCGCCTGGACGGTTTCCTCCATCCGGACAAAGATGTCCTTGGCCTCACCCAAGGCGAGACTGTCACGCTCACATGCGTGCGAGGTGGCAACATCCCCCTTTATAGAAAAGGCCGCACTTGGTCCAGGAATTTTTTGGACCAGGTAGGCGTAGTGGGGTACGGCCATGAATTTTGTGAGGGACGACCACCTAAGCACGGCATGATAAGCGGTCTCAAAGTCGACGACGTAGAACTTCACGTGCTCGGTCCTGTAATTGTCCTGAGTGCCGAATGTCACCGGCAGGGTGAGGGAGCCGAGTAGAATGGTGGCCTTCCTGGGGACAATCCCGTAAAAGGGTGTGTCCGTCTTCTAGATGACAGATTCGTCAACGCCGAGTGCAGCCAATGTTCCTTTAAACAGAACATCAAGGCCACTACCGCCGTCGATCAGCACCCTTTTGAGGCGCACTTTGAGGATGACCGGGTCGACAACCAGTGGGAATTGTCCCGGCTTGGGGACGTCCGTCCACTGATCATCGTGGCTGAAGGAGTTCAGGTTCTCCGACCACCGTAAGCGCTCGGTTGGCTCAGTGCTGATGGCGTTGATGCGGCGGGTCAGCAGCTTTTGTTGCCACTTGGATTCAGAGACTATCGCGCCACCAAAAATCATGGAGACCATCCGTGCGGGCTCTTGGAAGTCGTTTTCCATCGGAGATGCTTTGGCATCTTCATCGTCCTTCTTGGACTTCTTCTTTTTATCATCCCGGCGACGCATGTCTTGCCGGGGATTTGCTTCTGCCTCCTTCTTCATCTGGTTCTGCAGCTGGTAACATCGGCGGGTGGTGTGGTTGCTGTTAGGATGAATAATGCAGAGTTTGTCTAATACCTCCTGCAATGCCGAGTTCTCTCGACCTTTCGGTCTCGAGGTTTTCTCGGTGAGGAGCCATGGTGAATACTATGGGGATGATGAGTGATTATCAACGAAAGAGAGAAGTCCTTCGAAGGGAGGCAGGTGACTTGCCGTGGTGTTGCCCGTGTGACTCAGGTACACGGACGGACGATGGTCGGGCTGAGGGAGTCGCGAGATCGTGGCAGTCCAATCCGGGTACATGGAGCAAAGGCGGCAAGCGAAGATAACTTGTCGTGGCGTTGGTCGGTGCGACTCAGGTACACGGACGGGCGATTGCCGGGCTGAAGGAGCCACGGGGTCGGGTCAGTCTAATCCGGGTGCACGGCGCAAGGGTGGCAAGCGCTTTGACGGTTTCGGCACAAAACCATCACCCACACAACGGAAAGTGCTAACGGCGTTAATTCTAGCGGTGTCGTGAGAGTCACGTAAAGTCCGGCATCGAATATATATCTGGAGTCAGTTTTTACGCTTTTGCCCTGTGGGCCTCGAGTCTGTATCGAAAAACCCTAGGGGTATTTTTGGTTTTTTCTTGGTCCATTTGGCTACTTAAAGGGCTGTAATCCACCCTTGTCACTTGAGGATTTGAATTAATTTGAAAATTACTTTTGAGTTAAGGGGTGTTTCTTCTTCCTCCCACCCTTTTCC
>KE373323.1:540241-552273 GCA_000418225.1 Zizania latifolia | reverse complement strand
ACCAGGTTTAGAGCCCCTCTTCACCAGGTTCAAAGGCCCCTTCACTAGGTTCGGAGCCCCCCTTCACCAGATTCAGAGCCCCTCTTCACCAGGTTTGGAGCCTCCTTCACCAGCTTTGGAGCCCCCTTCACCAGGTTGACTCGAAGGCCCTAAAACCACTCCAGAGTAAGGGCCAAAACTAAGGGTTCCAGTCCTCTCTGACAAGATATGTACTTTACGGTGTTCATACGGTATTTTACCATGTTACCCCTATGTAATCCTATGTATATTACTGATATAGTTGGTTGTAAGTAGAGGGTAGATTGGTAACATCCTATTTATGCTGCGCCTATAAATACCCTCCTCCTTGCAAGGGGTAGGGGATGGAACATTTGTAGTGTTAATCAATACTGCTTCTGCACGAAGGTTATTATCCATTACGGAGGCATCAGGCAGAGTTTGAACCCATGTCTACACTTCAAACCCTTCGAGGTTCTAAACACTAAAAACCTGTTGAGTATTATCTAATTACGCCAATAGTTGGCGCCATCCGTGGGGAGCCTGGTTCTAAATTAGCCTCTCTCCCACAATCTGTACAATCAACTTCGAAGCACACCTCCGAACCTAGGAAGCCCTCCTTCGGCCTAGGGCTTCCTAGGGGCTTGAGGACCCTCTGTAGGCCCTCCTTCGGCCTTGGGCTTCCTAGGGGTTGCGGGACCCTCCGCAAGCCTCCCTTCAACCTTGGAAGCCCCCCTTCGGCCTGGGGCTTCCTAGGGGCTACGGGCCCTCCGCAGGCCTCCCTTCAACCTGGGAAGTCCCCCTTCGACCTAGGGCTTCTTAGGGGCTGTGGGACCCTCCGCATGTCTCCCTTTAACCTAGGAAGCCCCCCTTCGGTTTAGGGCTTCCTAGGGGCTGCGGGGTCCTCCACAGGCCTCCCTTCAACCTCGGAAGCCCTCCTTCGGCCTAGGGCTTCCTAGGGGCTACGGGACCCTCCGTAGGCCTCCCTTCAGCCTTGGAAGCCCCCCTTTGGCCTGGGGCTCCCAGGGACTACGGGCCCTCCGCAGGCCTCCCTTCAACCTAGGAAGCCTCCCTTCGGCCTAGGGCTTCCCAGGGGCTGCGGGACCCTTCAGAGGCCTTCCTTCAACTTGGAAAGCCCCCCTTCGCCCTAGGGCTTCCTAGGGGTTGTGGGACCCTCCGCAGGCATCCCTTTAGCTTGGGAAGCCCCCCTTCGCCCTAGGGCTTCCCAGGGGCTGCGGACCCTCTGTAGGCATCCCTTTAACCTAGAAAGGTCCCCTTTGGCCTAGGGCTTCCCAGGGGCTACGGGGCCCTCCGCAGGCCTCCCTTCGGCCTAAGACCTTTGGACCTCTAGAGCCTCCACCAAAACGCCTCGCGAGACAAGGATCGCTGCAGTTAAAGATAATTAATGTCTCTCTAGAGAGAGACTTCGCAGCATTGCTTCGCTTCCTAAAAAATACCAGTGTGATCCGCTCCACCATTATCGCTTCACAGTGCCCTCGGGCTCGAAGCGATAAGAACAGACACATACGTGTCTCCGGGTCCCAAGCGTCCCTTGGTTCGAAGCATTGCTTTGCTTCCTAAAAAATACCGGTGTGATCCGCTCCACCATTATCGCTTCACAGTGCCCCCAGGCCCGAAGCGATAAGAACAGAGACATACGTGTCTCCGGGTCACAAGCGCCACTTGGTTCGAAACATTGCTTCGCTTCCTAAAAAATGCAGGTGTGATCTGCTCCACCATTATCGCTTCACAGTGCCCTCGGGCCCGAAGTGATAAGAACAGAGACATACGTGTCTCTGGGTCCCAAGCGGCCCTTGGTTTAAAGCATTGCTTCGTTTTCTAAAAAATATCGGTATGATCCGCCTCACCTTTATTGCTTTACAGTGCCCTTGGGCCCAAAGCAATATGAACAAGGGCTATAGCGTACCTCGAGCTAACACCATGATATGTACTCTTGGGTTCCAAGCAACCCAAAGCATTCGAAGCATCCCTTCATATTGTGAAATAACAAATAGCAGTTATAACCTCAAAACTGCACGTTCGCAACAATTACTACGTACGCATGAAACGCTCGCAACACCTATACACTACGCTAGTACCAACTACGAGCAAAGATGGAGCAATGAAGGCGTATGCGTACAAAACAGGTTTAATCCAAACGTTCGAGGTCATAAGAAATACGTTTTATTAATAAATATCTCAAACTACGAATATGAAGTGCCTCATCAGATACACTTCGAATATCAAATATACTCTGAACATAAGTACTACTTTGATTACAGCTTAGGATGAAGAGAGCTTTATAATAAGAATACTATGAAAAAACAGTATCCGAACCTAGCAAAAAGCGACTTTCACCCAGGTTTGACTGATATCTCTTCGTAACACTTAGAGCATAAGAAACATCTGGGCGTGTATAAAGCATAGCATACATGATGGATCCAATTGCGGAGGCATACGGGATCACACTCATCTTCTCCAGCTCAGCAGGTGTCGAAGGACACCGACTCTTGCTGAGAGAAATACCATGTGACATTGGCAGAAAACATTTCTTGGAATTCTGTATATTGAACCGTTTCAATACCTTGTCAATGTACATGCTTTGGCTTAATCCAATTAACCTTCTCGATCTATCTCTATAGATCTTTATGCCTAAGATGTATGCTGCCTCTTCAAGATCTTTCATTGAAAAACTTTTTCTCAACGAAGACTTGACAGCATCTAGCATAGGAATATCATTTTCGATCAACAATATGTCATCTACATATAAGACTAGAAACACAAGTGAGCTCGCACTAGCCTTCTTGTAAACACAAAGCTCTTCTTCGTTCTTGATGAAGCCAAACCCTTTGACTATCTCATCAAAATGAAGGTTCCAACTCCGAGAAGCCTGCTTCAGCCCATAAATGGACCTTTATAGCTTGCAAACTTTCTCAGCATTCTCTGGATCATCAAGACCTTCAGGCTATGTCATGTACACATCCTCACTTATGTTTCCATTAAGGAAAGTTGTCTTGACATCCATTTACCATATCTCATAGTCATAAAATGCAGCAATTGCTAGGATGATCTGGATAGACTTTAGCATAGCGACAGACGAAAATATTTCATCATAATCAACACCTTGAATCTGCCCAAAACCTTTTGCCACCAATTATGCTTTATAGATGTGAATATTTTTATCAACGTCTATCTTTTTCTTAAAAATCCATTTACACTCGATAGTTTTTACACCATCAGGTGGATCGACCAAATTCCAAACTTGATTCTCTCGCATGGATTCTAACTCGGATCTTATGGCTCCAAGCCATTTCTCAGAGTCTGGTCCCATCACTGCTTCCGAACAGGCCTTAGGTTCATTATTGTCCAACAATAATACGTCGCACAGCCTAGTGGTTAAAAATGTAAACTGCTCAGGCGCACGACTCAACCTCTCCGACCGACGTGGGGCTGGTGTCTCAACAACAGGCTCTACAATATCTTGCATGTCGAGTTACGGTTCAGTAGGAGCTAAAACACTTTCTAGTGGTTCTCGAACCTCTTCGAGTTGCACCGTGCTCCCACTAACCTCTTTCAAGAGAAACTCTTTCTCAAGAAAAACACCATTCCGGGCGATAAACACTTTGCCTTCTTCCAAGTTATAGAAGTAATATCCTTTGGTTTTCCTAGGATACCCCACAAATAAGCATTTAGAATATATAAGCCATTCAACAATGGACAAATACCATAAAGCATACCATTCGAAAATATCAAACAACACTTGTTCTTTATTACGAATTCAAAACCGTCTTCCTCTAAACATGACGAAGAGATCATGTTTCTGCCTAAGGCAGGAATGAAATAACAATTATTCAGTTCCAAAACTAATCCTGAGGGTAGCGACAAAAAATAAACGTCGACGGCCAACGCAATAACTTTTGCACCATTGCCGACGCGAACATCCAATTCGCCTCTCGCACACTTCCTTGTCCCATTCAGTCCCTACAATGACTTGCAAGTGTGAATCATTGATCCGGTATCAAATACCCATGAATCACTTGGACGAGTGGCAAGATTAATTTTGATAACATTTATACTTGAAGTAAAAGCAGAAGTCTCACTTCCCTTCTTCTTCTTGTGTTCTTTTAGGTACAACTTGCAATTCCTTTGCCAATGACCAGTTCTATACACAAACAAGGACTTTGAGGTACCGTACCTCTCGGCCCGAGCTTGGTTCTCAAACATGCCTCGGAGTCCCACAATCATATTATGGGCATCCCTGTTCTCATCTTGCTTCCGAAGCTCAGAGGACATACTAGCATGTATGAGATAGCTAACATCGAGCGAATCATTGGTGAGCTTCTCATAAGCCTTCCGATCAGCTGCAGATGCATTATTAGCTGGTTCATCAGGATGGGGCTCCTCTAGAACTTATTTCTTTTTCTCTTGTTTGAGAACCATTCTCAAACTTCTATACCAATCAATAAAGTTTGTTCCACAAAGAATCGATCGCAAATTAAAACTGGAAGTGTTACTAGTAGTAGGTGCAAATATCTACAACAACAATGCAAGGTTCAACACTATGCTATGTTAATCTTCTATCAAATAAAAGATATGCCACAATATGTAAAATGATCGCTTTTCCTCTAACGACACATTGTGGGATAAGATCCATATTCATCTAACTCCTAGTGAGCTTTGGCATCACTGCTAGAAGATTAATGACATAGGTAAGCAACACTTGTTAATCACATCATATGTGACTCTTGTTCGTTGGGGTAGCATCCAATGTCCGACTCCTAACTCCATGCCCCAAAGCCCAAAACCGTTTTGATAGCTTTGTTAAGCAAACTAATACTATGCATGTGGTGTCCGATATCCACCCTAACTGGTCAAGATAAAAGATGGCACCCTGCTTTGGTAGACCCACCATCGATGATCGAGAATCTTAGTAGGTGCAGCTATTGGAAAGAGTATCAATACTTAATTTTCTAAGGGAAACTATTCTAACATGATAACAATGCCTACTGCACACAGAACATGAAAGAATAGTATGACAGGAACATAAGTAAACATCACAGGCAATCATATTAACTGTGACATAGTATGGTTCTCTCGCATGGTGATCTTCATCTCCATGGTTCCTGTCCTTCGAGTCAACACGCTTCAGGTCTCCATGAACTTGTATCAGTCTATTACACCTAATAGCACTATACTAATTACATGAGCAGAAACATCACATGTCGACACACAGGTCGTACAACATTCGAATAGCCTTGGGTTGTAATCAATCATGACGCGCAGGCTATGTTATTACAAGCGAGTATCATATACTTTGCAAGGACATACCAGTCACAACATTCCCTATAAAAACGAGTTAGGTGGAATCTAGATATGACTGTACTGGACCCGGAAGTTCTGGCCATAAGGCCCGAAACTTCCAATCGAAAGGCCTGGAACTTCCGACTAAGGGCCGGAACTTCCGAAATCAATCTTCTGTCTCGAATTTACTTTGGCCTGGAACTTCCGAAAATCCAACGATAAAAACAATAGATCTAATCTATTTCCATCACATATCACCATATATGATCGATCCAGATTGAACACTACGCACGTAGGCTCTGATACCACTGTTGGGTTATGGGGAGGCTACGCTAGCGCTTAATTTCAAAAACTTACCCTGTTAGCCCAGGAACCATGCGTGTAATGGGACCATGGATCGTTACCTTGAGCCTCGAGACGTGCTTGGGCAGCAGAATTAGAGTCGATGAACCGCGTCCTCGATCTGCTCCTCTTGGCTCCACTCGTCCATCGGCGATTCGGCGATGAAGACAACGCAATCCTATGATCCGGCAAACTCCACGGAAGGAAGACGATGAGCACCACTATTAGAGTAGTGCCTCCACGGTATCCGCAAGTCTAGGAACAGGATCACCTCGCGCCGATGTGTTAGCACCACTCGCGAGATCCAGGGAGATCGATCACAATACTTGCAATCGAGGAGAGAAGAGAGGTGGCGGCTAGGGTTCTCAACCAGGAGCAACAGCAGCAGCAACAACCTTTTCGTGTTAGCCTCTCCTCTCTTTATTTATTACCCTGTCATGGGTCTTTAATCTGTATTAAAGCCCAACAGATCTAATCTATTCATCTGGACCGGAACTTCCGGTTCTAACCGAAACTTCTAAAAATAACCTTCTGTATCGAATTTATGTCGACCCAGAACTTCCGGTCTAACCAGAACTTTCAGTTCGTCCAGGCAGGCTCGGAACTTCCGGTCCCACCGAAACTTTTGGCTCCTCTAGAAACCAAAACTGGGCCTGGCCCAGAACTTCTGGTCTAACCGGAACTTCCGGATGCTCTAGAACCCAGAACTTCTGGCCCTAGGCCAGAACTTCCGGTTCCCCAGAATTCTCTTGGGCACAATTCTATCAACCCCTATGTAATCTTGTATATATCACTGCTATAGTCGGTTGTAAGTAGAGGATAGTTTGGTAACATCCTGTTTATGTTGTGCCTATAAATACCCTCCTCCTTACAAGAGGGAGGGGATGGAACACTTGTAGTGTTAATCAATACTACTTCTACACGAAGGTTATTATCCATTACGTAAGCCTTAGGCAGAGTTCGAACCCATGTCTACACTTCGAACCCTTCGAGGTTCTAAACACTAAAGACCTGTTGCGTATTATCTGATTACGCCAACAATGACCATGGCTCTTCTAGGGCATACAAAATGCATTTGTTGCTTCTACAATGGTCATAATATTTTTAGTTCTCATTTATCTAGAAACATTTCTTTTCAAGGCTATATTTGTGGATCTACAAGGTGATGTGCACAGGGATGCCCGATCTTCTGTTAGGAGGGTAAACACGATTTGTGGAGATCTCGACATTGACGGTCCGGCTTCAGATCAGCACTGATCTGAAACCAGCAACCGCTACACCACCGCTCCGCTGGTTATCAATCACGCGCGAACGCGATTGACCTCGCCAAGAAGGCTTATCCCTGCTTGCGAATCGAGAACACAAGCAAGAACGAGGTAGACGCAATCTAAAATTGCAGATAATAGTGGAGGTATTCGAAGTTTGGGGTTCTACAAACCGATACATGGCGAAACTGCCATAGCAGAATAATCTAAGCAAAACCCAACCCTAACATTGGCGGCGAGTGCCTATTTATAGGGTTCACAGGGCGTAGTTGCCTTCCATGACATGGGCTGGATCCCAAGGAATATGGGTCGTAGCCTAGCAGGACTCTGATTCTGAACAGGCTCGAGTATCTTTATCGAGAGATAGTCAGGAGTAGGCCAATTGTTGGTCGGGGCCAGTGTCAGGGTAGGCCGATAGGTCGGTGTCGAGGTTGGAGTCAGGGTCGGCCTATAGGTCGATGTCAGAGTCGGAGTCGGGGTTGGGATTGGCCGCTTTGTGGTCAGGATCGGCTGATTGGTCAGTCTGCTCGAGCGTCGCGGCCGATATGTCGTAGTCAGAGTCGGGGTCAGGATTGGCCGATTGGTGGTCGGGATCGGCCGATTGGTCGATCTGCTTGAGCGTCCCGGCCGATAGCTCAAGCGTCCCAGCCGATAGGTCCTTGTCCACTATTGGCTTGGCTTCACGTTCCTCTTCATCGGCCGATTGGTCAGTCTGTTCAAGCATTCTGGCCGATAGTCTCTTGTCATCATTTCCGTGGTTCCTAAAGATCAAAATATCACCCATAAATAGCATTCTATCCCTATTCATATCAGTGTGGATAGTAAGAAACAAATGTAACTCATAATGAAGCTTTCGGGCACGTGAGCGAGTGATTGGTCCTGGAATTATATAGTGAGGAATGTCTCTGTCATTGTGGGCGATGTCCTCATCATCCTCCCCCTCTTGAATTGGAGTCGTCCTCGACTCGAGCTCATCTTCATGTCCCAAGTAAGGCTTCAAATCTGAAACGTTAAAGGTGGGACTAACCTCAAAATCTGCAGGTAATTCAAGCTTGTATGCATTGTCATTAATTTTCTTAATTATCCTAAAAGGACCATCAGCTCGAGGCATCAACTTAGACTTTCTCAAATCTGGAAATCTTTCTTTGCGCAGGTGTAACCAAACAAGGTCACTAATCTCAAATGATACATGTCTCCTACCTTTACTACCAGAAATTTTAAACTTTTCAGTCATCTTCTCAATGCTTTCCTTAGTTTTGGCTTGTAATTTCAGAATAAGTTCAGCTCGTGCCTCCGCATCTAAATGTAAATATTCAGAAGTAGACAAAGGTAAAAGATCAATGGGTGCACGTGGATTAAAACCATAGACAACCTAGAAAGGGCTCACCTTGGTAGTAGAATATACCGATCGGTTGTATGCAAACTCCACATGAGGTAAACACTCTTGCCACATCTTTAAATTCTTCTTCAAAATAGTCCGCAACAGGGTGGATAATGTACGATTAACTACCTCGGTTTGTCCATCAGTTTGAGGGTGACAGGTGGTGGAGAATAACAGCTTGGTTTCCAACTTGTTTCATAAGCTTCTCCAAAAGTGGCTCAAGAACTTCGCATCTCGGTCGGAGACAATGGTATTGGGCACTCCATGAAGGCGAACGATTTCCCTGAAAAACAAATCAGCAATGTTTGTAGCATCATCGCTCTTATGACAAGGTATAAAATGTGCCATTTTAGAGAATCGATCTACCACCACAAATATACTATCCTTTCCCCTCTTAGTCCTAGATAAACCTAAAATAAAGTCCATTGATATATCCTCCCAAGGAATACTAGGAACAGGAAGAGGCATATAAAGTCCGAAAGGGTTTAAGCGTGACTTAGCTTTGTTACATGTAGTGCAGCGTGAGACGTAGCGCTCGACATCTCGCCGCATCCTTGGCCAAAAGAAATGCGTGGACAGCACATCCTCGGTTTTCTTCGCTCCAAAATGTCCCATCAAGCCACCTCCATGAGCTTTCTGTAAGAACAAAAGGCGAATGGAGCTAGCTGAGATGCATAGCTTGTTAGCACGATATAATAATCCTTCATTCAGCACATACTTATGCCAAGTTCGACCCTCTTTATAATTTGCAAAAGCATCTTTCAAATCCAAATCAGTAGCATATAAATCATTTAGTGTCTCTAGGCCAAATATCTTATGATCAAGCTGAGATAACATAGAATAACGCCTAGATAAAGCATCAGCTATGGCATTATCCTTACCCTGTTTATGTTTAATGATATATAGGATTGACTCTATGAACTCAACCCATTTTGCGTGTCGCTTGTTCAACTTTGCTTGGTTTCTGATATGTTTCAAAGACTCATGATCAGAATGAATGACAAACTCCCTAGGCCAAAGATAATGTTGCCAAGTCTCTAACACCCGAACTAAGGCACACAACTCCTTATCATAGGTAGAGTAATTCAGAGTAGGGCCATGCAGTTTTGCACTAAAGTAAGCAACAGGCTTGCTTTCTTGTAGCAGCACGCCTCCTATCCCAATCCCACTAGCATCACATTCAAGTTCAAATGTCTTACCAAAGTCAAGGAGTTGGAGTAGCGGAGCATGAGTTAGTTTCTCCTTAAGCGTGTTAAAAGCTTGTTCTTGTGCTGGACCCCATATGAATGAAGCTTCCTTCTTTGTTAGCTCGTTGAGTGGGGCAGCAATTGTGCTGAAATCCTTTACAAACCGCCGATAGAACCCTGCAAGTCCATGGAAGCTTCTTACTTGTGTAACGGTTTGGGGGATCGGCCAGCTCTTAATGGCTTCAATTTTCGCTTCATCCACCTCAATTCCCTGTGGAGTAACAACATAGCCGAGAAAAGAGACACGATTCGTGCAAAAAGTGCACTTTTCAAGATTACCGAATAAGTGTGCTTCCCTTAATGCATTAAAAACAGAACGCAAGTGAATCAAATGCTCATCATCAGACTTGCTATATATCAAGATATCATCAAAGTAAACCACCATAAATTTCCCGATGAATACTCTCAAAACTTCATTCATCAAACGCATGAAAGTGCTAGGTGCATTAGTCAACCCAAAAGGCATGACTAGCCACTCATATAGTCCAAACTTAGTTTTGAAAGCTGTTTTCCATTCGTCTCCTAATTTCATCCTAATTTGGTGTTATCCACTACGCAAGTCAATCTTTATAAAAATGGTCGAACCACTCAACTCGTCAAGCATATCATCTAACATAGGAATAGGGTGACGATATCGTATTGTAATATTATTGATGGCTCTACAATCATCACACATCCGCCAACTACCGTCTTTCTTAGGAACTAAAAGAACAGGGACAGCACAGAGGCTAAGACTTTCTCGCACATACCCACGGTCCAGAAGTTCTTAGACTTGCCGTTGAATTTCTTTAGTCTCTTCCGGGTTTGTTCTATAGGCTGCACGGTTTGGCAATGTCGCTCCTGGAACCAAATCAATTTGATGCTCAATACCCCGAATAGGTGGCAGCCCCGGGGGTATCTCCGTTGGGAACACATCCTTAAATTCCTGCAAGAGGTTAGTGACAGCAAGAGGCAAAGAAGTGGAAATATTCTCAAATGAAAACAAAACGTCTTTGCATATGAAAGCATAGCAAGGAGAATCAAGCTCATTAATATCAATAAGATCAGATCTAGTAGCAAGCATAACTCCTCCCTTCAATTTAATGCTCTCAGACTTAGAGCTATTGTCTATCCTTTCTCGTTTAGGTGGGAAAACAGTGTTAGCTACTTGCTGATTTTCAGATTGTGGTGCGCTCTCCTTCTTGCTTTTCTCAGCACTCTCTTTCTCACATTGCACAATTTCAGCGGGTGTCATAGGAAGCAAGGTAATTTTCTTTCCCTTGTGTATAAATGTATATTTATTGCTCCTACCATGCTGTGTGGCATTGGTATCAAATTCCCAAGGATGACCCAATAAAAGTGAGCATGCTTGCATGGGTACAACATCAAAATCAACAGAGTCTTGGTATGAGCCGATGAAAAACTGCACTCTCGCCGATTGTGTTACCTTGACCTTACCACTGTTGTTGAACCATTGAATGTGGTAGGGTTGAGGATGTGGATATGTGGTTATCCCAAGCTTGTCCACTAGGTCTGAGCTCACCAAATTGTTGCAGCTCTCTCCATCAATTATGACACGAACACGACGATCCTTCACGATGAGGTATATTTGGAATAAGTTATGTCGCTGTAGCGTGTCCGATGGCTCCACTTGAGTACTCAACACTCGTTGCACAATCAAATTCTGGTATTTCTCTGTGGTGGAGGCACCTAGAATCTCTCCTCCATCACTATCGGTCTCTTCATCACCTGCATTGTCAGTGCCAGTAGCAAATTCATCCTCAATATCACTAGCACTAACATACCCACCGTCTTCGGTAGCAATGAATGTCCGTCGCTGGCTAGGGCAATCTCTCGTGACATGGCCTTTCCCTTTGGAATTGTGGCAGATGATGCTGCTGGATCGGCCTGAGGATGCCACCGATGTAGAACTTTGTGCCGGCGCTGGGGGCGTTGTCGTTGTACTCTTCTCCGCCGATGTCGATGATGATGATGGTGTCGCTGAACGCACCCTCGATACGTAGGGGGCAGTAGGCCGTGTAGGAGGAGATGGGGCCGATTTTACTATCCCCGATACAGATCTGGTGTCGCTGAAGTTGCCCCTTGGCTTTGGTTGTCGTCCCTGCAATTCCTTTTCTGCCAACATAGCAAGATGGAACAATCTATTGAGAGAATTATAATCCTTATAGTCAACTATGTCCTATATTTCTCTCCTTAAACCACCAAAGAATCTAGCCATTTTATCCTCTTCGTCCTCAACTATCTCACAATGCAACATTCCAATTTGTAGCTCTTGATAGTACTCCTCAACAGATTTATTTCCCTGATTTAAACGCTGTAATTTCTTACGCATATCACGTTTATAGGTGGAGGGAACAAATCTACCACGCATAGCTCTCTTTAATCCATCCCACGTGTCGGGCGCTAATCCTGCGTTTACTAGTTCAGTCCACCAAATAATAGCAAAATCAGTAAACTCGCTAGTGGCTTGTCTAACACGGTGAACTTTGGGCACAAGAT
>KE373323.1:514482-534358 GCA_000418225.1 Zizania latifolia | reverse complement strand
TGGCTGTGCGTCGCCGGCCTTGGTGCATGGGCGATGGTGTTGGGTTATGGGGAGGCTACGCTAGCGCTTAATTTTAAAATTTTACCCCGTTAGCCTAGGAACCATGCATGTAATGGGATCATGGATCGTTACCTCAAACCTCGAGACGCGCTCGGGCAGCGGAAGTAGAGTCGATGAAGCGCGTCCTCGATCTGCACCTCACAACTTCATCCGTTCGTTGGCGGCGAAGTCGACGTGATCCAGCGATCTCCAAGGAAGAAGAACAGCACCGATGCAGCAACAGTACCTCTACGGTATCCACACGTACAGGGATGGGATCACCTCACGCCGGCGTGCTAGCACCACTCGTGAGATCCGGGGAGATCGATCACAACACTTGCAATCGAGGATAGAAGAGAGGTGGCGGCTAGGGTTATGGTGAAGTAGCAATGACCAGCAACCTTTTCGTGCTTGCCTCACATCTCTTTATATAGTGCTCCATCGTGGGCCTTTAATCTGTATTAAAGCCCAACAGATCTAATCTGTTTGTCTGGTCTGAAACTTCTGGCTATAGCCAAAACTTCTGGACCCCGGAACTTTCGGCTACAACCAGAACTTCTGAAAATGATGTTCTGTATCGAATTAATTCTCGACCCGGAACTTCTGGTCCAACCAGAACCCGGAACTTCTGGTTCGTCCAGAAAATCGAATACCGGGGCTGGCCCAGAACTTCTGGTCCTACCAGAACTTTCGGATGCTCCAGAACCTGAAACTTCCGTCTACAGCCGGAACTTCCGGCTACAGCCGGAACTTCCGGTTCCCCCAGAATTTTCTTGGGCACATTTCCATCAATCTCCCACTTGCACAAGAACCAATTCTTTTCAAGATTTGAATTCCATCCCCTTAAGCGTGCGACCCGATAGGTTCATACGCAAACGGCCGCTACCTGGGAACCATTTCCGGATCGTCGATCAATAGCGGTACCTAGCAGCACATATTGACCCCCAAAAGCATACAAAGTCAAAATCATACTTTCTGAACCTTGATATACTCACACACCAATCCCTTTACCACACAACATCAGTCAAGCTCAAGACGAGATACGTGCCACCCTTGTTGGTAGCTCGACACTTCACTCGATCAAGTAGTGGATTTAATCATGATCAACTCTTTGATCATAGTGGCATGGCTATGCACTTTCCAATCCGACTACCTTGAGGGGCCCAGAGACGTCTCTCCCGTTATGTAGGAGGGGTAAATTTCATTTTGATCGCTCACATCCCACGACATGTTTCGTGACACACCCGAAAGCTACCTTTATAACTACCCTGTTACGAAATAGCGTTTAGAAGTCCCTAAGTGTGCTACTACATATTCTGGAATCAATGACGATCTCAGGTCTAAGGATTCTACAGGTACACTATTTGAGATGACAACTGATGGCACATATAAAATAACAATCTCAGTAGTATCTCAAGGTGAGTCTATCCAACTCCATGTTCACCAACATGAGTCCACATCACTGATTTGACATCTCCATATCTATGATCTGTGAAATATGATCATCAATTAGACAGATATGCTAATCTATGAATCATCACTTTCCCACATGACGATATGAGATTAGGGATCGTTTAGAACAACATCATAACACAAAGAGTCTCACAAACAAGTCATCAACTTGCTGATCAATGTAAAATACATTTATTCAAGGAACAAGATAACAAATTATCCAAATGTACATCAGCATAGACAAACTAACTTCTTCTCACATACACTCGACTCACTCATGTAAGTATCTAATACCCATAGAGCTCAAGTGCGCCTCATGTCTGGGCTGTGAGAGAGGTTTCGTCAGGATCGGCTATGTTCAAATCTGTGTGCTCCTTTCATATCTTCACATCACCTCTATCTATAATCTCACGGATCAGGTGATAGCGCCGCAGTATGTGCTTAGACTTCTGGTGCGACCTAGGCTCCTTGGCTTGCGCAATGGCACCACTATTATCACAATAGAGGTCCACTAGACTAGATGCACTAGGGACAATACCCAACTCAGAAATAAACTTTCTGATCCAAACTGCCTCCTTTGTAGCTTCCGAAGCTGTAATATACTCGACTTCTATCATTGAATCTGCAACCGTTTCTTGCTTGGAACTCTTCCAACTCACTACGCCTCCATTGAGGCAGAACACAAATCTAGACTGCGATCGCGAATCGTTCTTGTCGGTCTGGAAGCTGGCATTGGTGTAACCATTTACAACGAGCTCCTCCTCGCCCCCATAGACCAGGAACATATCATCAATTCTTCTCAAGTATTTAAGGATATTTTCTACTACCGTCCAGTGACTTTCACCCGAGTTTGACTAATATCTGCTCATAACACTTAGAGTATAAGAGACATCTGGGCGTGTACAAAGCATGGCATACATGATGGATCCGATTGCGGAGGCATACGGGATCACACTCATCTTCTCCAGCTCATCAGATGTCGAAGGACACTAACTCTTGCTGAGAGAAATACCATGTGACATTGGCAGGAAACCTTTCTTAGAATTCTGCATATTGAATCGTTTCAATACCTTGTTAATGTACATGCTTTGGCTAAATCCAATTAACCTTCTCGATCTATCTCTATAGATCTTTATGCCCAAGATGTATGCTGCCTCTCTAAGATCTTTCATTGAGAAACTTTTTCTCAAGGAAGACTTGACAGCATCTAGCATAGAAATATCATTTCCGATCAACAATATGTCATCTACATATAAGACCAAAAACACAAGTGAGCTCCCACTAGCCTTTTTGTAAACACAAGGCTCTTCTTCGTTCTTGATGAAGCCATACCCTTTGACTACCTCATCAAAACGAAGGTTCTAACTCCGAGAAGCCTGCTTTAGCCCATAAATGGACCTTTGCAGCTTGCAAACTTTCTCAGCATTCTCTGGATCATCAAGACCTTCAGGTTGTGTCATGTACATATCCTTACTTAGGTTTCCATTAAGGAAAGCCGTCTTGACATTCATTTGCCATATCTCATAGACATAAAACGTGGCAATTGCTAGGATGATCCGGATAGACTTTAGCATAGCGACGGGCGAAAACATTTCATCATAATCAACACCTTGAATCTGTCTGAAACCTTTCGCCACCAATCGTGCCTTATAGATGTGAACATTTCCATCAACGTCTATCTTTTTCTTAAAAATCCATTTACACTCGATAGTTTTTACACCATCAGGTGGATCGACCAAGTTCCAAACTTGATTCTCTCGCATGGATTCTAACTCGGATTATATGGCTCCAAGCCATTTCTCAGAGTCAGGTCCCATCACTGCTTCCGAATAGGTCTTAAGTTCATCATTGTCCAATAATAATATGTCGCGCTGTCCAGTGGTTAAAAACACTAACCGCTCAGGCACACGACTTATCCTCTCCGACCGATGTGGGGCTGGTGTCTCGACAATAGGCTCTACAACATCTTGCATGTCGAGGTCCGGTTCAGTAGGAGCTGAAACACTTTCTAGTGGCTCTCGAACCTCTTCGAGACGCACTGTGCTCCCATTGACTCTTTTCGAGAGAGACTCTTTTCGAGAGAAACTCTTTCTCAAGAAAAACACCATTCCGGGCGACAAACACTTTGCCTTCCTCCCGGTTATAAAAGTAATATCCTTTGGTTTCTCTAGGATACACCACAAAGAAGCATTTATCAGATTTGGGAGTAAGCTTATCAGACGTCAAACGCTTTACATAGGCCTCATAACCCTAGATCTTTAGAAAAGACAACCCGGGACGCTTCCCAGTCCATATCTCATATGACGTCCTCTCTACTGATTTAGATGGAACTCTATTTAGTGTGAAAGCAGCAGTTTATAAAGCGAATCCCTGGAAAGACAATGGAAGATCAGTTTGACTCATCATTGACCGGACCATGTCCAACAAAGTTCGGTTCCTTCACTCGGACACTCCATTCCACTGAGGTGTGCCGGGTGAAGTCAGCTGTGAAACAATTCCATACTGTTTCAGATGATCATTGAACTCATGGCTCAAATATTCACCTCCACGATCCAATCGTAGAAATTTGATTGTCTTGCCAGTATGATTTTGTATCTTATTCTGGAACTCCTTGAACTTTTCAAAGGATTCTGACTTATGCCTCATTAAGTAGACGTAACCATATATACTAAAGTCGTCGGTAAAAGTGATGAAGTACTGGAATCCACCTCTGGCTGTAGAACTCATTGGTCCACATACATCAGTATGTACAATGGCTAATAGCTCGTTTGTCCTCTCACTTTGACCAGTGAAAGACGTCTTAGTCATCTTTCGAAGTAAACAAGACTCACATGTGTCAAACGATTCAAAATTAAATGACTCCAAAAGCCCATCTCTATGGAGCTTCGGCATGCGCTTCTCATTTATATGACCAAAACGACAATGTCAGACATATGTGGGATTCAAATCATTGAGTCGAGGTTTCTTGGTATTAATGTTATAAACATGTGTATCCTCAAGATTCAGAATATATAAGACATTCAACAATGGACAAACACCATAGAGCATACCATTCAAAAATATTGAACAACACTTGTTCTTTATTACGAATTCAAAACTTTCTTCCTCTAAACATGACGAATAGATAATGTTTCTGCCTAAGGCGGGAATAAAATAACAATTATTTAACTTCAAAACTAATCCTGAGGGTAGCAACAAAGAATAAACGCCGACGGCCAACGCAACAACTTTTGCACCATTGCCGACGCGAACATCCAATTCGCCTCTTGCGCACTTCCTAGTTCTTTTCAGCCCCTGCAGCGATTTGTAAGTGTGAATCATTAATCCGGAATCAAATACCCATGAATCACTTGGACGAGTAGCAAGATAAATTTCAATAACATTTATACCTGAAGCGGAAGTCACACTTCCCTTCTTTTTCTTTTGTTCTTCTAAGTACAACTTACAATTCCTCCGCCAATGGTCAGGCTTATGGCAGTGGTGGCAAATGTTAGAGCTAGCAGGGCCTGACTTGGACTTTTCAGCCGAATTAGACTTAGAACTCGAGATCGCATCTGGAGCTTTAGCCTTTCCCTTACGCTTTCTCTTCTTACTCTCCTTTTGAACCATCATCACATGACTAGGATTTTTCTTAAGGCTTTCCTCAGCTGTCTTGGGCATCTCATGCAATTCAGCCAATGTTTTCTTCATATCATTCATATGAAAATTTATGATAAACGGCTCGAAGCTCGCAGGGAGCGACTGAAGAATCACATCTGTGGTCAAATTATTATCGAGTTTAGAGCTAAGCTTCTCTAGGTTCTCAACGTAACCAATCATCTTGATCACATGAGGACTCACTGGATTGTCTTCCGCCAACCTGCACGCAAACAAGGACTTTGAGACATTATACCTCTTAGTCCGTGCTTGGTTCTCAAACATGCCCTTCAGCCCCACGATCATATCGTAGGCATCCCTATCCTCATATTGCTTCTAAAGCTCAGAGGACATGCAGACAAGCATGAGACAGTTGATATCAACTGAATCACTAGCGTGCTTCTCATAAGCCCGCCTCTCAGCCAGTGGCATATCATCATTCGGTTCATCAGGGTGGGGTTTCTGCAGAATGTAATCTTTATTTTTATGTTTGAGAACAATTATTAGATTCCTGTACTAGTCTATAAAATTTGTTCTAGACAATTTATCCCTTTCAAGGACAGGTCGCAGATTAAAAACAGAAGTGTTCTTTGCAGTAGGTGCCATGATCTACAACAAAATACAAGGTTCAGCACTATACTATGTTGATCTTCTATCAAATAAAAGATATACCACAATATGTAAAATGATCGATTTCCCTCTAACGACACATTGTGATACAAGATCCATATTTAACTAACTCCTAGTGAGCTTTGGCATCACTGCTAGAAGATTAGTGACATAGGTAAACAACACTTTGCTAATCACATCATATGTGACTCTTATTCGTTGGGGTAGCATCCAATGCTCGACTCCCAACTCCATGCCCCAAAGCCCAAAACCGTTTTGATAGCTTTGTTAAGCAAACCAATACTATGTATGTGGTTGTCTGACATCCATCCTAACTGGTCAAGATAAAAGACGGCACCCTTCTTTAGCAGACCCACCATTGATGATCGAGAACCTTGGTAGGTGCAGCTATTAGAAAGAGCATCAATACTTAATTTTCTGAGTAAAACTATTCTAACATGGTAACGATGCCTACCGCACACAGAACATGAAAGAATAGTATGACAAGAACATAAGTAAATATCACAGACAATCATATTAACTGTGACATAGTATGGCCCTCTCGCATGGTGATCTCTATCTCCATGGTTCCTGTCCGTCGGGTCATCACACTTCAAGTCTCCATGAACCTATATTAGCCTATTACTACTAATAGCACTATACTAGTTACATGAGCAGAAGCATCACATGTCGACGCGTAGATCGTACAATATTTGAACAGCCTTGAGCTATAATCAATCATGACGTGCAGGCCATGTTATTACAAGCTTGTATCATACACTTTTGCAAGGCCATACCAGTCACAACATTATCTGCAAAAACAAGTTAGGCGGAGACTATGCATAACTGAAAATAGACCCGGAACTTCTGGTCAAAGGGACCGAAACTTCCGACTCAGGGCCGGAACTTCCGAAATCAACCTTCTGACTCGAATTTATTTTTGGCCCGGAAGTTCTGAGTCACACTCGGAACTTCCAAAAATAACCTTCTATACGAAATTTATTTCTATCCGGAACTTCCGGTCCAACCAGAACTTCCGGACCCGGAACTTCCGAATCATACCCGGAACTTCCAAAAATAACATTCTGTATCGAAAATTATTTTGGCCCGGAAATTCCGGTCCAACCGGAACTTCTAGAAATCCGATGACAAAAACAATAGATCCAATCTATTTCCATCACATATCACCATATGTGATCGATCCAGATCGAACACTATACACGTAGGCTCTGATACCACTGTTGGGTTATGGGGAGGCTACGCTAGTGCTTAATTTCAAAATTTTACCTCGTTAGCCCAGGAACCATGCGTGTAATGAGATCATGGATCGTTACCTCAAGCCTCGAGACGCGCTCGGGCAGCGAAAGTAGAGTCGATGAAGCGCATCCTCGATCTGCTCCTCACAACTTCATCCGTTCGTCGGCGGCGAAGTCGGCGTGATCCAACGATCTCCAAGGAAGAAGAACAGCACCGATGCAGCAACAGTGCCTCTACGGTATCCACACGTACAGGGGTGGGATCACCTTATGCCGGCCTGCTAGCACCACTCGTGAGATCCGGGGAGATCGATCACAACACTTGCAATCGAGGATAGAAGAGAGGTGGCTGCTAGGGTTAGGGTAAAGTAGCAATGACCAGCAACCTTTTCGTGCTTGCCCCACCTCTCTTTATATAGTGCCCCATCGTGGGCCTTTAATCTGTATTAAAGCCCAATAGATCTAATCTGTTCGTCTGGTCCAGAACTTCTGGCTATAGCCAGAACTTCCGGACCCCGAAACTTCCGGCTACAGCCGGAACTTCCAAAAATGACGTTCTGTATCGAATTAATTCTCGACCCGGAACTTCTGGTCCAACCAGAACCCGGAACTTCCGGTTCGTCCAGAAAATCGAATACCGGGGCTGGCCCGGAACTTCTGGTCCTACCAGAACTTTCGGATGCTCCAGAACCCAGAACTTCCGGCTACAGCCGGAACTTTCGGTTCCTCCAGAATTTTCTTGGGCACATTTCCATCAGATGGTGCTATCGGTGATGTGACTTTCAAGACGACTGGTGGTGCTTCATGGCGGGATGCACGGCGCGGTTTGTGGGCAATCGGCAAATGGCAGCCGATGACACAGTGGTGTGCGTGCAGCCTGTGAGATGGCTAGCAACGTGCGCGGCCTATGAGATGGCCGGTGCTTGGGCTACGCCATTCGGAGGAAGCAGCGACAGCAGCCCTGCGAGACTTGCAGTCGGTAGGGCAGAGTGGCAACGCCATGGAACGCCATACAGGGCACAGCCAGCGATGGCGGACTGGCTGCAAGGCGTGCCGCACTGCCTAGTGAGCGTGTTTGATGGCTCTACCGTGTACATGTGGATAGGCGACGACACGACTAGCGGTGTGGTCGTGTTCGGGTGACGATCTGGCGCGTCGGACGGGACGCGGTCGGCGACGGTGGGGTGCTGCCCGCAGCGGTGATGTAGCTTGGCTAATGATTACTGTCACAATACTATTTAGGGTGGCTGGCCTGTCAAGACCATGCTGGACAGCGTGTCATCGTACCTCGTTTATACAGTACATTAGATCTAATCTATAAATTTGATCTATGTAGAGATAGAATTTCAATTGCGTACATACTTTGATACCGGTAGATCGTTGCTATATATCGATTCCCTCATGGTAGAGCTTCGTGCTGATAATATGTTGAGAAACTATGGTACCATGTGTAGTCTAGAGATTCAAGACAACGAACAAGAGACATAGTATATAGAGAAAAAACTAAACTTCTTTATTATTTAGATTCAACCGTTTAGAAATGAGGAAAGAACTCCTCTATTTATAGATAAAACTCTCTAAAAATAGACATGTCCAACTAACCGAATTCGATTACCGTCGTCTCTGGGATTTTGATTTCCTAACAGAAACGACGTGCAACCGCAAGCAAAAAAGCGACAGTTATAGCCCGGACCATAGCGGGCGCGAGAGCAGCGAAGCACGCTTCCTCCGCTGAATTGCAACGCGTCAAACGAGTCACCAAAGCCGGGATGAAAAAAGGGACACACCTACTACCAGCAACAGCAACGCCGGCAAACAGCATCGTACCACCGTGACGAACTGCGTGAGCAACGTACATACACGTACGGGGCGGATCGGGGTGCAGCGGAGACTTGGTCGTCCAAACCCCACCAGCGGCAGCCGATCGCGCCGGGGCCCGCCTCGCCCTACGGCTACGCGCGAAGAAGTCCGCGGCGGGATGTACTTACGAAATATCGCCTGTTCGTTTCGAAGTCTCGGAACTTTGTCTACTTCCTCTCGCCCCCGGTTTCCTTGCAGCGATATCGTCCACAAGCTGGCAGGAAAGTTCTGCAAAGCGATCGATCAGTAGATTCCGTGCGATACATAAGCAGACTACTTTGCTAGCTCTGCCTCTTGAGCTAGCTTGTGCGAAGCGAGGAGTAAAGATAGTTGACTGGTCACTGGTGCTGTCGTTGATGCCGGCGATGGGGTGGAGGGAGAGCGTGAGGACCTTGTTCGGGGAGGGCGGCTGTCTCCCTTGGATTGGGAAGAAGGGCTCCAAGGAACTTTACTCTTATCCAATTGAGCATGGTAAGTTTTTCTTTTTCTTGGGCTCATTCTTGCTCCATTTCGTGGATGATTAGACCAAGTTGGGTACTTGGGTTTGTGTTCTTTCTAGCTCTGCTTTGATAATTGATAGTGATTTAATTGCGAATCTCTGCTTTCATATTAACCTATGGTTCCATTGTGTTCAGAGAAACGGGAAGGATCGGACTATCCTGCGGCGGAAGAAGTGATCACCGTCGAGGTGCCGGAAGTGCCACTGCGCGAGCTGAACGAGATCACCAACTTCTTCTCCAACGAGAGGCTGATCGGGCAGGGCTCCTACGCGAAGGTGTACAGGGTCCTGATGCACGACGCGAGGCCCGCCGTCGTCAAGAAGCTCGAGAAACCCTCCAAGTACGCCTCCAACGTCGTCTTCCTCAAGCAGGTAGCTCAGCTCTCTCTCTGCAGTTTTTTCAGAGGTGAAACCAATTCTCACTGCTGCGGCGATCACTATACTGTACTACCTGCAGCTGGGTGTGGCGTCACGGCTAAAGCACGAGAACTTCGTCAGGCTGCTCGGGTACACGATAAGCCGCGACCTCCGCGTGCTGGTCTACGAGTACGCCACCATGGGCACCCTCCACGACGTCCTGCACGGTAAAACCCCGTCCTTCCCTTAGCCCTGGGATGCGCGCCGCGTGCCCTGTCCTGAGCTGAGACTGAACCGCGCGCGCGGGTGCGCATTCGTGCATGCAGGGCCGAGGGACGCGCCGACGTGGGGCGCGGAGGAAGAGGCCGGGAGGGCGCCGGCGCTGGTGCTGAGCTGGTTTCACCGCGTGCAGATCGCGCTGGACGCGGCGCGGGGGCTCGAGTACCTGCACGAGAAGGTGCGCCCTGCTGTGACGCACAAGGACGTCCGGTCCACCAATGTGCTGCTGTTCGACGGATTCAGGGCCAAGATCGCCGACTACAACATGTTCAGCCAGGCCGCCGACATGGCGCGCCTCAACCGGTCGACGCACACGCTCGGCTCCTTCGGCTACCAGGCGCCGGAGTACGTGTCTATATGCCCAGGCAGCTGCCTGCCATGGCTAACTGATCAATCGATCTTCCTCTGCCATTTACACCTCTCTCTCTCTCTCTCCCTACCTCTCTCTCTCGGTGTTGGATTGGTCAATCGAGTTGCTGAATTTTCTTTCTGAATATTCAGGTATGCCATGACGGGTCAGATGACAGACAAGAGCGACGTGTACAGCTTTGGGATTGTTCTCTTGGAGCTCTTGACCGGGAGGAAGCCGCTGGACCGGACGCTGCCGCAGGGTCAGAGAAGCCTGGTGAACTGGGTAAGCATTTATTTTCTCCTGTTTTCATTACCTTTTTCTTTTGTGTCTTAATCGCGGCATTTCCACTTCACAAGAAGGGTAATCATTTCTAACTTGTATGGCTAGACAGAAGATTGGTCACCTACCTCTGTTTTTATGGGAGGGAAGGCTGGAAAACCAAATTTGAAGCAAATCCCTACTTCATGTTGTTTGTTATCCATTTTTCTTTATCTTTGTTACCTAACAAGGCAGCTGAGACTATCAAGTGATACTTTATTATTAGTGGTAGATTGAGCAGATAGCTGTGGAATATGTACTAATCAAATTACAATTTGTTTGTCAAACATCAAGAACCTGCAACCTGAAACTTCTAGGCCCTTGATTAATTTTTTATGGAGCTGGCATCCAATAGTGAGAAGAGTATCAGACACAATAGTATATTTCAGCTATGACAAGATGCTATCGGCTATTAGTCCTGACGGAATCAACTAGCACCAAATGATGTAACCAACACCTGATGCATCTCTTGCTCCATTTGATATTCTAGGCAACTCCATTGCTGACTGAAGACAGAGTCCAGGAATGTATCGACCCGAAGCTTGGCGACCAGTATCCTGCGGCCGGAGCTGTCAAGGTCTCTCTCTCTCTCTCTCTCTCTCTCTCACACACACACACACACGCTCTCACGATCCCACCTGCGTCTTGGCATGAGCCTAACCGTGAAACCTGGCATTATGTCGCCTGCAGCTAGGGAGAATCGCGGTGCAGTGCTTGCAGTACGACCCAACCTTCCGGCCGTCGATGGGTACCATTGCTCGCGTCATCAACTATGCCGTCCTGCGAGACCAGCAAGGCGTGGTCTGATGCCTAGGAGTGTCGTGTAATCATATACACTTGCCACAATAAATTTTTCCTTTATTCATTCGATTCGTATGAGTCAACCGTGTGCGCCTTGTGTTGTGTAAGCTAGTTAGACATGTATGAGAAGCAATTCGTGAAGTAACAGTGGAAAAAAGACGGTATTCAGAAAGTTTTTTGTTGATGTAAACCTGCAGTAAAAGCTTTAATCGACCTGTACCATGTAGGCACCTGGGAGACCACAGAAAAAAAGAGTGCCTTATTTAGGGCCATGTTTGAAACGTGCACACATTTTGTGCATGCTAGGGGCGGTACACCGCTCATTTTTGGATGGAATTCTTCTTTTCTCAAGTATGCATCATCGAGGTAAGAAGTGCCGAGAAGAACACTGAAGCTTGTCAGGAAAAACCAGCTCAGTAGTATTAAATGGTACGAATTTTCAGCATAAATATATCTCCTGTTAACAAAAGTGAGTACATCGATTTTGCCAAAAAGGAAGGAGGGAACTGTCGTATGATATCAGTGGATTTGTATAGAATTGGATGTCATGCCATCCGTATGTTCCCCCAAAATAGTTGGGGTAAAAAGAAAACGAAGCTTATGGGTATTTCGTATCCTTCTACAGTTTACAGGAGTGTTTATTTTACTCATCATGCTACAGAAGATATGTGTAATTCACGGCAAAAAGAATTTCTTCTATACCTACCTGCAGAACCAAAACATGAAGTTTATCAGAGCTCCTGACAATGATTGTCTTACACAACAACTTATTGATGTAATGTCAATTAACAGAAATAAGAACTGTTTGAAAAAAAGAAATATTTTTAGGTTGATGCAAGCCAGTAGGTTCTCGAAGAAATAATTTTAGTATTGTTCGTACCGGATTTGTATTCCATGAGAATACCTGCTACTTGACAATGCTGAACTTATACAGGCTGCTGTGATGGATACCATTCTTACTGGTCGTATAACTAGGATGTAGAACTCCGATACCAACTCAATATTAAATTCAACCGACTCTCTACTCTTGTCTCCAAAGTCACAAGCATCTCCTCTTTCATCCATATCTACTCTTATATGTAGAACCGTCTACACATCATAGACTAAACTGATGGAAACCACCTGTTCCCACAACTCACATCACGCAATCACCTGTTTTCTGTCAGACTCACTGATGGCAGCTGCAGGTTGCAGCAACCAGGTCTGCAAAATCATTTACCATAGTCTAGTTTTCTAAGTAACCCCTTACGGGTTACGGCTTACCCACCGATAAGAGACTCTGTTTTGATCTGATATGGCTAACACTAACAGTAATCCAGAAACTAATCATAAGCAACTCCTAGCGAGGGCTGTTTCACTGGCAACTGGTTTGTCTGGCTTAACTTATTGCAGCAAAGGTGATTGTTTCATCCAACGAACTGAAATGCCGCAGCAACATATGAACAATTCCAAATTATCGTATTAAAGGTTTAAAATTATCTCTGCAATGAAATGCATCATTTACTAAGTAAAACCGTGGCCTCTCTTAATGAAGAATGTTAAAAGTACGAGATGCACCTCAAATACAATGTTAAGTTGGCAACAATGGTTTTCTCTCATCAGTTGCGGTAAGATGGCTTGCCTGAAATAAATAACCAGCACAGGAAATAAGTCATGAGAATGAAAATTGTAGTTCTTGATTTTATTTGACAAAACAATGTAGCACTTACATCAGCAGCAGCACCAGCTGTCATATTTACAAAAGAAGAGCCAGATGACCTGCCAAACAGAAATAGTCTTAAAAGACTAGATGTTCTGAAATACTGTGGACAACTGGACACCACGATGCATACTAACATCAGTTATTATTATTTGCTCCTAAAACCTCCTACATTTCTGGTAGCATCAGAACCTCAGCGACACTTTGACTTCAGATGTCAATAATATTAAGTAGAAACGTAAGGGACCAATGGAGAAGGGATGTTTACCTATGATTATGCGCCTCTTCCAACTCTAATATTTCAGCCGGTTTGTCACATCTGACTTTTGCCAGTGGGGAGAAAAACTGAACAGAAATAGCACTTGCATATGTTCAATTGAGACTAAAAATGAACTTTGAATAATAAGTAGTAAGCTAAAGGATGAAAAATAGCAATCACCTGGTGCATTGAAATAAACACAATTGAGATGCCTAGGAGAAAGTTAATCGTCAAGGTATGTCCCAAAAATGCAGCAGATGCTAGTCCAGTAAAAATCGTGGCCACGGTTGATGAATACTTCTTCAAAATGGTGTCTGCGTTATAATTTTAGTCAATTGTTGCTAAAACATGGTTAATCATGCAATCATGTATTTGAAATACAGAGCCAAAGAACTGGAAAATGTAGATCGTATAAAAAAGTAGAACAGGTATACCATCCTTTACCTGCATACTTAAAGAAGAATGAAGAGAGAATGCCTTGTGCAGCATTGTTACAAATAAGAAACATCGTGGCCCTTGAATACCCTCGAAGGATATCAAAATTCTCTGGCCCTGCAAACAGATGGGACAGAGTTATATCATAAATAAAATTTATGCTGAAATAGCCAATAGTCCAAAAGAAAACACAATACACTGGACACAAATGGAAGGTAGTAAGGCTGTTCATCAATGGTTTGGACGGTTTGGAAGAGCTGGGACATGAACACACATGCAAGTAATACTAGTGCGGCTGCATGGAAGAAGACATGCACATGCTTCATAGGTTCCAACAGGTTGGGAAACCCGGCTTGTACAGCCGTAATGAATGGTGTTTTAACAAAACATGCTACAACACATGATATTCAGTTTCTGACTTATAGCATTGCAAAATTTTGCAGGATGAACAGATCCACTGATTTCACTGGACGACATGTTAATCCATATACCAAGTTCTAAATGGATATCCAGTTTCCTTTATAGTTTACAACCTAGAAGGTACAAGTCCTATCCTGTGCACTATATCTGTAGTTTGCAACACATGAAACCCTGTTGAGAATATTGTGTACAATGCCATTTTCCCTCAGCCATCCTCATGTAGACTTTCAAGTGCATTATAATGCATAACAGATTTATTCATCACCTAAGAATTGAAATTGCTAACCTTGAAATATCGCAGTCCCTAGGATACCAAGGAAGTTGAAAATTGCACCATAACCATATAGAAACAAATTCTGCACAGTGTGTTTAGAGAGTTAGTGTGAATAAAGGGAGAAAACAATCAAGGAAAAATATGTGAACTGGTAAGCATAAAAACCCACAAGTGATTAGATCTTACCAGCTTATTGTTTTAAGCATTATGTGTGTGCATTATAATAATTTGAAAGAGCAGTAACCCAAGTTTCTTTTATTGTAAATCACCTGAAGATAGATGCTTGTGTCGAACTGGCTTTTTAAGGCATACTCATTGTAGACTGAGGCAAACGACGGGACAGTAACCTACAATTTCACATGACTACAGATATGAAATATGACCATCAAGATCCAAAATTCGTTCAAGCAGCTGAAAAATAGCGAAACTATAAAGACCAGTAGACCATGTAGTTGAGTAGAAACTTACAAAAATAAGTGTATATATGTATGCAATGGTGGTGACTGGAAGACCAATAGATTTGGTTCCATCAGGTATGGAGCGTAGTTGATTGACACTGATTCCAATAAGCAACAGGGCAAGGGCTTCCCACTGATAGCCATTAGAAAAGAACAGGGTCATAGGTCAGAATTATTGAAAACATTTGATTGATTTGCAGAAGACATATGCTGTAGTTTTTAACTAGGATTTGATTCAATTTGAGTTGTACTAACAAATCTAGACCACAAAATACTCTAGCCGTACTACCAATTAGTCTATTTTATCTTAATTTAGGATTGGATCTAAAACTGCAAAAAATCATTGCGAGGTATGATTCCCTATTAGTACTATAGAGTATGTGAAAATACAGTCAGCAAAAGGCCTTGAGAAAAAAAGTGAATTGCTTAATGATTTGTAAAATCCTAGTAGTAGTAAAACATGGAAATTGGATGCACTATAATCACAATAATAAACCGAATAGCTTCTTTTAGGAAAAACCATCTAAATGAGAGAACTTCTCAGCTGCACGCTCAGTCTAACAACACGTAATGGCTAATGCTAATATTTTTTCCCCAAGGAAGACAGGAATAAAATATCCACAATGTCAACCTCAGTCTCACCTGAATTATAGAGAATTTCCTCCTCATTATGAATTTTAGGAGGACAGCTATGACAAGTACCTTGATCAGGAAGAAAAGAATATGATATTAGTAATCTTGCTTCTTGCCAAACATAGGGAAGTACACACGCACGTCTTGAACACACCCCATGTCAAAAGAATGAGAAAAAATAGCAAAAGAGAGTACCTTCAGGTTGCTTAGCATCTTCACAGTTGCAGGGTTGAAGTATAACTGCACGTCAAGTAGAGTAGATCAAATCAAAACAACATCATATTGCAAGACCAGAAACTAATAAGATAGGTCAGATTGGAAGACTCCAAGTCTGAACTCAAGAACAATAATTTCTTTTTAAAGACACCAAAATTTTGATCTCTCATTAGATAGATAGTTTCCTACTTTAATTTCTCAACACATGCCAGAAACTCTTTTTGGGCATTAGCTTACCGCATTTTATTTCCCCGAAAACACATAGCTATGTAAACGCACAATAAAGTATATCAAAATATACTGCAAAATGTTCCTTACATGACTATGGCAGAAAAATATTTGCTGCAGAAAATACTGGTTCACTGCATAGATGGGAAAGATTTCAGATAGTTCAATGAACGTTTACCTGCATGATGAACTTTAGGAAGTTGTTGATGGCATATAAGAGAGCAGGAACAGCTAAGAGTACATTGTTACGGGCTGCCTAAACAACAAAATAATTAAAAATTTCAAATGATTAGTTGTCATAACAAAATGTGGAAATAGAGCAATGTGATGAATGGAGTAATAAATAAATGAAAATAAAATACAGGAAAAACTTCAAACAAGTCACTCAGGAATAAAGACTACAAATGAGAGGAGAAAAAACTTCTTCGAAGGAACTAAAAACAAATAGACAAACAAAACTTGTGGTTAACACTAAACATAAGTAATCTATGTGCGTGTTGAGCACGATCAACAAAGAGTAATGTTGTGCTCTCGTTGATAAGATAAATCACCTGTACAAAGGTCGAAAGTGACAGAAGTGGCTTCTCCCCAACCTTCTGTTTTCTAGACTGTCAACATAAAAGACAACGTTAGGGGGGAAACACTTCAACACAACAAGAGCCACAAAGTTTGCTAATGGTAAATCCATGGCTGCACTGCTGGCCTACTGAAAATGAAGAACTTTTAACAATACCTTGTTTAGCCATCTCAGAGACCATACAGGCAAAAGATTGATATTACATAGACGGAACATGCATGCTCACAAGAGGTGAAACGCAAAATAACACTTGTAGAAACCACGGATAAGTAAGAACTAACCTGGATTATTAACATTATAATAGCAAAAATAACTTTCGTAATCTCCGTCAAAAAGTTGACACTGATAGGACTGAACTGAAACTTCCCATCAACCTTGCACATAAAGACTAGAATAGGCTGCAGAACACAATAAAAATTAGCAAGGTTCGAACTAATTAACAATCAGAATTCAGATATGTCCTACAATTTGGCAACATGTCCACATTAAAGTCAAATGCCTTCAAAGAGAGTAAACCACCTGGAGGCCAACCAAAATGCAGTCCCCGGACACAAGAAGGAAGTTAAGCGCGCGGTACTTGGATGATATCTTGCTGCGGTGCTTGTCATATGCCTTCGACACACTCCTGGGGCTCGGGGCAGCCACCTTAGAGTGGCAGACGCTGCATTCCAGCACTCCGTTCCTCTGCATGTCGTCTGACTAAGCAGGACCAGCACCCCCACAAAGCGCAGCAGCAAGATATCTATATCACTCTATAGCCGTGGCCTCTGATCCCTTTGCATGCCTGCAGCAAAAACACTTGAACTAATCAATGAAAACAGAGAAAAAACTGATACTGACCACATTTCCCTCTAAATCACATAATTTAGCAAATAATCACGTGCAGCACCACTATCAATTTCACCAAAAGCATCATGGCCAGCAACATTAACCGAAGTAAACTTCAAAGGGCCATCTAGCCCTCCGGAAAACATCTAGCTAATCCATATCAGATCACTAAAAACTAACTTTACCAATAAATCAAACAAGAAAACACTAAAAATTGCAGACAACTAAATCACGATCAAATGCAGCAAGCGCGTGCTACTATCTAGATCACCCAATCAACGATAAAAAAACAAACAACAAAATCAGGAGTGAGTTGAACTATGGAGATCTCGCGGATCTTGTATCCGCCGCTGTACCATGGGTAAGGTAGGGCCGGATGGCGGGATCTGCGCCGCCTGGGCGCCTCCACGCGCGGGGAATCCGGCCCTGTCCGGATCGGCGCTGTAGAGTTCCGCTACGCGCCTACGCTCCCGGTACGGCGCGGGGTTCGCCTCGCCGCGGCGACGTCAGGTTCCGGCAATCCGGCGGGAGGGGAGGGAGGTGGAGGTGGTGGCCTGGTGGGAGGGAGAGGAGCAGCAGGACGGCGGGTGTGCGCTTCGCGTGTTTGTATTTTACTTTTTTTTTCCTGCAATTCCCACTTGCCCGTAATAAAAATTGCTGATTTCTTCAAGTGACCCCACAAATGAATGGGTATGCAAATCATATTCAAACAAAACAGTATAAAATTTGTGGTTGGGGGAATGGGGGAGGTGCAAAACAAATAACAGTTCACTCAAAATTTCTCAGTTTTGCAGCAAACATTTGAGACTTTTTGACGTCTTCTACGCTCCATGAGAGTTGGGATGTGCGACTACTTCATGTGTATTCGTACTGGCTCGTTGCGTGTCAATCCTCGCTTCCTATTGAAGCACGTCGCCAGCTGCATATATATTCAAATGTTTCCATGCATGTTAGGTCCAGGTCTTAACACTCTGGCAAATTTAATAGAAAGGAATATTCTAAATTATTCCTCCGATTTTGCTTTGACACATCAAATTCTTGACCCATTTTATGTGGATAGCTAGGATTAAAATTAGCCTATATCCACGTGAAATGAGTCAAAAATTCAGACTGCAACAGGCTATTGAGATATGTTTGGCAATCTTAGCCTTGTCATTTTTTCACATTGGCAAAATTTGGTTGTTGCCAAAATTTTGGCAAGATAACTTTGTATTGTTACTAAAATTTAGAGAACTATGCTTCAGATGTCTGATCTAAAGCAAAAGATTGGATGCACATCTCAGCCGTTAGATCTACCACACGTAAATTATGGCTGTCCGATCAAATTTCAACTGTTAGGGCTGAAACATGATGCGTTACTGATTGAAACATTGCGTATATATTATATGAAATATTTATCAGAACTGATTAAAGTATTACATAAAATACTTGAAACAAAATATGTTTCTAGTTGAAACATGATGTGTTACTTTTTGAAATATTATGAATATATTATATGAAATATTTATCAGAACCGGTTGAAATATTATATAAAAACACTTAAAATAAAATGTGTTTTTAGCTGAAATATGAATTACATAATTTTTGAAAAACACTACTAATGTATAGAGTGAAACATTATTTAATAAAAAATAATACAACTGTTTAACTATTTAAAATATTATGATATACTAGATGAAACGATATGTGTAATTGTAATGAAACATTATTCATAACTAATTGAAACATTATATGTGAACAGTTAAAACAATTTGTGTTTCCAGTTAAATATGATTTACATACTTTTTAAAACACTACGAATGTATAAAAGTGGGACATTATTTAATAAGTAAAACAAAACAAATGTTAAACTATTTAAAACATTACGATATACTAACTGAAACAATATGCGTGCTTACATTGAAACATTATTCGTAACCAATTAACGTGGTATTTTTACTGTTTTTATACTTAGAAAAAACTTATTAGGCCAGACCCAGTTCCCTCAGTGCACGGCAACGTTTGCTGGGCTACGCGTCCAATGTAAACGCTAGCTTTGGATGCCGGTCCCAAGCATTTTCGTAAAGTTTTGCAAGGTTGGCCACAATCTATTTGAATGCCACCTGGCAGGGTTGCAACACATAATGACGTGGCATGAAACCTTTACGGGGGCTCCATCTACCCAGCCATGGGCAACTAGACCGATTCGCGACTATGGCCCGAACCGAGTCTGGACTCTGGAAAGGGTCCGGCGAGTCCAGAATCTCCAGATTAAAACATAGCTCGTTTGGAGAAAACCGAAAAGAGGAAAAATAAATCCTAGGGCAAATCTCGGCAGTCCGCAGAGCGCATCAGACACACGCCACCCAAATTCCCGTAGCCTCTCGACGGCCCCGCCCAACTCGGCCGGCG
>KE373323.1:502612-514472 GCA_000418225.1 Zizania latifolia | reverse complement strand
AGGAAGGCGGGTGGGCGCTTCCCGTGTATTTTTATTCACGATTTCTTCCGGCCGCATTTGTATCTTACCTTTTCCTGCAGTTGCCCCTGAAGGAAAATTGCTGTTCGTGCTGCAGCTATTTACAAATTAGTCTGTGACGTAATATTACAATTTATAACTAAATTTAATATTTAATAGTACAATAAATCTAAACAGTGGTATTATCTAAATTTGTTATACTATAAAATATCAAATATAGTTTAGATTATAATATTATAAAAAAAGATATAAAATATCAAATCTAATTCTATGTTGTAGTATTATGAAACGAAGGAAGTATAAGTGACTCATTTCAACAATGGTTATGCAAATTATGTTTAAACAAGTATAGAATTTGTGCTAGAGGTGTAAAACAGATCACTCGTACTTGCATTTTGCAACGTCCATGTGAGAGCTTGTATACTACTGTCGGTGATTTAGACTCCGTTTGGTATAACTTTAGATTTATAAAGTGAATTTTATATATATGTTGATAATTTAAATGTAAAATATAGAGGATATTGGATTGTGAGTATAAGATTTTTAAGGTGAATTTTATTAACAAACTTTTTATATGATAATATTAGAGTAGGTTTTTAAACATCTTATATTATATTATAATAGGCTAACTGATATGTGTAGTTAGGAGTTTTAGATTAGCTTTTGGAGAAAAGCGAAAAGAGGAAAAGAAATCCTAGGGCAAGTCTCTGCAGTTCGCCGATATACGCCACCCAAATTCCCGTAGTCTCTCGACGGCCCCGCCCATCTCAGCCGGCGGCGGACGCGGCCGCGGCGGGGCGGCGGTTCGAGCAGAACCGGCCGACGCGCATTCTGTCGGTCGCGTGACTCGGGACGGGAGGAAGAAGAAGGGGGTAAGTCAGCCCTCACCCCCTCTCTGATCGGAGTTGATAGCCTCTTCGCCGGCGGCGCCACCGCTGATGCGTCGTTCATGGCGACGGCGCTTCTCTACTATGTACAAAGCTTGTGGCCGCTCTCCGCTATCCTGAAGGAGGACGACCTGCGGGCTTCCGCGCAGCTTCTGCGGGGACTCTCCGTGCCGGAGGAGACTAAGCAGTTCGTGTTCGCGCTCCGCGAGCCCGATTCGCAGGGCGTGATCTACGTCCTGGCCGCGCAGAACTTGTCCGAGCAGTCCGCGTCCGACGCCGACTGTCTGATCAGGGAGGTGCGCCCCAGGGCTGTGGTCACCCAGGTCGCGCACACGGCGGTCGACGACGTTCGGATTGAGGAGCAGTGCCTGGATGACGGAGGAGCCGGCGGCGTGCCGGCGTCTCCGTTCCAGGTGATTAAGAGGTGCGTCACGGAGAAGAGGAGCAAGGACCAGTATGTCAAAGCAGCGGCGTGCCAGGTCTTGCAGGAGATTTTCGGGGTCAGGTTCTACGGCCATCTGTTGGCTGCCAAGAGAGCTGCGGAGGAGACGGGATCATGTTTTCTCCTGCTTGAGTCTCCATATGAGAGGAGTTGCAATGCCGGTGCATCGGGTAGCCAAAATACTGTGGAAAATAACTCAGGTCAGCAACTGCAGGGTAGCTGCTTGCTCCCTCAGGGTGCCACAGATGATGGTTCAGGTGGGCAATTACAGGGTAGCTGTTTGTTCTCTCAGAGTACCACTTCGATTGTAAGCTCGCATGCTAGGAAGATATGCCTTGTGGATGGCATTGGGGGACAACTTGTGAAGTCGCTAGCGCCAACTGTGAACCTGTTGATGTCCCAGGCTATCTCTTCTGATGGTGTTTCAGAATGCAAGCTAACTGAATGCAAGCCAGCAGACAGATACGAGGCTCCACCTTTTGCACAGTCCGTCTATCCTTTGCTTGCTGATCTTTATGATATATTTGTTGACATTCCATCAATTGGGAAAGCTATGGCTTCTGCTCAGAAATTGCTCAGCCAAGTTCATGATGGGAAGGCAATTACCAGTGAAATGCTTTCTGATGTGTATATATTTAGAATTGCAATAGAAGCTCTCAGGATAGGTTTAAATAACGCAGGAAGAAGCCACATTGACACCACATATCATCATGGTTCAAAAAAGCTGGAATTTTCAGAACTCAATTCCGAGGAGAAGTGCCATATTCTTCTTGTGCAAGCCCTCAGAAGCCAGCTAAGGGAGTTTGGTTCTGTAGTGGCTATAGTCGACACCAGCTGCTTAGCTGGAATAAGGAGGCACTGGGACACACCTGTTCCTCCAGAGATCGTGCAATTAGCCAGCAGGTGCTTCAAGCACTACGACAATAAAAATGATAGTGAGGCCAATGATCCTCCATCAGTTGACAGCACAGATAAAAAGAGTTGGGTAGCTGAGAAACCTGTGGTTGCAGTTGGTGCAGGAGGAACAGCAATTCTTGGCTTTTCATCCTTATCAAAAACTGTACATGCATCTGCCTTCCTTAAGCTGGCTCCATATAAAACACCAGTGGTCTTGAAGTATGGCTTAATACAGCTGCAAAGACATGCTTCCATTGTATTGAGCAAGGTCCTCTCAAATGGGCTTGTTAGTGCTAGTTCGAAGGCATCCGCTTTACAATTCACAGCTTCATCAGAGAAGATTCGAGCAGTTACACACACTGTAATTTCATCAGCGAAGAGAACTAGCTTGATGGCTATGCGAACTTCGTTCTATGAAATAATGCAAAAGAGGCAAAGGCAACCTTTCAGGATCACTCCTTGGGCAACATTTGCTTGCAGCATGGCTGCCTGTGCTGGTCTCCTGATGCATGGAGATGGGATCGAGTGTGCTGCTGAGGCTGCGCCTTCTGTTCCCATGATTGCCACTCTGGGACGTGGTCTTGAGAGTCTGCGTCTCACATCCCAGGAAGTGGGGCAAACGAGGGGTGAAAATGTGAAGGAAGCTCTGCAAGCGTTGATGAGCAACTTAAAGAAAACAGCAAAATAAAGGCACATCAAAGGATAACGGGACCTGTATAGATTTTGATCATGCAATTTTGTTGTTAGATGGATTTTTTAAGCATATGTACAGTGCATTATCCTTGCTTTTACTGAGGTAATGGAATTCCCAAAATGTGTTTGTGGGCAGTTCTAGCTTGGGGATATGGAGCATGGCGTCCATATCAGCCCACTTTTATATGACCCTCTGTACATACAAGTATACAGTATACACCTAATTGACGTCTCTAATGTTTTAGTAACTCTCATTGAATCAGTGTGATACCATTTTAATTATAATATGATATGGCCATTTGTACAGGTCTAAGTGAAATGCCACGTGGAAATATTGTCAGAGGTTTAACATGGACAGTAATGCTTCTCTTATGGACATTTTTGTTTCATAAGGAACAAAAGAATCATTGTCTTAGCTGTTCTATTTGTGTTGTGCATTATGAAGTTTTGAACCTTTTTTCTTAATATCCGTTGAAAATTTGTGTTTATACTTAACCACAAATATCTGATTTCTTTTGCTTACTCAGTGTTGACTTCAAGTTTACCTATGCGTACTTGATTGCCATTTTCTTTATTGGAAACAATTCTGGTTGCTCGTTGATTTTGAGCCAAGGCCAAGTGGCCAATAATATCAATTGTGGTATGCCCTTGTGTTACATATAAGTAGTATAAACATTTGTTTCACGATCACAAAACAATGTGGAAAGAAAAGCATCCTTGTGATCTTAGTTGCTAACAATTGGCGGATGCCGCCTAACAAAAGTAAGGGGCCTCTTCCGTTTAAAACACCGTTCCTTCTTCCTTCCCATTTCTTCAGACAGTTGCGGCTGAGGTTAAGAAAATCAGAAATTTGGTTTGTGTAGAAATCGGGCTGGATGGAGTTGTCGAGGTTCTGAAGCATCTGCACAGAAGTAACGCCTGCAAAATCCAACCAACCCTTTATATAAAATGCCTGTACTAACATAAATCAGCAGAGCATGTATGGTTCAGATGTTCAGTATGATCTAGGAACCTAAAAGAACCAGAAGAGTTTTGCAGCCTCCGTTTTGGCCGAACAAGATGTCAGTATCCAAGCGGTCACCAACCATGCATATCTGAGATGTTGCGATTCCAAACCTGCCACAGAGGCAAACAAGAAGAAAGGTAAGAATCTCAAGCCATTATTCCAGTCACATTTCTTATCCTAAAGGCTGAAACAGGATTGCTAATGAGACATCCTCTCACTTTTTTGCCAGGTAGTCCATCATGAATGTTGACGGCTTCCCGACAACGAGCGGTTCTTGTTTAGTTGAACCAAGAATCGCACCAACCATTGATCCTTCACCTGGGTGAAGGCAAAATGTTCATGATCTTAACCATCTCTGGTATGCATTTCTCCATTGCATTCGAATGTAGCTAGTTCTGGAATGTCTTACTAACCCGCCCACTCTTGGGCATCAGTAAGATGGGTGACGGCATCCCGGTTTGTTGCAATGAAAAGGCACCCTGGATTCTCACGTATGCAGAGTGTCCCGTACCTTTAGATGTTGATTAGCAATAAGTTAGCAGATTTTGTGTATTGGTTAATGTCAAACTTACTTACATGTAGGTGAGAGCTAAAATGTGCAACACAGGCATACAACAGTAATCAATATTGGGTAAAAAAGAACTGCAATCATCAACTGAGACTTTTTGCATGTATCATTGATGAAAAGAATGCATATATGATAGAATTACTAATCTGGTTCTACGATCCTAACACAGAGTAAGTACACCTATTTGCGTTACAGAAAAGGTTAGTTCGACTTGATGACAAGGGAGGAAAGGAGCAAGTAGAAACTTACTGAACTTTGTAGTAGTTAAAATAGCGATCGAATCCTACTACAAGTGCTCCAACATGTAACAAACCCAAAGGATTCTCAGTGCACTCATCGCAATGTATTGCAAACTAAACTGAAAAAATTGATCATACACCCTTTATTTATATGAAAATTGAGGATTTACTCTTCTGATCTACATATCATTCACCTGAAATAACGTTACATGTCAGTGAGATGTTTAGGATAAATTCTCAATTTTCCATCTAGAGAGGGGGAATATGATCCAATCTCCAACTAAAATAGAGATTTTAGTTACATCTTTGTCATGCTCCATATAATAGCCAGGCTTCAGCTCTATCTTCTTGTCTCCATCAGATTGCAAGACGTGTTACGTAAGTCGTAAGGTGTGTTAGTCTGTCCCAGGAATCAAAAACTACTGAAAATGCTGCGCGAAACATGGTTTCACAATTGTTAACTAATCAGGCTTCCCACATAAAAAATCATTTTTATTACTTACGGGGCCGCCTAGGTGCTGAAATCTAGCCAGGTCTAGCTCCTTCAGAACCCCGTCCTCTCCAGTCACATAAACCTGAATAATATAAGGTGGTATTTAGTTGACTTAAGGTAACGTAAACATTAATAAAATTAATTAACAGTGCTAAACGATAACAATATAACAGATTACTAAATTTGTTTGGTTGACAAGTATAATGCATTCTGTTTACATTACAGTGTTTGGTTGATAAGTATAATGTATTCTATTTACATTACAGTGTTTTGTTAATAATGTCTTATTTTTTTACCTATACCTCTCTTTTAGCTTTGTCATGATGGTTACATTTGTGACATAATTTTTTTGTGCTTTAAAATTTGCTTCCCAAAATTTTTCGTTAATTTTGAAATTTATTTTAAAAGGTTTCCCATTTCTTTGAAAATTAGTGGTTTTGTATTCAAAATCGGAATTTTCTCATTTCGACGTAAATGCAAAATTATTAATTTTTCGGAACTAGGAATATTCCGTAATATTCTTTAGTGTTTGTTTGAATTCTTGTCAAACCTTTAAAATCCGCTCAAAAAATTGAAATTTGAAATCAATTTTTTTTACGGAAAGCTCCTTTTTTCCTTTCCTTTCCTTTTTTCTCTTTTCTTTTTCTTTCCTTCCTTTTTTATCCTTCCTTTCTTTTTTCTCTCCCTCCTTCTCCTGCTTTTCTCTTTCCTGCCTTGTTTTCCTGCGCGCATCGCTCTCTTCCTCCTGGCTCCTGTGTGCGCCGCTCCCTGACCTGCTCCTCAGCGCGCCGTCGCTCCTGGCCTGACCCAGCGCCAGCCCCTCAGCGCGCCGCCACTCGTGGCCCGACCCAGCGCCAGCCCACATTGCCAGCCTTGCGCGGCTTCTGCGGCCGATGTGGCTGCGGCGAGGGCTTGAACGCACGGGAGCGGGAGAGGAGGAGCCTGCCTGCGGGCGGCGCGCGCGAGCCGGGTTGCTAGCCGTGATGGCAGCACGCGTGAGAAGCAGCTACGGCGGCTGAGAAGGCAGCGCTATATCGGCAATGGTTTTCACTCAATTTAGACTGCAATCCCATTTCCATTACACCCAGTAACAGATTCTTTAAAAAGGACTACAGCTTAGCTTAAACAAACAAAGGTAATGTTTTTAGTTATGTAATCTGATAAAGACTAAAATGAGCCTAACCAAACTCCTTCTAAATGTTAAGTGTTAACCTTGCACGCATATCTTTTTTTTTACCAAAATCACTGAACCTGAGCACTTGAGCAGTGAAAATGGTAACTTTGCGCACATAGTTTCTGAAAATGATTGAGAGAGAGATAGAGATAGAGATATATATACATAGATACATAGATACATAGATATATAGATATATATAGATATATATATTTATATTTATTTATTTATTTATTGTCTTTAGGGAAATCAATGGACTGCAGGTACGCGGCAGCTGCGAACGATGAAGCAAACATCTCTTCCTGCGTAGAGCATTACTTGGCTCATCAAGCCAAATTGGTTGGACAAGAAAAACCGATAGTCCATGACAGGAATCCAACCTCATTGACATTTAGACCTAGTGTCTCAAACTTCTTCCCATACTGCTTCCTCGACTTGGTCGAGTCGTTGGTCACGAACACCAGCCTCTTACCCTGCAACACCACAATCCCAACAGCTTCCCCAGATCGGTAAGCTGCCATGGGAGTTTGAGAAGATCAGAAGAGCATTGCAGGTTGCAACAAACCTTTGATCTGAGCATGTCGAGCGTCTCTGGCACGCTATCGATCAGCTTGTCGCCCTTCCAAATCACACCTACGAAAAAAACGCGCCAATTCAGTAAGCCACGAAAAAAATGAAGAGGAAGAAAACCACAAGCCTTGAGCCGTTGAGCGATCGGTGCATCATCTCACCGTCGCAGTCGAATATGAACGTCTCGACGGAGTCGATGAGCGCGTCGGCGTCCTCCAGCTTCGCCGCCGGGACCGCGCCGGCCGCCGCCGCCATCACGGACCTCCTGACGCCACGGTGCTGCACACCCGCCGGCCAAGAAGCGGAGACCAGTCCGCCGCGGAGGTGGCTCCTCCCGAAGATCACGGAGGGCGGCGCCTGCGGCGAGGGGGAAGCGGAGGTGGAAGGGAGCAAGGTGGGGGAGGCGCGGGTCAGGAGCATCGCTGCCCCCGTATCTGGTGGCGTTTGCTTGGTTGGTTGGCGTGGTTTTGGTTTCCGCAAATGTAACGGTACGCCTACTGCGTCACGAAGCTAGCATGTGTAGCAGGCGAGGGCTCCTCTTGTCTTGTGGCTTCGTTGATGTGTTTGGGCGCCTCGACGATTTGTGGCTGGGAACACAGAGGAGAGGGATTAAGGATTTGGGGTGTGAGCTAGCATGGCGGCTGTTGTTCGAGTTGGCAATGGCACGGGGTTTTAGGCACCACGAAATGATTAACTAACAGTTACGTTATTTTACATTAAGATTATTAGATAACAATTACATTTTTTACGATATTAATATTATTAGATAGATAAACTACTATTATCAATACTAAATTATAAAATATACTTAAATCAACAGATAATAGATATTATTGTCATATATAGTGAGAGAAGGAAAACACGCTGGATTGACATAAAAGTATGATGTATGAGAAGTTAGGACGCATGATGTTCTTGCTTTACAGAGATAAATAGTCAAATGAGTCTACTGCTATAATAATTTATAGTAAAATATTATTGTAACTGTGCATCAAATACTATAGCTCATCAGTCTTATCTTTTACGAGAAGTTGTTAATTAGAGAGCTACCAACCTCTTAAAATCGTCATATTGTTTATCCCTAACTTTACATTGTAATTTCTGCAAATTAAGGATGGGCCGATGGTTGCTTTCTATGTCCACCTCCTGATTGCCATTGCTCTATCACTTCCTTTTGCACTTATGGTCTGTACGAGGGATATTAGGGTACGATCTGGGTTGTTTTTCTCTGAACTTTAGATCGTAACACATGAGTCTATCTGTACTAAGATCTCGGTAGTGTAATTTTCGCTATTTTTTGGGTATATTCGTGCTATGTTTGTTATGTCAGAATTTTTTTAAGTTCATATGATTGTTAGAATTGTATTTGGATTGTATTCTGATTCTATTTTTTTAGGACTCTTTCTCCTATTAGGATTAGGACTCTTTTCCTATTGAAAACTCTTGCTGTATAAATATATCTCCTTAATCAATCAATACATGACGCTTCCGCAAACTTCGTTCTTTTTTTTCCGTAGCCAAGTCGTCGTCGCTTGCGTTCTGTGCTCGTGACCGATCTCTAAGGCTGCCATCACCTCGTTCTGTGCTGGCTGCCTTGTTTTCTTGCCCTTCGCTGTTCTGTTTCATTCGCGATGGCAAATTCTGGCGATGCAGTCGATGCTCTTGCAGATGAGCTTGCCTGCGCGAGGAAAATCAGCGCGAGCAGACCGATCGCTTGCGTTCTGCTCGTGACGAGGAAGACCGCGTTGAGACGCTGGTCATTGCAAATCTTCACGCTCAAACAGTTGCTGTCTCTAATATTAGATTGCTCGTCCCTATCATTCTTGATTCTACATCGCCAAATTATTTCAAGTGAAAAGGTCTCTATCTTATCAATCTTGACAAATATGTATTAACAGAACATGTTCTTTCTGATGATGATTGCCTTGACTCTGCATCTCGGCATCGTATGAACTGCGTCGTCATATCTTGGCTTTATGCTACGATCTCTTTAAATCTTTTTGAGATCGTAATAACCCTTGATACCACTAGTAGAACAGTTTAGATCGCTCTCGAGGAAGAATTCATTGGCAATAAGGAGACCCGTGCATTGATCCTTGATACCGAATTCCACAACTTTGTCCAAGGAGACCTCGCTATTTCTGACTATTGTCACAAGTTAAAAGGTATGGCTGATCAATTAGCAGATCTTGGTAAACAAGTTCCTGATCGAACATTGGTTCTCTCCGTTCTTCATGAACTCAACGGACGCTATGCTCACATGGCGGCTCTTCTCAAGAGACAAAAGCCCTTTCCGTCCTTTATCGATGTTCACAATGATCTTTATGAAGAGATTGCTATTCAAAATAAATCTGCGCCAGCTTCTACCACCCTCATTACAACTACTTCACGATAGCCCACCGGATCTTCTTCAACTCCGACAAGCACACCATCTTCAGTGCAAGGTAGTGCGCCTCTTAACGGTGGGAATCGTTCTGGAGTAACTTCGAGCGGCAATAGAACAAATAAGACTATCTCCAACAATAGGACGCAAAACAGGGTACCTATATACGGTATGGGTCGCGGTGAAGGAAATGGGTCTCGCACCCAAAAGCGTCGGTCTCCAACAACCATGCGCATATCCGATAGGCAGAACACGAACGGTTTCTTCGCGGGCGCGCGAAGAAAATTGTACATGGGAAACGGAGAAGGCCGCGCGTGTGCGCGCATGGCTGCATGGCAGGAAATTTCTTCGGTGCGGGGCCGGTGCGCTTCCCTCTTCTCTCCGCCTCTCGCGAAACAGTTGTGCCAGATTTTTGGGGTTGACAGGAGAAGACGTTATTTTGGGTTCCGCCTGGCCTCTCACCCAAAATGGGTACCGTGTGTGCCTACTCTATTGGACCTAGTTCTTTTAAGCAAAAGTTACGTAGTCCACTTATTTTTAGGTTTGGGTGCCGTAATGGCTAGGTGGTTGGAGACAGTCTAATCGTTGTCACGAGAAATCTAACGGCGGATAGTCAGCGTCATCTACTCCTAGTTGGCCGCCCTCTTTTCAGCACCCCTGGGCTAGGCAAGTTCAGGTTTGGCCTACACAGCAGCAGCAATTTTCCAATAATACGTCGCAATCTAGGCCTCATACCTTTACTGCCGCATCGCCTGGGGCTATGGGCTTTTCACTGGCCGGTTTTCCTGGACTGCCGCCGCATGCTGTTCCTCTACACTAGCCAGGCAGCGGCTACGCTGGCTTGCCACCACATGGGCTGTCCGGTCTGCCAGCCCACAATCTGTCCAGTCTGCCAGCCCATGGCTAATCTCCTCTGGCGGCCAATGCTTCCGCTCCATCCACTATGTAGCATGGCGCATGGTCACCAGCAGACATGCAACATTTTCCTTGGGCCGGCTGGGACCAAGCCGCCCTTGCCAATGCTTTTAATTCGATGAAACTGACTCTGCCACCATCGATAAACTAATATATAGATATAGGTACTAGTGATCACATGATATCAGATGCCGGTAACCTTTCTTATTCTACTCTACATCTCACTATCACTCCTTCTCATATCTTTGTTGGCAATGGTTCTATTATTCCAGTACTACTATTGGCTCCACTTCTCTAGTTACTCCTTATAACTTTCTTTTACAGAACATTCTCGTAACTCCTCACATCATTAAAAACTTAGCACCTATTCGTCATTTTTGCATTGATAATCAATGTTCCATTGAGTTTGACCCTTATGGCCTTTCTATAAAGGATCTTCGAACCAGGAGTCTGATCGCCAAGTGCAATAGCTCCAGGGATCTATATCCTCTTCTACCGTTGAAGACTCCTCAGCCCCATGCTTTCGCCGTATCTTTGGTTCTTTGGCATTGTCGTTTAGGCCATCTCGGTTCACAAGCTTTGTCCAAGTTAGCGAGTTCTTCTACTATTTCTTGTAATCATCATAGTACTGAGTCCATCTATCATGCTTGTCAACTCAAGCATCATGTTTGCCTGCCCTTTACTACCTCTAGCTCTAGAGCTATCAAGTGTTTTGCCTTGATCCATTGTGATCTTTGGACCTCACCTGTTTATAGTATTTCTGGTTATAGATACTATTTAGTAATTCTCGATGATTACTCTCACTACACTTGGACCTTTCCACCACGTCTCAAGTCTGAAACCTTTTCTACTTTGTCTAACTTCTTTATCTTTGTCTGTAACTAGTTTGGTTCTACCATTCAAAGCATACAATGTGACAATAGATGAGAGTTCGATAATTCCTCCTCTCATGCCTTTTTCACTCACCATGTCATTGCACTTTGCATGTCATGTCCATATACTTCTCAGCAAAATGGCAAAGCCGAACGTACCCTCCGCACCATTAATAATATCGTGCGGACTCTCTTATTTCAAGCTAGCATGCCACCATAATATTGGGTTGAAGCTCTCCATACTGTCACATACCTTCTTAATCGTCATCCTACCAAAACCTTCAATTTTTTGACACCTTACTTTTCGTTATTTGGTTCCCTACCATCCTATTCCCATCTCCACGTCTTCGGTTATCGATATTACCCTAACCTTTCTGCCAGTGCTCCTAACAAACAGTCTCCACGATCTACCTTGTGTGTCTTTCTTGGTTACTCTTCCGAGCATAAAGGTTATCGGTGTCTCGATCTGTGATGAGGACATCACCGCTAAAGATACATCCACACTTGATTACCAAGGACCGATGACTCGTGCTCGAGTTCGTCAACTTAATTGTCAGGTGAATTCGTTCCTCGTTACTCAAGCGAGTTCTCCTATGAATGGAATACTACTAAGTTCCGGTTATGATTGTATTTTACTTAGGAACATGGAAGAAAACCATCGGCCATCGGCCATCGGACACCACTCGGACCACCGATCTCTATC
>KE373323.1:448170-464881 GCA_000418225.1 Zizania latifolia | reverse complement strand
CAACAGCTCTGCACGGCAGAAAGCACAGCAATCCATCTCTGGTGAGCTTTTTGTATTGATCCTCTTTCCATCCTTGCATGCACACCATGTGTTTGTTCTAATGTCTCCAAGCACTTAACTTTTGTATTGCACTGCGTATGATGATCAATATACCAGGAGATAAACTTGTGCATGTCGTGTGTTTGAGATTTTGCTTGTGTGTTCTCGGATTGCATGGTTTTTGAGTTGTCCATGTACGTGCACACCAAGTGTTCGATTGTTTGTGCATAAGTGCTTTGCGCTTGTCTTCTTCATAGAACGCTTGCTGCACTTATGGATGCATTTTGATCAACACTTGTTTCTATGTTGGGCAATTTCTTTTGGAGAGATTGAGAAAATTTTCTGTGGGCTGGAACTTCCGGTAATACTCGAAACTTCCGTTTTGACCCTTCTGGTTCGAGTTATAATTCAGCCAAAACTTCCGATAACTATCAGAATTTCCTGTGACCGGAACTTCGGTTAACAACCAGAACTTTCGATCTGACCATTATGTTTCTGTTCTGGAACTTCTGGTAATACCCGGAACTTCCGGATTGAGTTCACTGTTTTCAGAATTGGTTTTGTTTCCGCTGAATTTTTGTTTGCGCCCATTCACCCCCCTCTGGTCGCTAGTTTCGGTTCTACACTTCTCGAGGACTGTCATCGGTTTGAAGGAGGAGTCCTCGGGAGTTTCTGACCACAGGCAAAGCCTTCTCGAGGATGTTGATTAGCTTCTCGAGGACATCGACTGGCTTCCTGACCACATCGATACACTCGAGTTAGATCGGCTCGCTACTCCAACTCTCATTCCGCTGCACTACGTGCTTGAGGTAATGATCTGTGGTCCCTCTCTTAGCAAAATATCCTAGTGTGCGCGGTAGAAAATTTTTGTTTTCAGTTAGCATAGCCTCCGCGTTCCCTAACAGTGGCATCAGAGCAAGGTTGCGTAGATTGTGATCTAGATCAGTGCATATAGTGGATATGCAGTTGTAGTAGATTGGATCTATTGCAGTCTAGATCAATCATTCATGTGATGAATCGATTGGCAACACAGGTTGATGAGATCAATCGGTTTATGAGATAGTTGCAGATCGGATCATAACACTTGAATCGCTATATATTGTTGCATCGGATGCAAACACGTATTGTAATCCGAGTAGGTTACCGATCTGATTGTCTTGAGCGCCTCCTGACTGGTCTTCCTGACTACTGTCGCTGACTCCCGAGCGCATCACCCGACCACTTGGCCGACCCCATCGGCTAAAGAAAAACTGGTTCCTGAGAGGTTGTCTCAGATCGGGATAAATTATTTGTCCCGAGCAGTTTTTTCATAGAAACTTCATAGATCGGATCTATGATTTTCACTGGTGGACAGGGCGCTGCTCTGCAACACACGAGGGGGCGTCCTCCCCCTCGACCCCCCGCCTGCTAACTGGCTAGCTGGACCGCCGTTTGTGCGTGTCTTGTAAAGAGTCCTAGTTCACATCATTAACTAGAATGTAATTCTACGTCTAACTTGTTTTTGCAGAGAATGATGTGAATGGTATGGCCCTATATGATTTGTATCAGATGTATGTGATGCATGTAACTCTTATGCATGGCTTGCATGCCATGATCTTTAGCTATTTGATAGCTGTCTCTGCTGTATTTGTGACCTGCGTGTCGACCTAGATGTCTGATTTATAATCTTTTATTTTTAGCTATGGTAGCCTAGACAAAAGATTGCAGGAAATCAAGCATGATGGCCCGAAGGAATGATGTGGAGGATGGAGATCGTCTACATCAATATGGAGATAGAGATCACCATTTGATTAGGCCATACTAATTCATAGTTAAATATGTTTATCTGTGATATCATTTTTGACATGCTATCATGATAGGATAGAATCCCTCAAGGAAAATTAAGTATTCATGCATTTTTAATTGCTACATCTAACATGGTGGTGATCATTGTTTGGTGGGTCTGCCAAAGCAGAGTGCCGACAATTATCATTGCAAGTTGGGATAGATGTCGAACATCTATACACGGAAGCTTTTGGTTTGCTTAATAAGGTTATCAAAATAGTTTTGGACTTTAGGGCATAAGGTTAGGGCCGAAGCATAGTGATGCTAACCCAACAAATAGGAGTCATATGGAGATGTGATTAGCAAGGTGTTGCTTATGTAATATCATTAATTTCTAGCAGTGATGCCAAAGCTTACTTGGAATGAGTGAAATGAGGATCCTGACCCACTATGTAACCAAGAGGGAGGTTTTGGTTTTCAAAAGCATAGTGGAAGAATCTTTTGTTAAATAGTTTAATAAAAGATTAACATAAACATAGGTGCTAAAATTTGCATGTCTTATGTTGTAGATTATGTCAGCTTCTACCACATCCAGTTCTTTTAATTTGCAATCTATCCTTGAGAAATAAAAGCTTAATAGAACAAACTTTACGGATTAGTATAAAAATTTGAGAATTGTTCTCAAACAAGAAAGAAAAGAGTATGTTTTTGAAAGTCCCTACCCTGATGACTTGCCTGATAATGCTACTGTGGCTGCATAGCGTTCTTACGAGAAGCACACTAATGGTTGCCTTGATGTGAGCTGTCTCATGCTTGCCATAATGTCCTCTGAGCTTCAGAAGCAATATGAGAACACAGACGCTTACAATATTATTGTGGGTCTGTGTGCCATATTTGAGAACCAAGCAAGGGTCAAGAGGTTCAACACCTCAAAATCCTTGTTTACGTGCAGGCTTGCTAAAGCGAATCCCATCAGTCCCCATGTTATCAAGATAATTAGCTATATTGAGAGTCTGGAAAAGCTACGTGTACCCCTTAAGCCAAGAGTTGGTTACTGACCTGATTCTTCAATCCCTACCATCGAGTTTTGAACCGTTCATACTCAATTATCATATGAATAGCATGGACAAAACCTTGACAGAACTGCATGGGATGCTAAAAACTATCGAGGAAAGCAATAAGAAAAACAATAATCATGTGATAATGTTATAGAAAGGCAAGAAACAACTCCGTGTCAATAAATGTGTGGTCAAAATGAAATTGACTCCCGATGAGATCGCGAGCAATTCCAAGACCGAAAAGGATAAGAATGGGGTGGTCAAGATGCAGTTTGTTTTTACTGTAAAGAGCCAAGTCATTGGAAGAGGAACTGCAAGAAGTACTTGGAAGATCTCAAGAAGAAGGGAAGTATGACTTTTGCTTCAGGTATAAATGTTATAGAGATCAATCTTGCTACTTCATCTCCTGATTCTTGGGTATTTGATATCGGATCAGTGGCTCACATTTGCAAGTCGTTGCAGGGGTTGAGAAGAAGTAGAAGTTTGATTAGAGACGATGTGGATATTCGTGTGGGCAATGGAGCAAGAGTTGCTGTGGTTGCTGTCAGCACCATGCCATTGTCCCTAACTTTAGGATTAGTTTTAGATTTAAATAATTATTATATTGTTCCATCTCTGTCTAAGAACGTAATTTCTGCTTTATGTTTGCAAGCAGAAGGTTATGACTTTAGAACAATGAACAATGGTTCTCTTTATTTCAAAGAAATGTTCTATTGTCATATTCCATTGATGAATATATTATATATTTTAAATCTTGAAGAATCTCACATCTATAACAGTAATAAAAAAAGCAATGTCTTAATGATTTAAATCCCACATTTATTTGGCATTATCGCTTAGGTCATATAAATGAGAGACGTATGGAGAAGCTCCATAAAGATGGTCTTCTCGACTATTTTGATTTTGAATAATTTGAGATATGTGAATCTTGTTTACTTGGCAAGATGACAAAGGCACCATTCATAGGTCAGAGTGAGAGGGCAAGTGACTTGTTGGTGCTCATACATACTGATGTGTGTGGACCAATAGGCTCAATAGTCAAAGATGGTTTTCAGTACTTTATAGCTTTTACTGATGACTTTAGTAGATATGGATATATCTACCTAATGAGGTATAAGTCGGAGTCCTTCGAAAAGTTTAAAGAATTCTAAAATTAAGTACAAAATCATTTAGAAAAGACAATCAAATTCCTACAATCAGATCATAGAGAAGAATACTTGAGCCTTGAATTTTATAATCATCTAAAAGATTGCGGAATTGTTCCACAATTGACTCCACCTAGAATATCTTAGTGGAGTGGTGTTTCTAAGCGGAGAAATTATACCTTTTTAGATATGGTTTGATCAATGATGAGCCAAAGTGATCTTCCATTATCCTTTTGAGGATATGCTCTTAAAACAGCCGCTTTCACACTAAAAAGGGTTCCATCGAAGTTGGTTGAAAAGACTCCACATGAGATATGGACAGACATGAGATATGGATAGGACGACGTCCTAGTTTGTCTTTTCTTAAAATTTAGGGTTGTGAAACTTATGTAAAGCATTTACAGTCCGACAAGCTTACTCTTAAATCTAATAACTGCTTCTTTATCGGGTATCCTCAGGAAACCAAAGGATATTGTTTCTATAATATTGGAATTGATTGTCATTATGAATCAACAAGTACGTGACTTATTCATGAGACTTATAATGTGACTATTTCTAAATGATCCATGATCGGATTATTCTGAAATTTTAACACAATAAACTAGACTTCAATATGAAACTTTTCCAGGTGGTTTCACTCAAATCTAAGTTCCCTATCAAAAGTTATGATCATCGGGAGTTGCGGTAATGTAAGATAGAGCAGATCCGATCCAAAGATTAAAACCTTAATTACTTCAAAAATATGAGAAATTAGCCAATGAAAATTTTTAGACTTCTCTCTCAATGTCCTAGCACGGTTTTGGATGAATCAATTCGAATTAAATCGTAAGTAAAAATAAAATCACAGAATAAGCTAAAACGATGCAAACCGATAAACATTAAGAAGAAAGAACGTGATACCACGCTCCTTGATACTTGAAGATAAATCTTTATTGCATAAGAGTTTTTATAAGGTGCATCCAAAGCACCCGTAACCAAATCACGTTCAAATCCCTAGATGGAGAGCAAAAGGCTAAACCCTAATTTTTTCTCTCTTTTTCGATTCCTGTTATGCTACCCCCACTAATCTATTTATAATCCTATCACGGCTTCCACCAAGAACCACGAAATTAACAACTTTTGGAATGCTAATCCATATCTCTTATGAATCCTTTAAATCCTAACTTCTTCCAATTTTTTCTCTCTTTACATATTTGCACGCGCCCTGCGTACTCCATATAGAAACCTCTCTTTTCATATTCGCACACATCCCATGTACGACATATGGTAACCTTATCTTCACGTGTCGCATCATGTCTCGCATGACATCCTCGATTGTTCTGAACCTCAGCTCCACCCTAAGCCTAGCTCTGATCCCGTCATCGACCATGACTCGCCCTCACACAATGTCTGCACATGAACAAACCAAGAAACTCTTTTTCTCGAGCACAAGTTCTTTCTAACTTGACTCAATCAGTCCAATCAATCATAAACAGAAACCCTTTCCTCAAGCACAAGTTCTTTCTAACTTGTCTCAATCAATCCAATCATAAACATTATGAATTCATTGAATACACATTTTAAGCATGTGATCCGACTCGAACATCAAAAATCCGAGTGATCCAAAATCCCGAGGCTAAAATTCTCGGGTGCTGAAATTCTCTAGAGGCTAAATATTGAATTTCCTCGAGTGCTAAGTACTGAGTGCCTGACAAGAGTGCTCGACAACTCGACCATGGTGCTCAACCACTCAATGGTGCTCAACCACTCAAACCAATCAAAACCAATTTATTTATCACATATCAACATCAAACCAATTTGTTCATCATAATCAATGATCATATACATGATCTCACAATCTCTCTCTTGATGAACACATTGGCAATACCATTAAAAAGTACGAAGAAATTTTTGATTTTCGAAAGCACAAGCATAAGCACAAGTTTTTCTCCCCCAAAGTTTTTTCAAAGAACGATAAATAAAACTCCCTTGAAAATTGATTGCAAAAGACAATGATTTCATCCAAAAATAATTTCTCCCCCTTTGACAATGATTTCATCAAGTGAAGCAAAAGAGAGAAATTATCATGAGAACACCATTTTTTTTATTTGAGAGCTTTAAATTGTACATAAAGCAATCCACGTAACAAGGTTTGCAACACAAATGAAATAGATAGATCAACCAGCTAACAATCAAGCCTAAAAGCCTAAAGATGAAACTAAGTCATAATTCTAAGTTCAAATCAGCACTAGAATTGAATGATTTCAATGATTTGTAATGTTGGCTTTCACTAGGACCAATCTAAGAGAAATACCTCACACATAATTCAGTCGCGTCCACAAAACGAAAACAGCGCTTGGTGCTCTTAAAAGTGCAATTCATAGTCACTAAAATTTCAGATTTGATATATGTAACTTTTGTATAAAATTTTCACAAGTGCCTATCTCAGCACAGCGACCACTGTCCAGAGACAGATGATGCCACCTGAGCTTCGGTCACATGACCTATTGTGAGGTTCTTATACACATAAGCAGTCCCTATTTCAATGGTCTGTTCATCTATGTTCATCTTTAAGTTCATATCAAAGTGCAATGATAAACAGTCTTGTGAGACAACCTAGGCAAAACATTTTTTAATAAATGCATAACGTTTTGTGCTTTTGTACACTTTCTTTTCTTTTTGAACTTCCTGTGCTTTTGCACACTTTCTTTTTTTATTCAGATTTGATTATTTTGACATTGCACGAGCAAAAGTACTGCCAGTACTAAAATTTAAAACACTATATTGGTGAAATAAACACAGCTAGAACATGTGTAAGCATATTTAACTCAAACTAGCCACTAAATCAACACAACATATTTTTTTATCTTTCACTTGAATATTTATGTGTCATGCATCATATCCCTCAAAAACTATGTCATAGGCTCATAAAAAAGACTAAAAGACATGATAGCAACACTAGTAATCCATAAATTTCATAAGATATTGCTAGTAAGCACAAAGATTAACTGAAGGTAAAAATCAAAACTCCATGTTTTGTTCTTTTTGTTTTTATTTTGAACAATGCACAAAAATAAACATGACTGCATTATGATGATACAAATAAAAAAGCAAACTCTCCCTAAAAACAAACCTATTGGATGAACAACGTCCAACTCCCCTCGAAGAAAAGCAAAGCGAGAAGAATCCAAATGTTTAGTGAAAATATGTGCCAATTGTAACTTAGTGTTAATAAAAAGAAGCACAACATCACCTTTCTCCACATGATCTCTAAGAAAATAATATCGAATATCAATATGCTTTGTTCTAGAGTGTTGCACTAGGTTCTTAGCAATATTTATAGCGCTTGTGTTATCATAATAAAGTGAAAGACGATCACAGTTAATCTCACAATCCTTGAGTGTAGAAGTAAGCCAAAAAACTTATGAGCAACAACTAGCAGCAGCAACATATTCAGCTTCGGCAGTGGATTGTGCAACTGAAGATTGTTTTCTAGATGACCAAGCAACAAGTGATGTTTCCAAGAAATGACATGTACCACTAGTACTTTTTCTATCAATCTTACAACCTCTAAAATCAGCATCAGAAAAAGCTCTTAAACTAACACTTGAGGAAATAGAGTACCATATGCCAAATTCTTGAGTAAATTTGAGATACACGTTTGATAGCTTGCCGATGTGAAACGTGAGGAGAAGCTTAAAATCGAGCACACAGATAAACAGAAAATTGAATTTCTGGCCTCGATGTAGTTAGATACAAAAGTGAGTCGATCATGCTACGATATTCTTTTTGATCAACAGGCTCACCATCCTCATCAGGATCCAAAGTAGAAGTAGCTCCCATCAGTGTAGACATTGTCTTGTAGTTTGCCGTAACAAAACGCCGAAGAAGATCCTTGGTGTACTTACTCTAATGCACAAAAGTGTCTTCTTTTGTTTGCTTGATTTATAGTCCCAAAAAGTACGTCAACTCGTCCATCATACTTATCTCAAACTCTCTGCACATAGTCTTAGAAAACTTAGAGACCAAAGAGTGAGATGAACAACCAAAAATAATATCATCCACGTAAATCTGAATGAAAAGATGATCATTCTCTTGCTTGAAAAGAAATAAAGTTTTATCTACTTTTTCTATAGCAAAACATTTTTCACGTAGAAAAGTTTTCAACCTATCATACCATGCTCTGGGGCTTGTTTCAAACAATATAAAACTTTAGACAACTTGAAAACATGATTCAGAAACTTAGGATTTTCAAAACTAGATGGTTGCTTAACATAAGCTTCCTCATTAATATAACCATTAAGAAAAGCACTTTCAACATCTATTTAATACAATCTAAAACCTTTAGATGCATTAAAGGCTAAAAGGAGTCTAATGGCTTTAATTCTACAACAGGAGCAAAAGTTTCATCAAAATCCAATCCTTCCACCTAAGTAAATCCTTGAGTAACAAGCCTAGCTTTGTTTCTAACAATTAAACCATCCTCATTCTGTTTATTTCGAAAAACCCATTTAGTTCTAGTAATATTATGCCCTTGTGGAGGTTCAACCAAATTTCAGTCTTTATTGCGTTCAAAGTTTTCAAGTTCTTCATACATGTAGCTGATCAATGATTCACCAGTTAGAGCATGAGAAATATCTTTGGGTTTAGAAGAAGCAACAAAAGCTGAATGAGAATGAGAGTTAGGAGAAGCAAACCTGGAACGAGTGACACGCTCATATAGATTACTAATTATTTGTTTATGAGGTTGTTAACATTGAATGTGCAAAGAAGCATAAACATCTTAAGAAGTGTCTTGTACAACATCTTTAAGGGACAAAGTGATCTCTTGAGTAACATTCGAAGTTATAGAAACTCCATCTACTTATGATCGGTATTGCTCTCCGACTGCCTCTAAATGCTGATCGGACCTGACCTAGACGTTGGTCTGACCATTAGCCGTATCGTTATCTTTGTCACCACTTTCTTCAACAAAGATGCTTTTATCCTCTCTCTGAATTTGTGCACCTGTACATGTAATATTGGGTCTAGTACCAGAACTAGCCTCATCAAAAGTGACTTCAAGTCTCCATAATTTTGTTAGTTTCTAGCACAAGAACACGATATCCTCGAGAATGAGCAGGTTAACAAAGAAAAATGCCATCTTGAGATCTTGCTTCAAATTTATCCAAATTTCTAGATTTCAACAAAACACATTTGCACCCAAAAACTCTCAAGTGAGAAACACTAGGTCTATATCTAAAATAAATCTCATAAGAAGTTTTGCACAGCTTTGATCGTAAGAAAACTCTGTTTAAAATATAGCAAGCTACGGAAATTGCTTTAGCCCAAAACTTCCTAAGAGTTTGATGTTCATCTAGCATAGTCTTAGCCATCTCAATCAGAGTTCTATTCTTTCTTTCAACAACACCATTCTGTTGTGGAACTCTAGGTGAGGAAAACTGATGTTCCATGCCTTTTTCAGCACAAAAGTACTCAACAGATGAATTCTTGAACTCAGTTCCCATTGTCACTTCTAATTGCTCTAAGTGCTCCTAGGAGTTCAATAGAAAGTCTAAGAATCATGTTTCGAAAAAGACCAAAAGCTTTATCCTTAGATGCCATAAAGAAAACCCAAGAGTATCTAGAGAAATCAGCAACAATAACAAGAACATATCATTTTCCCCCAACAGATTGAATTCTAGCAGATCCAATAGTATCCATGTGTAAAAGTTAACCTGGTGCATTTATCATAAACAAGGTAATAGGAGCATGTGAGCTAGAAATCTTTTTAGCATGACGATAAAAAGAGCAAACTAAATCACCAACACCTTTAAGTTTTGGCAAGCCATAAATAAGATCCAAACCATTAACACAAATAAGATAATCAAAACCAACATGACCAAGTCTACAATGCCAGAAGAATAAATCTTTAGAATCATTGGCAACTAGACATTTAATCTTAAAAGATGATGGTGAATCAAAATCAGCTTTAAAAACTGTTCTAAAACGTGAAATCTCAAATACAAGATCACTGGAGGCATTAAGAACTTTACAACCAGATTTTTTAAAACACACCTCAAGATCCTCATCAATCATTTGTGATATAGAAAGCAAGCTGTATTTCAGATTGTCAACAAGAGCTACAACTTTGAACATAAATTTATCACTTATCTTGACTAGACCTTTAGCAATGACAACGCTAGTAGAAGCATCCCCAAAAGTCACCGATTTAGACCGGGATACATGTGTGAGGGAGAAGAACCAATTTTTGTCGCTGGACAAATGGCGTGAATATCAGGACTCTACTAGCCATATGTTCTCCTTCCTCACTCTTGAGGCCTACATAAGAGAAGATGTCGAGGTCTCAGTACTAGGGTTAAACAAAAGAAATTTAGGAATCTAGCATTGAGACACTCGACCAGAAACACCAGCAGGTAAAAATCCTCGAGCAAAACAAGTGTCACTTTTGCCTCTTACCAAAATAGAGCGCTATCAGTCAAATCATCAATTAACCCTTGGTCTAACCACCGGAAGAGGTCGGTTCGATCGCCTCAAATGTTGAGGCCCGACGGCTCTACTCGATTCCACAAATGACCGTTGCCACTTATGTTTAGCAAATGATTTTTTCCTGTTCTTTTTCTATTGTCTTATAAGTCTAAAATAGAACTGAACTAAATGTCCATCTTTTTCATAATGTGTACAATTATACTTCATAAGTTTAGTTGTTTTAGATGTAGAAGCAATTACACTTGATGTTGCTAAGTTTGACAATGTTTCAGCAGATTTAAAAATAGTTTGCTTTGGTTCAGGTTTAACCTCAATCTTAGTTCTTTGAAGAGTTTTAATTGCAGTAGGTTGATGAGAAGTAAAATAAGCACGAGAATTAAAACATAGTCCCCTATGATTTGTGCTTATTTTAGATGTATCCAATAACATGTTGAGATTCTTTTTATCAGTTGAAAAACATTGCAAGGATCTTTATAGATAATCAACTTCTTTTATCAAAACAACATAATTTATACAAACATCAACAATACTTTTTTGATTTTGACAATTTGAGCAAGACAACACCTCATGAGTACGCAAGTCATTTTATAAAAATTCAACTCTATCATAAGCATCTTTTACTTTCAATTCAAGCAATGAACATTTTGAGAAAGAAATTGAATCATGTTTCACACTGGTTGAGCTCTTTACATCCTTAAGTTGTTTGAATTTATTACAATATAAGGTATTTACCAAAGAACTAGCATACAAAGTAACTTTCATCTTTTTCAGATAGTTCTTGGTAACAAATAGTTCATCAACAACTCGAGATAGCATCATAGTACCAATAGCAAAACAAGATTCATTCTTGACAATTTTATCGTTGAGCTTATAAAGAGTAGAAGCATGAACATGCCTTAAAGCAATAATTTTAGATTGTAAAGCATCACATGATTTACATGAATCATCATTACGAATTGAGAATTTCAACAACAAGTTCATATTTCTTAGCTTTCTTATTACATTTTCTCAATTTATTATTAAGACGAACAACAGCATGAGCTAAATCATCATAAGTAGGTTTTACCTCATTTTCATCGCTGAAGAGTTCATCCTCGCTTGAGCCTACTATATCACGTGCCATGAGACATATTCCAGTGAGATCATTCTTTTTGCCTTTGCCTTTATCTTCACTTCCATCGCTCATTGAGTCCACATCACTCATATCAACTTGATCGAGGGCGGCTAGAACTTGATGCACCATCTTCTTATAGTTGCAGTTTTTCATCTTACACTCTTTAGATGAGCACTTACTGTCCTCCTTATCTTCTTTTGAAGATTTCTTAAGCTTAGGACGATTGACATGAATATGGTTTGTCTCACCACATTCAAAGCACCAAATAGGATCGTCTCTTCTTCTGTTTCTCACATTGTTCAAAGCTTTAGTAACTTTAGTAGAAAGCAAAGCCAAGTCCTCCTCTGCAAACTGCTTAAATTGTTCATCAGATAAGGCATTTAAAGCTGATAACGAAACACTTGAAGATGATACAAAAGAAGAAGACTCATTAGAAGGCGAAGAAACCAAAGCCATTGACTTAGGAGAAATCTTACGTGAAAAGACATTTAATTCATGAGTTTTTAATTTTGAATAAAGAGTATCCAAAGTAAGAGTAGTCATGTCTACCGACTCTTGAATTAAAGTAACTTCCATCTCCCAAATTGACATATCAAGCCCACTAAGTAAATATCTAGCAATTTCAGAATTAGAATAATTAGTAGCATAAGAAGAATTAACTAAACAAAGATTGCTAAGAATTTTATTAAAGTGAGCAAAATACTCATCTAAGGTCTCACCAGGTTTCATCTTAATTTTCGTGTACTCTTTCTTATACACATCTTTACGCACTTCCTTGATTGTGGAAGAGCATCGATGATAGGCACAAAGAGCATTCCACATCTCATGTGCAGAAGAAAATGAGAAATATGATCAAAATTAGAACGCACAACACCATTGATTATCAAGTTTCGAGCTCTGTAATTTGCTTTAAAAGCAGACTTATTAGTGTTATTAACTTGATTATCAAAAGATGGATCATATGGTTTAGAAACCTTTTCCCATATGTCAAAACCCTGTGACATGATATAAGTCTCGATCTTTGTTTTCTAAAACTAAAAATTAATTTCATCAAAAATATAAGGCTTAGTTGAAAATCTCTCGGATGCCATGGTGATTGTTTAGATCGGTTAAGATCAAAACAAAACAGAAATCGAGCTCTGATACTAATTGTAAGATCGAAATACACTAACCACGATAACCAGAGAGGGGTGAATAGTTATAGTACCCTAAAATTGATAACTAAAACAATCAGAAAACTAATTCCCAACCAACCTAAAAAATCCGTGACTAGACTAAAATTCCTAAGGACTCTGGAAATTTCCCGAGGGCTTTTTCGAGGGCTGAAAACAGTTTGACAATAGAATGGTAAAATAAGCGTAACTTTAAAACCGTAACTCGGATTGATCTGAAAGTTTAACACAATAAGCTTGACTTTAATACGAAACTTTCTCAAGTGGTTTCATTCAAATCTGAGTTTTCTATCAAAAGTTATGATCATAGGAAGTTGCTGTAATGTAAAATAGAGCAGATCCGATCCAAAAATTAAAACCTTAATTACTTCGAAAATACGAGAAATTAATCAATGAAATTTTTCAGACTTCTCTCTCAATGTTCTAGAAAGGTTTTGGATGAATCAATTCAAATTAAATCGCATGTAAAAGAGAAATCATAGAATAAGCCAAAACGATACAAACCGATGAACATTAAGAAGAAAGAATACGATACCACACTCCTTGATACTTAAAGATGAATCTTTATTGCATAAGAGTGTTTACAAGGTGCATCTAAAGCACCCCTCACCAAATCATGTCCAAAGCCCAAGATGGAGAGCAAAAGGCTAAACACTAATTTTTTTCTCTCTTCTTCGATACATGGTATGCTCTCCCCTCTAGTCTGTTTATAATCCCATCACGGCTGCCACCAAGAGCCATGAAATTAACAACTTTTGGAATTCTAAACCAACTAGGAATCTATATCTCTTACAAATCCTTCAAAATCTAACTCTTTCCAAATTTTTCTCTCTTTCCATATTTGCACGCACCCTGCGTACACTATATGAAAACCTCTCTTTCTATATTCGCACACATCCCATGTATGACATATAGAAACCTCATCTTCATGTGCTGTATCCTCTAGCCTGAGCATCCCACATGACATCCTTGATCGTTCTAAACCTTAGCTCCCCCCTGAGCCTAGCTCCGATCCCGTCATCGACCATGACTCGCCTTCAAGCAATGCCTATACATAAACAAACCAAGAAACCCTTTTTTCGAGCACAAGTTTTTTTCAACTTGACTTAATCAGTTCAATCAATCATAAACAGAAACCCTTTCCTCGAACACAAGTTCTTTTCAACTTGTCTCAATCAATCCAATCATAAACATTGTGAATTTATTAAATACACATTTTAAGCATGTGATCCATCTCGAACATTGAATATCCGAGTGATCCAAAATCCCGAGGCTGAAATTCTAGGGTGCTGAAATTCTCTCGAGGGCTGAGTTCTCTCGAGGCTAAGTGCTAAATTTCCTCGAGTGCTAAGTACTGAGTGCCCGACAAGAGTACTCGAGAACTCAACCAAGGTGCTCGACCTCTCAAAGCTATCAAAATTAATTTGTTCATCGCATATCAACATTAAACCAATTTGTTTATCATAAATCAATGATCATACACATAATCTCACAAAAATAATTTTGTATTGCGTCGTAATTCCTTTTTAATTTCAGAAAATGCAGAACAGTGCCCCAAACTTCAAAAATTCATAACTAATTTATCTAAACTCCAAATTTAACCATTCAAATTGCATAATTTTTCTAAAATTGAGCTCTACCTAATAAAAATATGTTCACACATAGAATAGTTGATCTATTGTACTGTTTTAATTTATTTATATTCTTTTTATAGTGCGTATAGTCTCTGAAGTCCCCGAAAAGACTGTATACGTTGATGAAGCGCCTATTTTCATCCCTGTTCAACAAGACAAGTTGTTCATGTCCTTGTATTGATCATGTTGAACCCATGTTTAAAAGCTATTATTCTTTCAAAATTGCATTTACTTTCGAATGTCATCGGGAATGGAAAATAAACCTGCTTGTTTAGCCTCCTGTTGTTGAGTACCTATTCCTTGATTACCTTGGGACTAATAATTTGACCAGAATTAAATCCTTACTATGATTATTCTAGAATACTTAGGATTGCTTAGCCCTGCTTAGTAACTAGCATCACTTAATTATGCTCATTAATTGCCACTTGTATCTTAATGATGGTTCATTTGTTTAATGGCTACTTGTGAAACTGGTTCATGATTAAATCTAATAAAATTTGATTAAGGTGGGTTGTGAGTACATGGTTTTGCACGTCGTACTCACGGCATTTAAGGACTGGTTCACGAGCCACCTGTTGCAATGCTTTAACAGCACTTACTATAAGCCAGCATGGGTAATGGTCTGACCTATACCCTAGGATCCCAAGTAGAGCATCGAGACCACCAGTAGCCCTGTACTCTTTGTAGTCTCTGGTATTGCTGGATTAAAGTGCCAGGAGCATCTAAGCTAGGGTGTCAAGACAGATGGCCACCTAGGGTGCGAAGCTTAGAGTATCTAGGTGAAAGGGTCTTATCATAGCTCTTTTCCAAGGTATCATGGTGGTATTGAGGTGCTGCGCAATGCCTTTCATGATTAGTCCCACTGTTGTTTAATTTATTTGATGTTTAATTCTGTTTAACCTGGTTAGCTCTGATTTAGAGTGGTAAGGTTAGTTTTGGGCCTGATGACTCTGGGTAAGAGTTATTCAGTGAATGGTTAATCTTGTTTTAAGGCTTTCAACTTAATTAGTTCAACTCTTTAAATTCTATCTTTCTGTAAATGCTGTTTTATGCAAAATTAGCCCTATTATGCCTTCCTTGTTACCCCTGTGTATTATAACTGTTCCGCTTGGATGACTTGCTAAGTATTCAAAATAATCACCCTTGCATCCCCCACCATCAGAAGAGGAGTTCGTCAGCGAGGATGAAGGTGGTGCATTTTGAGCTAGACCCAGTTAAGTCTGCCTATGGAGTGGATTCGCTGCTGCATCAATAAGGAGTCGTTTAGGAGTTATTTATTATTGTCATTGGTGTTTTGAGGTTTCAATGCCACCTCTGTAATAAAGTACTTTATTTATGCAATCGTGAACAATTATTCTTTTGATTTCCAATAAATTATCTATTATGTGCCTCGGCTGATTCCTAGACGAGGGTACTTTCCGCATAATAAATCACAAGGAAATGGTTGGAATTTCTTGACGTGACAGAAGCCACCGTTCGGTCCAGGATCCAACTCCTATGCCTGGTAGCCTGGAAGATGAGCATGAGGAACCTGGTGGAGTAGTTCATCATGCTCCGAATCAGCCCCCTCATGGCTTAGTGGCCGATAGAGTTCGATGACTCCTCACCTAGCGAGCCGAATGGGATCCCTTTGACATTCATAGGTAAGCCTTCGGAGGTCCAATCCTTGTTTTTTGGATCAAGTGACTGAGGAGCCATGGTGTATGACATGGGGATGATGAGTGATTGCCAATGGGGAAAGAAGACGTGAAGCATAGAGAAGTGAAGAGATGAAGGAATGGAGATGAAGAAGCCTCGACCGTGATGGAATTCGCACGCGACTCAGGTACACGGATGGACGTCGGTCGGACAGAGGGGTTGCGAAGGCGTACCGATCCAATCCGGGTGCGTGGAGCTAAAGCGGCGAGGGAAACAGGATCTGTCATGGTGTCGAAGGGTGTGACTGAGGTACACGGACGTTCGATCGTTGGGCTGAAGAGCCGCAGGGTCGGAACAGGTCCAATCCGGGTGCACGGTGTGGAGGCGGCGGACGCTTTATCGATTTCGGCTCAAAACCGTCAATCTACTGGAAAAGCGTGTTCTCCATCAAAGTTAGCCGTGTCGTGACGGCTACGAAATGTCAGGCACCGAATAAATATCTGAGTCAGTTTTTTACGTTTTTGCCCTGTGGGCCTATGTCTGTGTCGAACATTCCCGAAGGGGCATTTGTGTCTTTTGTATTGAACCATGGTGACTATTTAAGGGCTTGCCATCCCTTGTAGTCACTTGAGCAATTTGAATCAAAGTAAAAATTCTGAAAAATTGTCTCCACTTGTTT
>KE373323.1:395114-407110 GCA_000418225.1 Zizania latifolia | reverse complement strand
CGAGGAGAAACCCAGATCTAGAGGTCGGGGGAACTCGACGATGCAGGAGATGCTGGATAAGCCCTGCTTTTCCATCTGAATAGCAGCCACACCACCCGCCGGTGCTACTAGCTGTAGAACCAGATGGTTAAAGAGGCGGAAGAAAACCCCCAGCAAGACAAGCATCACCGGGATGACAAAAAGAAGAAGCCTCACTGGGAGGACAAAGACGCCGATCCCCCGGCTAAAAATGACTTCCAGGAGCCCGCTCGGATGGTCTCCAAGATCTTTAGCCGGGCAATCGCCACAAAATCCAAGCGCCAGCAGAAGCTGCTTGCCCGTCGCATCAACACCCTTGGCGACAAGGCAATCGAGCGCCTATGGTGGTCAGAAGTTCCGATCACTTTCAGTTAGGACATCCAATAGACGGACGTCCCCAAGCTGGGTCGGTTCCCACTGATGGTCGACCCAGTAATCCTCAAGGTGCACTTAAAGAGTGTGCTGATTGATGGTGGTACAGCCTTAATGTCCTGTTCAAGGAGACCCTGTCGGCGCTCGGCATAGACATGTCGGTGGTACAGAAGACGGACATGTCTTTTTACGAGATTGTCCCGGGGAAGGCCTCCATTCCACTCGGCACGCTCACGCTGCCGGTGGCGTTCGACACTCGGGACAATTACATGACCGAGCACGTCAAATTCTATGTCACTGACTTCAAGACCGCCTACCACACCGTGCTCGGACGACCGTCCCTCACTAAGTTTATGGCGATGCCCCATTAAACGTATTTGATCCTCAAGATTCCTGGACTAGAAGAGGCTTTTTCAGTGAAGGGGGACGTCGCCACCTCTCATGCATGTGAGTGGGACTGCCTCGTCTTGGGAGAGGCGGTCGACATCTCTATTCGGATGGAGATCCCAACAGCCACGCCGTCAACCTCGGGCCTAGCGCCCTCGCCAGCTGAGTACAAAAGTTTTGAGCTCTCGGACGCCGACCCCTCCAAGACGGCGCTAATCGGAACATCACTAGATCCTAAATAGGAAAGCGCGCTCATCAGTTTCCTCCATGCCAACATCGACATATTCGCCTGGCACTCCTCTGATATGCCGGACATACCAAGGGAGCTGATCGAGCACGAACTCCATGTCTTCCTGACCGCCAAGCCAGTCAAACAAAAGATGCACCGATTCACCTAGGATTATAAAAAGGCTATCAAGGAGGAAGTCACCCGCCTATTAGCGGCTGGGGTTATCAAAGAGATATATCATCCTGACTGGGTTGAAAACCCAGTCCTTGTAAAAAAGAAAAATAGAAAATGAAGAATGTGCATTGACTATACAGATCTCAACAAGCGATGCCCAAAAGATCCTTTACCGCTGCCGCGCATTGACCAAGTGGTCGATTCTACCATCGATAGTTCCCTCCTCTATTTCCTGGATTGTTATTTGGGATATCACTAGATCAGCCTAAAGGAGGAAGACCAAGAGAAGACATCATTCATCACTCCATTCGGTGCCTACTGCTATACATCAATGCCCTTTGGGCTCAAGAATGTCAGGGCTAAATATCAGCGAGCCATTCAACGTTGCCTCACCAATCAGATCAGGCGCAATGTGGAGGCTTATGTGGATGATGTCATCCTCAAATCCAAGCGCACGGAAGATCCTATTCCTAACATCCAGGAGACTATTGACAACCTCCGTAAGTTCAGGTGATAGCTCAACCCTGAGAAATGTGTGTTCGAGGTGCCGACCAGGAAGCTGCTCGGTTTTGTTGTCAGCAGTCAAGGAATTGAAGCCAACCCCGACAAGATCTCGATGATTATAAACATGGCCAAGCCAATCAGCGTCAAGAACATTTAGCGACTCACGGGTTGCATGACTACACTCGGATGCTTCATCTCCTGACTCGGTGAACGGGGGATGCCATTCTTCAAGCTGCTAAAAAAAGAGGGTAATTTCACATGGACTCCAGAGGCTGATTAGGTGTTCACCGACCTCAAAAAATTCCTCTCCACACTGCCAGTCCTGGTCGCGCCTACCCTTAGAGAGACGTTACTCCTCTACATCTCCACCACGACCCATGTGGTTAGTACCACCATGATCGCCAAGCACCCAGAGGAGGGCCACGCCTACCTAGTCCAACGACCGGTATACATTATATCAGAGGTACTCAAACCATCCAAAACCGATACCCTCAGTTCCAGAAGCTCCTATACGCCATCCTCATCACCGCCCAGAAGCTCAAGCATTATTTCCAGGCGCACTCGGTGAACATCATCACCGAATATCCACTTGGCGACATCCTTCGGAATTGAGATGCTATCGGTCAGATTGTAAAATGGGCTATTGAGTTGGGTGAATATACTCTCGATTTCAAGCCCCAAACAGCCATCAAGTCTCAAGCCCTCGCCGACTTCATTGCTGAATGGATGAATATTCAACTTTCACCGACTGCCGATACTCAGGAGCATTGGGTCATGTATTTCGACGGCTCCCTCGGCATTGACGGAGCAGGCGCTGGGATTCTCCTGATTTCTCTCCAAGGTGAAAGACTAAAATATGCTCTTCAGCTATTGTTTATGGCGTCTAATAATACATCCGAGTATGAAGCACTCGTCAATGGCTTGCGAATCGCCTTCTCCCTTGGGATCAAGCGCTTAATTGTGTACGGAGATTCTAAGTTAGTTATCAGTCAAGTAAATAAAGACTAGTCTTGCACCAATGAGAAGATGGACGCATATTGTAAAGAGGTCCGAAAGCTAGAAGGCAATTTCTACGGTCTTGAGTTCCATCATGTCACTAGGGATGAGAACTCAGCCGCCGACCTCCTCTCCAAGCTAGGATCATCTCGAGCCCCGGTGCCAAGCGACATTTTTCTCCAAGAGCTCCAAAAGTTGTCGGTCCAGACTAAAGAAGTACAACCCTTTGACAACAAGAAAGTCCATTCTATCTTAGTCATTACCGACGATGCCGAAGATTGGCGCCAACCCCTCATCGACTTCATCCTCACCGCCAAATCTCCCGAAGACAAGGATTTAGCTATTTGTCTCGCCCGATGGAGCAAGCAGTATGTCATTGTGAGGTCGGAGTTATATAAGAGGGCTGCTTCAACCCGAGTGCTAATGAAATACGTCAGCCGATCCGAGGGGTCAGACATATTGAAAGAAGTGCACTCGGGAATGTGCGAAAACCACGCGGCGCTCAAACACTGGTAGGCAAGGCTTTCCGGTCAGGTTTTTATTGGTCGACCGCTAATGAAGATGCCAAGCTGCTGGTTAGGAGCTGTCAAGGATGCCAATTTTTTGCCAAGCAGAGTCATCTCTCTGCTCAGGCTCTTCAAACCATTTCACCTTCGTGGCCGTTTGCGTGTTGGGGGCTTGACTTGGTCGGCCTGTTTCAGAAGGCTCCTCAGGGATATGATCACCTCTTCATCACTATTGACAAGTTCACGAAGTGGATTGAACTCATGCCACTAAGGACCAGCACAGCCAAGAAAGCCATAGAGTTCATCCAGGGCATAATTTACTGGTATGGCATCCCTAGTCAGATCATTACCGATCTTGGGACTCAGTTCACCGGCAATGACTTTTGGGAATTCTGTGAAGACCGGTGCATCGAAGTCAAATATGCATCCGTGGCACATCCAAGGGCGAATGGCCAATGCAAACGAGCTAACGGCATAATACTCCAAGACTTGAAGGCCAGAGTTTTTGACCCTCTCAATAAATATGGTGGTTGGTGGATGAAGGAACTACCAGCTGTTCTTTGGGGACTCCGCACTCAGCCTAGCCGAGCCACCACTCGGACTCTGTTTTTCCTAGTATACGGATCAGAGGCCATTTTACCGGTGGATATGCTCCATGAATCTCCAAAAATCAAACATTATGAAGGGGTGCCGCCAAACAAACAAGAGAAGAAGACATCAACAGCCTTGAAGAAGCTTGACTGGCCACCGTAATTCAGTCCGATCTGTACCAACAAGTACTTCACCGATATCACGATCGCAACATACGTGGTCGGTCATTTCATGTTGGTGACCTGGTCCTTTGCTGAGTATAGTTGGCAGTCAGCGTCCACAAGCTTTCTGCTCCATGGGAAGGGCCATTAATCATAGCAGGCGTGACCTGACCAAGTTCCTATCGGCTGATCTAAGAAAATACCAAGTTCCTATTAGAACATCAAGAATCTTCGCCGCTTTTACCCATGATGTTACGAGCTACGTACCATTATCTTAGGTTAATAATAATGATTTTTTCTCTCACTCCATAATTCATCCCTCCCAACCCCGAGTGTTTGAACTTTCTATCACTTTACCCTAGAGTCTATGACCCGCTCTAGCTCTAGCAACTAGTGGGACGCTACTCCGACCAGTTACCCCAAGTTGGTATTTATTCAACTCTAACGGGAAGATACTGTTGATATGTTCGTCACAGGCTCAGGGGCTCGCTGAATTTGTCGCAAATTTTTCTGCCATACTTGTTGCTCGACCACTTCTATTGTTTTTTCTAACTACTTGCGAGGCCTGACGTTCAGCACGCGTGTATGTGGCTTAGTTTCTCTACGCTACGAACTAAGGCTATACCAATCATTTGGAAATATACTGAAGGCGGTTGGACACAGTACAATTTCAACTCCAAATGATATTCCATTGAAAGATAAATATATACATAGTGTTTTCTTCTTTTTTTCTTTTACATATTACTCGGTAGGATTTTTAGGATAAGCCTCCAAGTCTTGGACGAGCATGGTGGCCGCCTCCTCTACTTCCGAGTAAATACGCTCCACGTCGGACTCTTCAACAGTCGTCGGCCACCCTACTTAGATGCGATCCATCTGTGCAGAAGGATACAACGCTCAAACAACCCCAAGCACGTGTGTGGCCACCGACTGCATGAAGTCTTGCGTTTGGTTTCTTAGATGTGTCGCCGACCTGTGAAGCCGTTCCAAAAACTGCTCCATTGACCACTCGACGCTGGTGGGCTCATTATCAATCAACTTCACCAGCACCTCCGCACTAGCCCGGCAGTGGTCGAGCTACGCCTGAGTGCTACTCAATCGCGCCTCCAAGTCGGCGAACTAATCATTCACGTGCCAATGCAGCTCTGCAAAAACAAGATTGTCAAATACAACCTTCAATTCGAAGACTGAAGCAAGCACCGGTCGACCATACTTTTGTACTCACCGACTGCTTCGTCAGCCTTCTTCTTTGCCACGACGATGACAGCTTTGGATTCAGTAATTTTCTTTTTTAAGGTGGCCGCGTCAGCTTCCGCCTTCGCCAGTCTCTCTTTAGCCTCATTGGCCTCGGCGAACGTTGCCTCCGCTGACTTCACCGACTGCTCCGCCAAAGTAGTAATCGTCTCTAGCTGTGCCTCCATGGTCACCCAGTCTGTTTATCAAGCTAATTAGACAGACCACATCAAAACGATGCTAACAGCATAAGGAAGTTGCAAGATACTTACCAAAAGACCAGATGTCCAGCTGGGCATGGAGGATCTCGTTGTCCTTTTCTGCCGTCATCCGAGCAGCCTCGGACTCGGCCAACTACGCCATCAATTGCTAGACTCGGGCATTGAGAGCTCCCAAGTCCAGACTGTCGGCAGGGTATGGTATATCCACACACCTGACAGGACGGTTCAGCACGCGCTGCAATAAAAGCAAGGTCAGCTACAAGTGTTGAACAAAATCAAGACAAGCAACAAAGTCGGCATGACTTACGCAGGTGGCACGTCTGAGCTGGCTTAGTGCATCATGGCACTCCTCCACCTCCCGCTAAACTTCATCAGCAGGAGGAGCCAGAACGTCTTCTGACTCCATGGCTTCCACCGCCGACGGTGGCACATCAGTCGCCTCCTCCACCATAGGGTCGGCAGTCTGCTCAGCCTCCACCGACACAGCACCAGTCAGCCCAGATGTGGTCGGCACGTCTTCAGCAGCGGTCGATGCATGCATGGTCGGCGTCTCCGTGGTCTACACTTCCGTGGTCAGAGTATCTATGGCCCCCATGACCACGTCTCCGCCCACGGTCGGCCCAACGGCGGTGGTGTAGACCACCATATCAGTGGCCATCACCCCCACATCTGACACCTCTCGCCCCTGCATTCTTGACACAATCAGCACCAGGCAAGTGATATTGCAGAAAAGCAACACAAAGGAAATACAATAGACAAGCTGACTACAATGCCTTACCATCGGTCGGGGGTTGATAAGTTTATATGATAGTGGGCCGTCCTCATTGTCGACCACCGTCTTGGGCGTGAAGAGGTCCCTAACCCACGCCGTGCCCTCATCCATGGTCAGGAGCTCAGTGGACTCCCGAGAGGGGTCAGACTGACCCACGTACTCATACCCCGGTCGTGCTCGGCTCTTGCAGGGTTGAACGCGATGGAGCACGAAGTTGAGGGCCACGTGGACCCCATCAACTTCTGCTTCTGGAGCTCGGCAATCTCCCGAACGAGCTCGTCCACTTTGCCTTGATCGTCCAACCCACATCGGTCTGTCCAGGTCAATGCCGCGATCGGCACATGGTCGGTCTCTGGAGAAAGGGCTGGCTCATGGTTCCCAACATAGAACCACTGAGCGTGCCAGCCCTTGTTAGAGGTTGAGAGGGGGACGGGGATGTACTCGGTAGCCTTCCCATCATGAAGCTAGAGTCCAGCCCTGCCAACAACTCTCTTGGAGAAAGATCTCAAATAAAAGAAATGGCGAAAGAGGTTGAAATGGGGATCGATGCCAAGATAGGCCTCACAAAGTTGGATGAAGATGAAAATGTGGAGAATAGAGTTGGGATTTAGATTGCAAAGAGAAACATTGTAATGATGCAAAAGACCACAAAGAAAAGGATGAGCCGGCAAACCAAGCCCACGGATAAAGAAGGAGTCGAACACCACTAACTCGTTAGTGTTCGGAGTCAGGAACTCCTCACCAGCCGCTGGGCGCCACAGAGACAAAGCCTTTGCCAGGAGGACTCCGGCCTTCACCAGGAGCTAAATGCGCCGGTTAGTGGTGTTGGACTTTAGGAACTACTTCAAGCGATCGACGCCAGAGTCAGTTGTCGCCATCGGGACAGAGCACGGTGGAGCAAGAGGCTTCAAGCTAAAGAAGCGATGAGCTTTGCGGTAGTACACCACGCACTGGCAATGGCAGCTGGGGCGTCAAGGTGCCAGCGAAAGGAACTTGGGTGCAAGGAAGAAGATGAACAGAAATTTAAATGCAAAAGCAATAGCGTGCGACGGAAGGAGTACAAAGGGGGTAATTTATAGCCGGCCACGTGACGGTACGGGCCCCTAACACACCGTGATTGCCTCGGGATATGCTGCAAGAGCGAATCCATGCCATCATTACAACCGATTCGCATATCCCGAAGACTCCATCTGTCCGTCTAAAATGAATCTGATGGCTGAGACAGGGAGGCGAACCGACGCATGCCATTCCAACCGACATGCGTTTACCAAAGCGCCTAGGAGCTCATGCATCCCTGCATACCAATTAACTCCAGCAATCACCGGTCTACTCCAATTGACACCTTTTCGCCAAATCACCGGTGGGCCCATATACTCCACTACTCTAGTCCACTCCAACTGACACCCTTTCGCCAAATCATCGGGGGGCCCACATAGTCCACCACGCTAGTCGGCTCAAACAGACGTCTATTCACCGATTGCTCGGGGATTTGAACATCCCTCGACTTCAATGAGCACCCAATCACGTAAAAATCGCCCAGGAATTTAAATATTTCTGCCTCAACAACTTCGTTGTTTAAAGCCAAATTTTAGATCCTAGAGTTCATTCTGCTAATAAAACTCTAGGCTTGGGGGCACCTGATCGGTGCACTCACCAGGTAAATAAAAAGGATTATATCAAGACTATTTTGGTGCTCCTTATGGCTTCTCGACTCTAGTCAGATGAATATCGTCTACCTACCACCAAGAGCTCAAGGGCTGCTGTCGGGGATATGACCCCAAAATACTTCCCGAAGGTGATGGCGATCAAGTGGAAGGAGGGGTCGGGAGATGAAGCATTAAAGACCAGGGTTAATAGCCTACGTCCTGACCGTTTCAACTGTTGTAAAGGGACTTAATAGAGCGCATAAAGTCTAAATGGTAACCCCCTAGCTCCTGCAGTATATAAAGGGCTTGGGGGAACCTTACAGGCACGTTCTTTTGGCTACACATTCTGTTAGCCATATTCATACTTTCTCATACGCTTAAGGCCAATTCAAGCACTTAAGCTTATATTTCACACATAGGACTAAGGTTATTATCCTCCGGGAGGCCCGAACCTATCTAATTCTTGTGTCTCATATTCTTTGAGACAACCATTGAATCTCGACCACAACTGTCTCCTTACACCTACACAAAACACCTCTGTGGTTAACGCCGTAGAGGACTATCGTACTTACGCGACGATAGTTATCGTGCCAGGTAGGGGCATCGTTTTGTGAGATTTCTAAATTCGTTTTGTGAGGACGGCCGGCATGCTCCGCACTGCCTAGCTCTGTATGGCCAGCAACAGTGCCGCCCCACGCACCATCATCGCTATCTCGTATGATCGCTGTGCCACGCCGTGCATGCCATGCTGCCGCACCACATCATTTCTATCGCCGGCCATGCCCCGAACCGCATGCCTCCTCCATGAGCTCCATCGGCGCGTGCACCACCGCCAGCACGTGATCAGCCTGGCCGCTGGCCACCACCGCTGCCTAAATGCACCATGGCCTGGCGTGGCCCGGCGTGGCGTAGCAATCCCACATGGCGTGTTTTTCTTGCCTACAGATGGTCATCGCTGCCACTACTCGCAAACGCCGGCCATCGCCTGAATGTGACAGTCGTCGGACATCCGTTGCCGCACCGTGCGCCTCGCCATGTAGCGCCGCTGGTCGCCTGCGCACCCACACATGCTGCATGTCTCGGCCGTTGGACGCACCTCCGCTTATGGCGCCTGCATGTGCCTACTCTCGGTGCTCGCATGCCCCTCCTGCATGCATCGTCATCCATGTCACGCCAAGCCCAGTCGATGCCCCACCTGTGTCTCCGGTTACCAGCCGCCTCCCACGCCCCCCACCTAGCGCGTCGTTGCCATTGGCCGCCTGCACGCAGTGCCCTCGCTGCGTGCCCCATAGGTCGTGCCCTACTCTGCAAGCTATGTGCCATCATGCATCTGGCGGCTAGCCCTTCTTCTGTCTTTAGATGGGCCATGATCCCATGCGCAAAGCACCAGAAAGAAAGGAAAGATCGAAGGAAAAGAAGGAAAGGAGAAAAAGGAAAGAAAAGAAAAAGAAAGAAAAGAAAAGAAAAGAAAAAAGAAAAGAAAAGAAAAATAAAAGGGAAAGGAAAAAGGTACTTTTGCATTTTAGTCCTTAATTTTCTAAAAATCACATAGAAATAGGAATTTTGCGTAGAGACCCCTGGATTTCTTAAAAATCACGCAAAAAGTAAGAATTTAGCGTAGAGGCCCCTGATTTTATGAAAAGTCACGTAGAAAATATGAATTTTGCGTATAGGCCCTTGGATTCGCTGAAAATTTTGGATATACCCTTTTCTTGCAAAAAAGAACCTCTAGAATCTGAATTTCGAATCCGTATTTCCTTTTTAGCAATATTTTCTATGCTTATTTACTGTTTACTATTTTACTGTCTTTAATTACTTGTATGCATTTAATTATTAGTAAATATTGAATTGCATAGAAAAATACTAGAATATTGCAGCAAATTATTCATGCATTTATTTAGTAATGTGATGCAACTTTACTAGAAGTAACATGCGCATCATAGATGACTTGCATCATGACCAAGCAGATTGCTGAGAAAAGTGCAGATGGCCTTAACCATCTCATATAGGCACTAGATATCCGGATCATACATTGAGCCAAGAAGCTCTACATCACCAATGGCCATATGGGCAATAATGCACCTGCCCCATGCCGAATGAAAATGACCAAGTAGTTCATCTTCTCCGATAAATCTCTCTCTAGTTTGAAGGATGAGTATATGGTCACGATAAATAAGAGAATGCTATGAGACGCCCTGAAAGAGCATTTTGAGCGCCTTAAGTACACCATCAAGTCTCTAGTAGAGCAAGAATGGATCTAACTCGAACTCTTTCTGAGTATGCATGAGAGTTTAACTCCACGTTGCACCGAATCTGCACGTTTCTGTATCTCCGCTGGAAAGAGATTTCAGATTATGGAGGAATTGAAAAGACTATCTCCACATTTCATCCAAACGTGGCAGAATTCACGTGCAACCATCGTCGATTAAAATACATGAAGTATTCCAAATTAATTGATGTGATGTAGCTCAACGAAGTTTGGGATGAAGTCATAAAGAACTTCATTTCGCAGCTACAATGAAAGAGCAATAGCCTAAAAGCTAATGCCACTTATTTAAAGTTGCGCAAAACCCGTAATAAGAAATGAGGAAGGGAAGAAAAAAAGTGGTGGCATACAAAGTGAAGCCTGGTGATTAGAATGGCGAGACAACCAAGAAGAATGTTAAGCCATATGGTTCTAGAATTTGCAAGGCACCAAGACACATCATGAAAGAAATATACTAGAAGTAAGGACACCCTCATGATTAAGACTGCATATCTCTCATGATAGGTGGCAGTGTCAATGAAATCTTAGTTGAGTTTTTTATGATGTCAATAGAAGCCTACCAATGCCACCACAAGCGAAAAGCAGCTATCAAAGAAGTGGCTGACCTTCTTGCAGACTCAATGAAGGATTATATTTTTTTATATCATCTGAATATTGCTAAATATTAAATGATTGAATAATTTTAATGTTAGAAGAGTGAATGAATGAAAGATTGGAAGTTCTTGAAGAGCAAATATCTTTCACTATAATTAAGAATTATTTTTAGTATGTCATAGCATGTTTAAGTCATTTATTCTTTTGTTGCTACTTTCTCACGCATGAATAAATTGTTTTAGACTAGAATCTTCAGTAGCACCCAAATAAATAGAATGAATCAATTATGGCTTGTAGATCTACAAATATAACCTTAATAGGAAGAAATATTTCTAGAAAAAAAGAGAACTAGAAATGTTATGACCATTGCTAGAAGCAACAAGTGCATGATCATATTATTTGTGGGACAACTTTGCATAGTAATGAAGCACGGTTGTATTTGAACCCACTTAAACTTTCTTAAGGTTTACAGAAATTGAAGAAATTATACTAGAAGTATACATTCTTTGATATTTGGGCTATACTAGAAATACATTTGAAGTGTATGCTACTTTAATACTTTATTTCTCCCATTTAGAATTATGCATTATGTCAATTTTGGTTTAATTTTCGAATTATGAGAAAATAAATTCACAACTCATATGGTTATAGCTTAAAAATGAAATAATTTCCTAAATCATGAAGATTAGTGTGCCCGTTGTACCGCTGGGAAATTAATCACTAGACCAATATGAAATCATTCCTAAATTGTATCTAGAGGATGCTTTGGTCTTATTAAACCTCTGTATAGGCTATTATGATACTTCTTGAAGTTCTTAAATCTTTGTAATAGACGCATGCAGGTCTATTATCTATTTGACCATTTTCTCTTGATCGTCATAAACAGTCCATCTAAAAGGACAATGCTAAAGAATAGTGCTTGATTATTAATACATTGACATGAGTGGCAAAGTAGGGCATTAAGTATCATTTGTCCACTTGAATGGACAAAATATTAGCAATGAAAAATAAGAAGAATTGCTATACCATTATTGCAAAGTTGTAATTTTTCCATCATGAATAGGACATGTAGTTCTAAATACAGCGGATCTCAAACATAATTCAAACCATTGACATACAACATCTTCTCAATAGTGCAACTAGTGTTGATTTTTTCACCTGAAGTATGTGCATATCCCACTACCATAGTACATTGAAAAGACTCTCTTCAAAAGTCCGTCATTTAGGGTGAGTGAGGAGCCATGGTGTATACCATGGGGATGATGAGTGATTGTCAACGGGGTGAAGAAGAGTAGAGATGAAGAAGCCTCGACCGTGATGGAGTTC
>KE373323.1:361541-371757 GCA_000418225.1 Zizania latifolia | reverse complement strand
ATCAAGTGGAGGTGATCCCTGCCGATAAATCGGTTAACGTAGCAACAGCTGATTTGTCGGTATGGGAGATGGAAGGAGTTGACTGCTTATCGGGCAGAACTTGGGACGGTGATTTTCTGGACGTGTCGAATGATGGAATCAAGCCAATCAACAATGATGAACCCAGACTTGCACTCTAAAGGTACCATAGATGATATTGAAGGCAAGCTCGGTCAAGGGTTCACTACGACCGATGAGCTATAAAAGGTAGACATCGGACCCGGTGACCAACCGAGACCAACTTTCATCAGTGCTGCACTTCCCGAGGCAATGAAGAAAGAATTGATTGAGTTGCTATGAGAATATCGAGATTGCTTTGCTTGAGAGTATCATGAAATGCCAGGATTAAGCCGATCAATTGTAGAACATCGGCTCCCGATAAAACCAGGATATCAAGGCTGAGGTCACAAGGTTATACGATGGAGGATTCATAAGGCCATGCCAATATGCTGAGTGGGTATCAAACATCGTCCTCGTATTGAAGAAAAATGGAAAGCTCATAATATGTGTGGATTTCAGGGACTTGAACAAGGCGACGCCTAAAGATGAATATCCGATGCCGATTGCAGATTTGCTAGTGGACGCGGCATTGGGCCATAAAATAATAAGCTTCATGGATGGGAATGCAGGATACATTCAGATATTCATGGCAGACGAGGATATCCCTAAGACAGCATTCTGATGCCCTAGCGCCATCGGATTGTATGAATGGGTAGTAATGACTTTTGGGCTGAAGAACGCTGGAGCAACTTACCAGAGGGCCATGAACTACATATTTCATGATTTGATCGGCTTACTAGTAGAGATCTATATAGATGATGTGGTGGTGAAGTTAGGAAGTTTCCAGGGACATACCGCCGATCTACGACAAGTCCTGGAGAGAACAAGGTGATCATCTCGGCTTCTGCTTCTTCTACAATTGCGGCGATTTTGGCCCTCGATATCGTAGGAGTCAGCGTAGTTAGTGCTACTGCCAATGCTACTACCTTCGTCTTCAAGATTGTCTTGATTGTTCGCCCGTCAGTGGATTTTATAACGTAATCTGTTCCGTCCTTCTTAGGGCGGTGGTGGTATTGAACGATTAGTGCGCGGACTGTCGACGGGTGGATTCTGGTCATGCGATGGCTAGTACCAGCCTAGATTGTCATCTTCCTTGTCTTTCGGGGAAGGAGTTGGTGGTTGGGCCAAAGCTAGGGCTGGGGCATTGGTTTGCGTTGCTGCCGCTTGGGCCAAATTGGCGGCCGGAGTTTTGAAGACCTTCTCCCCATCAAACTCCAAAGTAAATTCATCTTCGAGGTTTTGGTGAACCTAGTTGTCTTGTTCGATCTCATTGCCTTCGGGGCATTGGCATCGCTCGCTGCTGGTTGTGGATAGCGCACCTTCGGCCATCATGATAAGATTAGCCAGAAATCGGAGGTCGCTCGGTTGTTGGCTAGCCTCAAGCTCGTTGATTGGCCCACCCTCCGCCTGCTAGCATCGGATGGTTCGGCCATTCTTGTAGTCTTCGGGACCAATCGGGCCATGGGCACGACTCGACCAACGACTTCGCTCGAGGACCGAGGGAGAAGCTGATCTTCCTAAGTTGGCTGATCCATGAGTGATGGTCGATGATGGGTTTGAGAGGACAAGCTGTCCTGTTGAGTCCCGACTATCGAAGAATAACTGATTAGTCCACCCAAGGGGGTATCCAAAGTGGTGATTAGATGTGTGTAAAGGAAGCGTAATGCCTTCGAACCCGATGGTCGACTCTAGAACACAAGAGCCAAGGTTTATACTGGTTCAGGCCTCTCGGAGGATAATAGCCCTACGTCCAGTGTTTTGGTATGTACTATGATTGTGGATCTTACAATACTAGATCTTGCAATCAAGCTATGGAGGCTTGGGGCGTCGAAAGCAAGAAAATATGCTGAAAAGCTTGATGGCTAGATGATGAATATTGGATTAAATGCCTCTAGGGGGTTGTCGCCTCCTTTATATACTCAGGAAATGAGCCCAACAACCCAAGACTCTATCCTGAGTTGATCTATGATTGCCTACCAAACTCAGGTGCTAAATCCCTAATTACAAGGATTCTGGTATAAATAAATCTCTTGTTACCATATCCAGAGCTTTACTACCTAATAAGCACTTAACTTTTCTTATCAGAGTCAAACCCCTGTTTATGGGCCATACCGGACAGTGAATGCTGGTCTTGACCTGCCCTTGGTCTGGTCTAATAAGCCTAACTACAGGGTACTTGAGGGTCACATCCCCGACAGCAGCCCTGAGTTCTTAGCTTGGTTGAAGAAATCTTCGGCAAAATAAGCTGAGAGGAGCTCTTCTTTGATCTAGAATTTCAGCATCTGTGTCGAACTTTGATGTCCTTAAGAACAGCCTTTGATCCTCTTCTTTCGTGTAAGGTGCACCCAGACGGTGTAGCCCTCGAGCCTCGAGTTAAATGGAACATTTAGCTTGAGGGTCTAAGAATATCCTGCAACAAAATAATTCTTTGGAGGTTTGCTTCGTAATCTTGTCTTCTGTTGTTGTTGAGACCTTGCTGGGAAAAGGTCATGACTGAGGTAAGAATTCTATGATGAACTTCAAAGGAAGTTAGTCTTGAATCTTCGAATAAATCGATGTTCTGCCGCTCGGGCCCTCATCTGCCTAGATGTCTGAGAGGTCGAGGTTCGTTGAGCCCGCAAGTTCTCGAGGACACCGGTCCCAGGAGTTCATGCCTCTGATCGAGTGGGCCATCAAGTTTAAGAGTCTTTGAGCACGTGCGAGCCCCCAAGCAGGAAGATCTTCGAGCGCATGCGAGCCCCGAAGCAGGAGAGTCCTCGAGCATGCACGAGCCCCCAGGCATGGGGCCCACAGCGGACTCCACCTGTTGTGCCAAAAAGCACTTCGCACTTGCATTTAATGCATATTCAGTGCGAAATGACCGAAAAGAGGTTCCAATCCTGACCGAACCATGCGTGAGGGTGTCTAGTGATGGTAATATGCCCTAGAGACAAGTTCTAGAGGAACCAAAAGTTCTGGTTGGACCAAAACTTCTGGGCCCACCCCGGTGACGAGTTCTGGAGGAACCGGAAGTTCCGGTTGGACCAGAACTTTTGGGCCTGCTCTAGAGGCGAATTCTGGACCATGAGTTTAATGATCATCTAAAGCAATGTAGAATTGTTCAACAGCTGACTTCACCGGGCACGCCTCAATGGAATGTGGTGTCCGAGCGGAGGAACCAAACTTTGTTAGATATGGTTCGGTCAATGATGAGTCAATCTGATCTTCCATTGTCCTTCTGAGGATACACTCTAGAAACTGTTGTTTTCACCGTAAACAGGGTTCCATCTAAATCTGTAGAGAGGACACCATATGAGATATGGACTGGGAAGCGTTCCAGGTTATCTTTTCTAAAGATATGGGGTTATGAGGCCTATGTAAAACGTTTGACGTCTGATAAGCTCTCTCCTAAATCTGATAAATGCTTCTTTGTGCGGTAGCCTAGGGAAACCAAAGGATATTACTTGTATAACCGGGAAGATGGCAAAGTGTTTGTCACCCAGAATGGTGTCTTTCTCGAGAAAGAGTTTCTCTCGAAATGAGTTAGTAGGAGCACGGTGTGACTCAAAGAGATTCAGGAACCACTCGAAAGTGTTTCAGCTTCTATTGAACCACAACTCGATATGCAAGATGTTGCAGAACCTGTTGTCGGGACACCAGCCCTACATCGGTCGGAAAGGGTTAGTCGTGCACCTGAGCAGTTTATGTTATTAACCACAGGGCAGCACGACATATTATTGTTGGACAATGATGAACCTAAGATCTACTCAGAAGCGGTGATGGGACCAGACTCTAAGAAATGGCTTAGAGCCATAAGATCCGAGTTAGAATCCATGCGAGAGAATCAAGTTTAGAAGTTGATCGATCCACCTGATGGTGTCAAAACTATCGAGTGTAAATAGATTTTTAAGAAAAAAGATAGACGTTGATGGAAATGTTCATATCTATAAGGTATGATTGGTGGCGAAAGGTTTCAGGCAAATTCAAGGTGTTGATTATGATGAAACGTTTTCGTCCGTCGCAATGCTAAAGTCTATCTGGATCATCCTAGCAATTGCCGCATATTATGACTATGAGATATGGCAAATGGATATCAAAATGGCTTTCCTTAACAGAAACCTGAACGAGGATGTGTACATGACACAGCCTGAAGGTTTTGTCGATCCAAAAAATGCTGGGAAGATATGCAAGCTTCAAAAGTCCATTTATGGGCTAAAACAAGCTTCTCGGAGTTGGAATCTTCGTTTTGATGAAGTGATCAAAGGGTTTAGTTTCATCAAGAATGAAGAAGAGCATTGTATTTATAAAAAGGCTAGTGGGAGCGCACTTGCATTTCTGGTCTTATATGTAGATGACATTTTGTTGATCAGAAATGATATTCAAATGCTCGATGTTGTTAAATCTTCATTGTGAAAAAGTTTCTCAATGAATGATCTTAGAGAGGCAGCATACATATTGAGCATAAAGATCTATAGAGATAGATCGAGAAGGCTAATTAGATTAAGCTAAAGCACGTACATTGACAAGGTATTGAAACAGTTCAATATGCAGGATTCTAAGAATGGTTTCTTTCCAATGTCACATGGTATTACTCTCAGCAAGAGTCAGTGTCCTTCGACACCTGATGAGCTAGAGAAGATGAGTGTGATCTTGTATGCTTCCACAATCGGATCCATCATGTATGACATGCTTTGTACACGCCCAGATGTCTCCTATGCTCTAAGTGTTACGAGTAGATACCAATCAAACCCGGGTGAATGTCACTAGGCGATAGTGAAGAGTATCCTTAAGTACTTGAGAAGAACTAAGGATATGTTCCGAGTCTACGGAGGTGTGGAGGAGCTCGTTATAAATGGTTACACCGACGCTAGCTTCCAAACCGATAAGGACGATTCGAAATCACAATCTAGATTTGTGTTTTGCCTTAATGGAGGCGCAGTGAGTTGGAAGAGTTCTTAGCAAGAAACGGTTGTAGATTCAACAATGGAGACCGAGTACATAGCAGCTTCTGAAGCTGCAAAAGAGACTATTTGGATCAGAAAATTTGTTTCTGAGCTAGGTGTTGTCCCTAGTGCGTCTAGTCCAGTGGACCACTATTGTGATAATAGTGGTGCCATTGCGCAAGCCAAGGAGCATAGGTCACACCAGAAGTCCAAGCACATACTATGGCGCTATCACCTCATCCGAGAGATCATAGATAGAGGTGATGTAAAGATATGCAAGGTGTACACGAATTTGAACATTGCCGATCTGTTGACGAAGCCTCTCTCGCAGCCTAAGCATGAGACGCACTTGAGTTCTATGGGTATTAGATACTTGTGTGATAGAGTCTAGTGTATATAAGAGAAGGAGTCTTGTCTATGCTAATGTACTTTTGGATAATTGGTTATCACGTTCCTTGAATAATTATCTTTTACATTGATCAGTGTTGGTAAAGTTTTTGGTCACACGCGTGGCCTGAGAGATCTGCTTAACTCTAGTGCAGGTCCTAAATTTATGGTTCATGGCATGCCAATCAGTTTGATCCTGCAACTGATAAGATAAACAAGAAACCGTAAGTAGTAACACCTATCGGCTATCGAGCCGATGGTTTCAACGCAATCGGACTATCTATTAAATGACTGTAAATAAAATACAATAAGAACATGGTAAAGGCCAATCAACGCAGCATATCGGGTGCACGATGTACGAGAAATAGATCTACTGTGAAACCTATTGAGGCATCGGCATTGGCCTGAACCAACTAATCTATGAAAGCAACTAAAAATAGTATCTAGTCCAGCATCGGGTCGTAAAAGCAAGAGAAGTGAAATAAAGCCAGGCCGATGCGTACCGGCCGACTCCGATACCCTGGATCATCATGAAATTTAAGCGTGTAGCATTGACAGACATGAGATAACCTATCAGCTTACACTCCGATAGAACCTGGCCTCAGCATGCTCGATCTGTGTTTGCATTATCCTTTACTATAATCGCAAGATTGGACCGAACCAAGACAGTCGCTAAATCACAGCAAATCATAATGTTAAACATATCGGAACACACTTCATCCAGATGAACGATACATGATGTGAATCAAATACATAGACTAAAATGTCGAACTTAACCGATGAAGCCTTAGACTAATATGTTTGATCTAAACCACGCATCTGATACAGCATGATCGATACATAGACAAAGATGTCGGACCTAACTGGTGAAGCCTTAGACCTACGAATCAATACATGTTTGGCGGAACTTTTCCCTCGCTGGAGATCGAAATGATGCAGCCCCGCGGGAGAGCAAGAACTTGCCGATGGCAAGTTTGGCGATGCGCCGAGAGTTGATTGATTCCTATTCTAATCTAAAATTTATATATTTATAGTCTGAAGACTTGCCGTCCTATGCGGATACGACTGCAACCGATTCCATCTTTATCTTCGTCGCAACATCTATCCCCTCCTTTATCGGCTTCTTTGTATTTTTATCCAGTCACACGTGTGCGTTGCGGACGGGCTTCATTGACCGTGCTTTGATCGACTCCTTGACTTTCATTGACCGTGTCGAAACTTTGTTGGGCTTAGGCCTTACCAAATTTTTCCGTTAACACATGCCCCCCAATTTCGAAGTATGGGTGCAACCCGATGCTTTGAAATTCTAGCTTTACCAATACCAACCTCTGCCAAACGTTGGGTCATGGACCCCACCAAATTTGCGGAATTCTCCTTAACGCAGTTTCAGAAGCACCACATTTGCCCTAAAAATATCAACCGGCAACTCTTCCTCTTCCTCTCTGCTTCTCGTTTCCTTCACGCGCACAGCACTTTTCGCACCCAAGCTTTCTCGCCGTCGCTGCGCACTTGCTGGCGGTGTCTTCGCCTCTATCTTCGGTGAGCCAGGACTGCTTAGTCGACCCCTTCGCATTCAGTCGCATCAACAGTCTCCACCGTAGCTCTAATGGCGACCACCTCTACAATCCCGGAGGTACATTGCACTGCTCCCCTTTCAACTCTTCTATTTAATTGCATCAACCTCTGTCTTACCCCTAATCCTTGTTTCTTCACCCAGTCATTTGCCCAGAGGTTCCCCTTCGACGTCAGCCAGCACTTGCAAGAAGAAGTTATTGGTGCCCTCCGGCCGACCAGTGCTCCACTCACCTCCGAAGTAAAAGAAGTCTTATTGGACATCCTGAATCGGCTTGAAGATCCTGTTGAGTACTTGGTGAACAATTCGGGTCCGATAAGGGCGCGCTTCAACGATATTATGGATCATCTCCCTGTGGAGCTTGTCGACGTACTGACGCCGGCTGTTCACCTAGAGTTCCATCGGCCCTTGTTTACCAGAGCTCGACAGAGAATGGCCGATAGGGTGAGTCAGAGGCTGCAACTGGAGGCCGCCCAAGCCGATGACGCCGTCGTGGTTCAAGAGAAGGCCAACATGGACAACTTGCTGGATGGGGTATCGGCTGCTTCCTCTCGTCTGGCTGAGTTGAAGGTGGAGGAAGTCGATCTGGCTTCGAGACTTGCGGAGGTACGGGCCAAGATAGTTTCTGAAGAAAATACCCTGTAGGCTCTCCTCGATCAGATCCAAGCACAAGAAAGTCAACTCACCGAGGCTGTCCACCGCACGCATCATCATCATCGGGCCATCAAGTCGGTTCTAGGGTCGGACGAGTAGGACCTGGCCTTCATTCGGAGCGTAGACGACATTAGGAGCAAAGCGTCCGAGGCTATCGTTCCATATCTGACCTGAAACCTTATATGACCTCTTGAACTTTTGCCATTGGCGACAAATACGCTTGCATGCGTCATCGGAGTTCCAGGACCTCTTGGGCTTTTGTAAACTAACTATTTGCCTATTTGACTTTAAAACTCTGGTACGTGCCCGATGGGTCGACAGAGGTTCCAAAAAATACTTAAACTTTATGCAGTAGATTTATGTCTAAGGGCGATGAGTTCCATCGGCCGTTTCTTAAGGCGATACTTTCGTATCGGCTATCTGATCTTCCTTTCTTCTGTGTAGACTTAGGCATTTATCCATATGCTCGGGTAGTATCGTTTTAAGTATTTTCCATTCAATGCTTTCCCAAACACATCTCCTTCTAGGCTCTTGAGTAAATAAGCATTACCGGGAACCACTCGATGTATCCGATAGGGCCCGTCCCAATTAGGTGACCATTTTCGAACCGATTGTCCTTAGACCCAATCGGCAAAATAAGTTTCCAGACTAAGTCTCCTTCTTCAAACGATTTAGGCACCACCTTCTTATTATAATGTCTAGCCACCCTTGCTTTGTTTTCTTCGATCTTCTTGAGGGCTTTTAATCGGTTCTGCGCCAAATCATCCAAACCATCTGTCATTAAATTGTAATAATCATCGATCGTGAGCTGGTTTTGCAATGTTATCCTCCTTGAGCCGATATTATTTTTCCATGGCAATACTGCTTCGTGTCCATAAACCAACTGATATGGTGGCACCTGTGTAGCTTCGTGGCAGGCCATCCGATAAGCCCAAAGTGCCTCCGATAGGGACTGATGCCATCGCTTCAGCTGTTCATTGATTTTGCGCTTTATCAACTTTATCAAACTCTTGTTAGACGCCTCTGCTTGCCCATTTGCCTGCGCATAATAGGGCGATGAATTCAATAGCTTGATTCCCATGCTGACTGCAAACTATTGGAACTCCTCCGATACGAAGATTGAGCCCTGATCGGTTATGATTGTCTGTGGCACCCCGAAGCGGTATATTATATGCTCCTTAATGAACTCGATTGCATCGACTGAAGTAACCTTCTTTAAAGGAATGGCCTCTACCCATTTTGTGAAATAATCTATAGCTGCTAATATGAACTTATGTCCCTTACTTGATGCTAGGTAGATCTGGCCAATCATGTCGATACCCCAACCTCTAAAAGGCCACGGCTTGATTATCGGATTCATCGCTGATGCTGGAGCTCTTTGGATGGTTCCAAACTTCTGGCAATCCTGACATCCTTTATAATACCTTATGCAGTCTTCCATTATAGTCAGCCAAAAATACCCAGCCCTCCGGAGTAGCCACTTCATCTTCTGGGCCGATTGGTGTGTGCCACATATGCCCTCATGAACCTCGCACATAACAACCTTTGCCTCTTCGGTGTTTACACACTTGAGCAGCACTCCATTAATAGTCCGATAATACAGCTCTTCATCAAGCAATACATACTTTGTAGCTTTGTACCTGAGTTTTCTTGGTGTCGATTGTGAAGGGTTCTTCAAATATGTAACGAGTTCATACCTCCAATCATCGGCTTCCAACTCTGCGACTTCTATCTCAGTCGGCTTAGCCATCGGTTTATATCCCGATGCTGTTTGAGCCAAATCGTTCGCCTCCATATTCTGTTCCCTTGGGATATGGGCGAGGGTTATGCTTCTGAAGCTTGATATCAAGTCTTGACACCAATTGTGATAAGTCTTCAATACATCATCTTTGCATTCATATTCACCCGATAGCTGCTTCATTACCAGCAAAGAATCTCCAATGATTTCTACTGCATCGGCGCCAACTTATTTCAGCAACTGTAACCCCTTCAATACTGCTTCATATTTTGCTTGATTGTTGGTCGAAAAGGGTTTGATTGTATATGCAAACTCAAAAGTCGCCCCCCGAGGCGATATGATCACCAATCCGATACCGCATCCATGCTGGCACACCGATACATCAAAGAATAGTGTCCATGGTGCCGGCTCGACGTAGGCTATTGATTCGTTTCTGTGCTGTACTATGAAATTGGCTACCGCCTGTCCTTTTACTGCCTTTGTTGATTCGTATCGGATGTCAAACTCAGTGAGAGCAAACACCCATTTTCTGATGCTTCCCTTCAACACTGGAGCCGATAGCATGTACTTAACCACATCGGCTTTACAAACGACGGTGCACTCTGCCGATAATAGATAGTGCCTTAGCTTGGTGCATGAGAAGTATAAGCACAGGCAAAGCTTTTCCACAGTGGGGTATCAGGTTTCGGCATCCAGCAACCTTCTACTGAGGTAGAAAATCACCCTCTCTTTTCCATCAATCTCCTGGACTAAAACTGATCCGATGGCCTTCTCATCGGCTGATAGGTAAAGCTTAAAAGGGAGTCCCTTCTGAGGTGGCATCAGTACTGGTGGTGAACTTAA
>KE373323.1:346541-361531 GCA_000418225.1 Zizania latifolia | reverse complement strand
CATCAGTACTGGTGGTGAACTTAAGTAATCTTTAATCTCATCGAATGCCTTCTGCTGCTTTTCTCCCCACACAAACTCTTGATCGGGCTTCAGCTTCAGCAATAGAGTAAATGGTTCTATTCTTCTTGATAAATTTGATATAAACCTTCTTACAAAATTTATCTTCCCGATCAGTGATTGCAACTCGGTCTTATCGGTAGGTGGCTCGGTACTCTTGACTGCTTCAATGCTGCGCTGGCTTACTTCAATTCCCCTCTCATGCACGATAAAGTCTAGAAACTGTCCTGCCGATACGCCGAAGACGCATTTATCAGGATTCATCTTCAGCCCCATATGAAAACCTCTCTTTCCATATTCGCACACATCCCCACGTACGCCACATGGAAACCTTATCTTCAGATGCCGCATCCTTTAGCCCGAGCATCCTGCATGACATCCTCAACCGTTCTGAACCTCAGCTCCTCCCCGAGCCTAGTTCTGATCCCATCATCGACCACGACTCGCCCTCAAGCAATGCCTGCACATGAACAAACCAAGAAACCCTTTCCCAAGCACAAGTTCTTTCCAACTTGACTCAATCAGTCCAATCAATTCTTTCCAATCTAACTCAAACATTCTAATCAAGCATAAACACGGAGTATTTATTGAATAAATAATTTAACGCGCATGATCTAGCCCGAACATCAAAAATCCGAGTGCTAAAATTTCTCGGGTGCTAAAATCTATCGAGGGCTGAATTCTCTCAAGGCTAAGTACTGAGTGCCTGATAAGAGTGCTTAACAAATCGACCAAAGTGCTCGATCACTCAAACCAATCAAAACTAATTTGTTCAACTAAGTACTGAGTGCCTGATAAGAGTGCTTAACAAATCGACCAAAGTGCTCGATCACTCAAACCAATCAAAACCAATTTATTCATCATAAATCAATAATCATACACATGATCTCACAAGGGGCCTCAAGTGCCGATGCTCATCTTCCTCTAGCTTCTCAAAGGTCGTCGGTTCTGGCTGTAGTAGTAATTGTGCGGCCGATTCCACTTCCTCTTTACTGTCTGATGGAGGTGCCCTGTACTCGGTAGGTAATATGAAAACCATGTTTACCTCTATCGGCTTGTTCTCTGTACCGGCTTTCTTCTTCGGGTGCCACTCCTTTCTCACCCATCATTTGCTCCATCGATATTCCTCGTGTTCTCCCATTAGCTGCTCCCAATGCCACTGACATTGGAGCCTCCTTTTCTGACTCCGTGTTAAGCCTTCTAGGCACCATCGGGGCTTTTGCATGGGGTTCTGATCCCCTTGCCATCTATCCTCATTCTGAACGCGTCGATTATCAATGATCTCCTCCTGTCCGGGCGACCCCAATCAATCCCTTGTAGGAACTCTCTTCCTCGGGGGCTGACCACCAGAACTAATATTATCGTGGCTAACCTTCTCGGTGCATTCTGGGCAATCCTTAATTGACGGGAGCCTCATATTATTTTTCTAGTAGAATCGAAAGAAAGTGAACTCCTAATGTGGATCGATCTTCTCATCATGCCCATATGGCGTGGCACGTTGCTCCCTTTCTTGCCACCGATGAGCTTTGATGTGGTGTCTTAAAGTTTGGCTCTCTTCAACATGGAAACTTGATGAGCCGATATGCACCATGTTCATTGGGAAGGAATTTTCATCGATCTTCATCGGCTTTGCTGTTTCATCAAACTTTATTCTCCCCTATTCGACGGCGGATTGGATCTGCTGACAACAAAATTTGCATTCATTTGTGTTATGGGAGCCAGTATTGTGCCACTTACAGTATTTTCTTTTCTTCAATTCTTTCGTCGATAGAATCACGTGGTTCGGCAGGAGCTAGATCTGCTTTTCTTTCAGTAACAAGTCAAAGATATTATCTGCCTTGTTAATATCAAAATCATACTTTTGTTCCTTCTCGGTGGCTTTGACCCATGAATAAGTTATCGTCTTCTTCAACCTGACCCATTCGGCCAAGGCAATGCCACCATCGGAGTCTTCCTGCTCTGAATCCGATGAGTAAAACTATACCTGAGCCACTTGCTTTTGTGTCTTCTCTTTACGTATTTCTTAGAATCGGCTTTCATGGGCCAAGTGCAACAGGCTATCAAGTTCTTGAGAGGAAAACCTCTCCCTGATCGACGGTAGAAGGCCCTAAAATGCTAATTCGGCCAATTGAGCGTCGGCCAGGCTGAGGCTATAGCATCGACTTCTCACATCACGGAAGCACTGAATGTACTCCAGCACCGATTCATCTATACGCTACTTTACGGTCGTCAGGTCCATCAATTTCATGTCTTGGATCCTAGCGAAGAAGTATTTGTGAAATTGCTTATTTAAATCAGCCCATCCCTTGATTGAATTTGGCGGTAGGAAAGAAAACCAAGAAAAAACCGATCTAGACAGAGATAATGGAAAGAATCTAACTCCAAGAGCCTCCTCGGCCGATGGCTCTCCGCATTGTGCGAGAAAATGGCTAATATGCTTGACTGTTAAGGTACTGTCTTGACTAGAGAACTTCGAAAAATCCAGGACCCTATACCTATTCGATAGCGGCACCCTCTCTTGATACTGATAATTATTTTGGGGCACTGTTCCTTCAAAATTCATCTGTTGTCAAGGAGGCCCGTAATAAGCCATATAATGGTACCCCGATAGAGGTGCACTCGCTAGAGGTTGGTACTTTTGAGGTGATGTACCAGTCGGCATCAGGGCTGGCGGTATTAAGCTTGGTGCCGTATTGCACTCTAACCCGTACGTCACTGGTGGAGGAATAGTTGTCGTCGGCAGAGGTGTGCTCAAAGTGTTGGGTGCCGATGACCACTGTTGAAAATAGATCGGCCCTTAAGGTAATTCCTAGGCAATGGACCCATCTATCGTCTTCTTGATCAATCCATGCAGAGTATTTACTAACACACAAGATTAATTAATCAGGGCATGACTAACCGCCTCATTGACCGCATCCTAGAACAATCTCTGCAGATTTTGATTGCTAGACTAGGCTTGCAGGGCTAGAATTGGCAATTGGGTCTTCTAGACCGCCCCACGCCGAGTCATACTAAAGGACTCTAAGCGCAGCTTCTGAAAATCTACAACAGTATGTTGTACTTCTACCCTCTGTTCATCGGTAAAAAGTTCCAAATTGACAGCGTTGTTGGCCTACTTAGCCTCCTTCCCAGTCATGGCGCCGATGAAGAGGGTTGGTCTTGGTGTTTATGAAAGTGGTCTCACCGGGCGTGCCAAAAAAGCGTGTTGACGCAAAAATCACAAGTATCCCTATGTCTTCATACTTGAAGGCCTGGAAGAGTTTGCTTAACTCTAGTGCAGGTCCTATATAACCCGGAGGTGTCAGTAGGCGTGTCAATCAATTTGACACTGCAATTGATAAGGAAACAAGCGTGAGATGTCCTAATAATATCGGCGATGGCATATCAGTATCGGCAACAATAGCATGCTTGAAAACCATGATGCATCGTGGAAAGTGTATAAAGTGTAGTAGATTGTACCAATTGGCTCTACTATTAATGCCCTAAAGTATCAATCTCTACGGTTTGAACTAAACCGATGCACCGTAAAGACATGTCACTGAGAGAACTACAAATAAGATTAAACCGATTGACAGAATAATACATAAATCATTGGCTAAAACTCCGATGAACGTCAAATCAATAAATCGGACCAAACCAGCACGTATGCATCCCCATCAACACCATGGATCAGACCCAACCGAGATAGCATGCCATTGATGATTGACATACGATCTAATCTAATACGATAAGCTGAACTGCCATGATTGGCAAATACATAAATTCGATTAATAAAGCATGGTATGAGAAAATGAATCAATGTATTAAACCGATAACTAGCAAACATACTCCATCTGATCACAGTATCAGACCCAATCGAGAAAGCCATGAACACATGAATACGTTTACCAAATAGGCTATCCCCGTTGAAGTCAGAGATCGGACTCAACCGATGCAGCCATAACTCCGGCGGGGAATCACCTTAATGCTATATACCTAAAGTTAGTGATGCGCTGAAGGGTTTAATTGGTTGGTTGTGTGAACTCCTTACAATGACCCCGAGCTTATATATTTATAGCCAGGTGGACACACTATCTACGGATAGCACAGAATCCTAACGGACTTATTTATTGTTAACTAAATAAAAACTAATCACGAAGTATCAGCCCATGTCACGCGCAGCCTGTCTTTGCCTATTAAGCCTCTATCGGTGGCCCATCGGCTTTGTCGCTAGGTTCGCTAAGCCGATAGTATGTCGGTCCAAATTCTGGTGTCAACAGATGGTTGGGCTCGAAAGGTGGCGGCTAGGGTTTGCTCTCAGAGGCTAACAACTTAGCACAAGGAACGCATCAACATGCATGGCAAAAAGCCTAGCTTCCATATGCCCTGTATCCTCATATATATAGACATCCTAGCTTGGGCCCTACCGGGCCCACTAGGACTCTAATTGGATCCCTATCCAAATTGTTTGGATCTCTATCCAAATCGAGCCCAATTCGAATCCAATATTCCAAACCGTTAAGTGTGTGATCCTATAGGTTCACGTATAGCTTGGTTAATATATGGAAACTCCTTTCCATACTCTGTTAACAGTGGCCTCTAGTAAAGCATATTAACCCAAGTATACGTAAAGATCATATCGACTGAACCTTGTAATGTTCCATATATACATGTCCCTTTGCCTCACGATATTGATCTAGCACAAGGTGAGATTTGTGCCATCCTATCAATAGCTCGATCATCTCTCAATCTCCCTATTGGATTATAACTTGTGATTAACTCTTTAATCACTTCGGTATGGCCATGCACTTCCATAATCCATTACATCGAGGGGCCCATAGATATCACTCCCATAAGGAGGGTCAAATCTCATCTTGATCACTTACATCCAGCTACATGTTTCATAGTACACCCGAGAACTACTTTTATAACTACCCAGTTATGGAGTAGCGTTTGGTAGACTCAAAGTAAGCTACTATGTATGTTGAGAACCATGATGATCTTAGGTCTAAGGACTTTACATAAACACTACTGAGACCAACTGACTATTGGGGAACATGGAGGCTACGCTAGCCAAAAGGAAAAAATTTCTACCATGCACACCAGAATATCTTGCTAAGAGAGGGACCATAGATCGTTACCTCAGGCATGTAGTGCAGCGGAAGGAGAGTTGGAGTAGCAAGCCGATCCAACTCAAGAGTGTCGATGTGGTCGAGAAGCCGATGGATGTCCTTGGGAAGCCAATCAATCGTCCTTGGGAACTCCTAAGGATTTCTCTCGAGGACCCCTCCTTCAAGCCGATGATGATCCAATCAATGACACCGATGCCGATACGAAGCAGAATAGCAACGCCTCTACTGGTATCTACATATCTAGGGGGAACGCTAGCCAATGGTGTACTAGCACCTAGGCGGTCAGTGAGATGGTCAGGCTCTCGAGAGGTGGTAGCTAGGGTTTGCTCTCAGTGGCTAACAACTTAGCACGAGTATCGCATCAACATGTGATGTAGAAACTTAGCTTCCCTGCACCCTGCACCCTCATATATATAGAAGTCCTAGCTTGGGCCCTCCTGGGCCCAACCAAGACTCTACTCAGATCCCCATCCGATCTGTTCGGATCTCTATCCAAACCATTTGGATCTCTATCCAAATTGAGCCTAATTCGAATCCTATTCGAATCCAGTGTTTCAACCCATTAAGAGTGTGACCCTGTAGGTTCATGTATAGCTTAGTTAACATATGGAAACTCTTTTTCATACTCCGTTAACAGCGGCCTCTAGCAATGCATATTAACCCAAGTATATGTAAAGATCATATCGGCTGAACCTTATAATGTTCCATATGTACATATCCCTTTGCCTCACGATATCGATCGAGCACAAGGTGAGATTTGTGCCATCCTATCAATAGCTCGATCCTGTCTCGATCTCCATATTGGATTATAACCTGTGATTAACTCTTTAATCATCTTGGCATGGCCATGTACTTCCATAATCCATTACATCGAGGAGCCTAGAGATATCTCTCCCGTGAGGAGGGACAACTTCCATCTTGATCACTCACATCCCACTATATGTTTTATAGCAAACCTGATGACTACTTTATAACTACCCAGTTACGGAATAGCGTTTAGTAGTCCCAAAGGAAGCCACTACGCATGTTGGGAACCATGATGATCTTAGGTCTAAGGATTTTACATAAATACTATTGAGACCAACTGATGACACACGGAATCTCAACAGTGCCTCATAGTGGGTCTATATAACATATGTTCTCTAACGTACGTTCATGTTATTGTGTTGGTATCTCTATACCTATGATCCTTAAGACATGATCATTAATCAATACACATACCGATTTCAGTCATATTTGTTCCACATATAACCCATATCCGATCAGGGATTATTTAGAAATAGTCACATTATGAGTCTCATGAACAAATCATGTATTTATTGATCTATAATAATAATCTATTTTAAGGAACACTATCTTTATTTCTTAAATATAGTATGCCACATACAACATCTCCATATTGCCTCTAGGACATAATGCTAACACTAATGACACATCGAATCTCAACAGTGTCTCATAGTTGGTCTATCCAATATATGTTCTCCAACATACGTCCATGTTATTGAGTTGGTATCTCCATACCCATGATCTATGAGACATGATCATCAATCAATACATATACCGATCTCAGTCATATTTGTTCTATATATGACTTAAAACCGACATGGGATCATTTAGTATGCATAATGACAATATATTTCAAAGAACAATAACTTTATTTCATAAACGTAGTATGCCACGTACAACATCTCCATGTTGCCTCTAAAGCATAATGCTAACACCTCATATATATATAGACATCCTAGCTTGGGCTCTTTTGAGCCTAACTAGGACTCTACTCAGATCACCATTTGATCTGTTTGGATCTCTATCCAAACCATTTGGATCTCTATCCAAACTGAGCCTAATTTAAATCCTATTCGAATCTAGTGTTCTAACCCGTTAAGTGTGCGACCATTTAGGTTCACGTATAGCTTGGTTAATATATGGAAACTCTTTTTCATACTCCATTAACAACAGCCTCTAGCAAAACATATTAACCCAAGTATACATAAAGATCATCTTGGATGAACCTTGTAATGTTCTCATATACATGTCCCTTTGCCTCACGATATTGATCGAGCACAAGGTGAGACTTGTGTCATCCTATCAATAGCTCAATCCCTCTCTCGATCTCTATATTGGATTATAACCCATGATTAACTCCATAATCACATCAGTATGGCCATGCACTTTAATAATCCATTACATTGAGGGGCCCAGAGATATCTCTCCCGTAAGGAGGGGCAAATCCCATCTTGATCACTCACATCCCGCTACATCTTTCATCGCAGATCCGATAACTACTTTTATAATTACCCAGTTACGGAGTAGCATTTGGTAGTCCCAAAGTAAGCCACTACACATATTAAGAACCATGGTGGTCTCAGGTCTAAGGACTTTACATAAACACTACTGAGACCTGCTGATGACACATTAAATCTCAACAGTGTCTTATAGTGGGTCTATCCAACATATGTTGTCTAACATACGTCCATGTTATTAAGTTGGTATCACCATACCCATGATCTATAAGACATGATCATCAATCAATACGCATGCTAATCTTAGTCATATCTGTTCCATTTATGACTTAGAACCAATCAGGGATCACTTAGAAATAGATACATTATGAATCTAATGAACAAGTCACGTAGTTGTTGATCCATAATGACAGTCTATTTTAAGGAACAGTACATCATTTCATAAACATAGTATGTCTCATATAACATCTCCGTATTGACTCTAGGGTATAATGCTAACACAGCCATCCCATTCATCGCTGCCACTGCCAACTTCACCCACGGCAAGCTAGGCACTGCCTTGGACCCCTGCGGAAGGTACCGAATGCACCTGGCATCTCTCCCCTTTTATAGTTCACTACTATCAATTGTGCCTGGCTATTCTCGTAGATTTTTCTCCTTCGAAGTGTAGTACTAATGCCTACTAGCAGTATGTTTCTAAGGGAATATCAATCAATCTTCCTACAGTTGTGAGTTAAGATTTGGGATTCTAGAAATTGATTGAAATGCTAGTGCTTTTTCCTTTTAATACCGTAGTGTCATACCTGTGTAATTAATTCATGGTTCTTCTCACTGCATGTTAGGAAGAATGATGTCATTGGTGGGTTAAAAAACAATATGCTTATGTTGTCCTATGAATCGAAAAAATTAGAGGATATGGTTGTGATCTGTTAGTTTTGTGCTCTCTTTAGAAGGTTATATGTTTTTAGATTGTTTTGTTAGATGGAGTCATATAATAACTTAGCAAGGTTCTATGGGAATATTTTAGTTCTCTTGGTGCTAGTCGCTAGTACTTCTTCCTATTATCTTTAGTTGGCTCGCGGTAGCTAAACATGTGTCATCCTTTCTTGAAGTATAACTACAAGTTTGGAAACAAGTCAGCAACCCATACTAATGCTCATCACATCCTATGCATTTCCTTAATCCGAATGAATATGAGTAGTAGCAATATTGTAGTTATTATCATGAGGTACTGAATTGTTTTTTCCATCAATTAGCATGAGGTACTGAAATGTTTTTTCCATCAATTATAATGAGGTACTGAATTGTTTTTTCTATCAATTAGTATGAGGTATTGAATAGTAATATTTAGCAGTTATCGGATTGATTATTGAATTTTACAATTGGTAATATTTTTGGCCGTATTTTAGAGATTCCATTGGCGCTATTGATAGATCACATATCCTAGTTTCACTGCCTACATATGAGGTGGTTAACCACACATGTCGACATGTGTATATATCTCAGAATATGCTTGCAATATATGACTTTGATATGAGTTTTAACTTTGTGGTTGTTGGTTGACCGGGCTCTACAGTCTGCACATGACACACAGAAATTTTATTTATGTATGTCTGTATGAACTTTACATCAAATTTCATGGAAATACTATCTAGTAGACTTCGGTTATCCAAACCAAATTGGATACCTTTCTCCGTTTAAGAAAAGTAAATACAATCTACAGGAATTTTATATTCGTCATAGGCGTCCAACTAAATGGAAGTATGAGATGTTCCATTTATCTCTTCACAATGTTATTGGGCGTGCATTTGGAGTAAAGCAAAAATGACACATATTCAAGTCAATGCCATATTTTTGCCTTGTATAAAACATATTATTCTTGCTTGCATGATATTGTCATTGCATAAGAACAACAGTATCCTTGGGGGATACCCGAGGACTAGATTTGTGTAGGCGTAAGGGAAAGACCGTGATCGAAGTTCAATGGTTGTCTCACAAACAAAGGGAGACAGGAGATTTTAGACAGGTTCAGGCCTCCCGGAGGATAATAGCCCTAGTCCTGTGTGTATACGCGCTATTTAGAAAGAAACCGTGCGTGTTTGAAGAGACGTCCCCATAAAAAGGTGTCCCCGATCCCTTTATACACTGTTAAGGATCGGGGGTTACCATTTAGGGTTTAATCAGCCCCAGTAATCCCTTTAATTGGGTCTAAATCACCCGGGATCGTGGGTTAATAATTACAGCAGTTATTCGCTACATTGATGCGACTGTTACTCCCTGGATCTTTATTGCCATTGATGGTGCGGCTGATTATTGATCGGACTCCTGAATACACGTGGTCAGGTGATCTCCCGAGTGCTGGTGGTCGGGCGTCCTCCCAAGTCCCTATGGTCGGCACCCCCTCCAGGTTGTAATAAATGCTCTGTCTTTCCAACCCCATCTTCTGCTGATTATCATAAATGCACTCGGAGAGTGCTGCGGGGTCATATCCCTGACAAGAGCCCCCGAGCTCTTTGCGGCAGAAGGACGAAAATCTTCAAGGTGGAGTCGAGAAGTTGTAAAGAGCTCTAGCATGTGGGACTTCTTCCTCAGCGAGGCAGGGGCACCGATTAGGTGCACCTGCTAGGTGTAGCCCCTGAGCTTGAAGGTTTGTTTAAAGAAAACAAGCTTCAAGATATAAAATCTTGCCCCATTATCGTTGATGCAGGAGAGGTTTAAGCCCCCGGGCGTTGTGTCGACCAAGTATTTCATTGGGGCCTAGAGATATTTTAAATTCCTAATGCTGGGAGCGGAGGAGTATTTATGGGAGTCTTTTCGGTGTAATGGAGTGTATGGGGTCCATGTCACTTTGGCAACAAGACAGCAGTTGCCATAAATGGGGATGTGGCCCATGAAGGTTTTGGCGAGACAGGCGCTAGTTGCTGCATATAGGCAAATGCAGGCGTTTGTGGGGTCCACAGCAGGCTTTGGTGGAGAAAATGTCATATTGCCAGCTGCAAAGGTAATGGAGTTCGTGGGCCCCACACAGATTTCGGTGATCAGGCATCAATCGGAGTAGACTGGCGGCTGCGAGAGTTATGGCGAGTGTGGAGCCCTCTCGGTTTTGGCGAAAAGGCGTCTGGTGGAGGAGATGGGATCTTGACAGATCTGATTTGATGCATGTGCGAGTTCTCCGGCGCTTTGACGGGCGGATGTCTATTGGAGCGGTAGGCGCCGATTTGGCTCCCGTGCACAACCGTCAGATCTGTTTTTAGGCGTCCGGATGGAGTCGTCGCTGTAGTTTGACCGGCGAAAAATAATCATGGGGATATCCCAATGCGATGGCGGCGGAGCGGGGGACTAAACCGTCGCACGGTCAGCTATAAATAGTATCCTTAGTGCCTCGTTCGCCGCACTCTTCCGTTGTTCATCTTCTTCCTTCAGCACGCAGCTTTCCCACTGGCTCCTCGTCATCCCGGTCGCCACTGCAACTTCGTAGTGTGCCTCCGTAAAGCTCGCTGCCTCTTCAACTTGAAACCGCTTGCCCTTCCTTGCACCGTCTCCATGGTGACCACCAACTCTAGTGCTGGCATGGACCGCTCGAAGGAGTTCGTGTGGTCAGGCATTACGGATCAGAAGATCCAGTTGCTGGAGAAGGCCGGAGTTCTTCCCCTGCAGGCGCTGTCCTTGTGGCGCGTGATGGCAGGAGAAAGTTTCCTGACTCCGAACACAAACGAACTGGTGGTGTTCGAATCTTTTTTTCATCGCGGGTTTGGCTTGCCTGCTCATCCCTTCCTTCGGGGTCTTCTCCACCACTACGATATCTCCCTCTGCAATCTCACCCCCAACTCTATTCTCCACATTTCTATTTTCATCCACCTCTGTGAGGCCTGGCTCGTCATCGATCCCCACTTTAATCTCTTCCGCCATTTCTTTTCTTTGCATTTTTTAAAGAAGAAGGTTGTTGGCAGGGCTGGGATCCAACTTCATAATGGCATGGCGGCCGAGTACATCACCGTGTCTCTCCCGACGTCCAACAAGGGCTGGCACTCACAGTGGTTTTACGTCAGGAACCACGAGCCGGCCCTTTCGCCGGAGACCGACCGTGTGCCGGCCCAAGCCTTGACCTGGTCAGACCAATGTGGGTTGGAGGACCAAGCCCAAGTGGAGGAGCTCATCCGGGAAGTCAGTGAGATTCAGAGACAGAAGCTGATAGGGGTCCATGTGGCCCTTAACTTTGTGCTCCGCCACATTCAGCCCTACAAGGCTCGGGCGCGGCTGGGGTACGAGTACTCGGGGCGGTCGAACCCCTCTCGGGAGTCCGCTGAGCCCTTGTCCGCAGAGAAGGGCGCCAAGTGAGTGTGGGACTTCCTTGGCCCTAGGGCGGTGATCGAGAATGAGGATGGCCCTCGCTCGTATAAGCTGCTGAATCCCTGATCGACGGTAAGGCCTTGCTTCATGCTTGCTGTTTTAAAACTGATACGTGATAATATCACCTATCGGGTGCTGATGAAATCTTGATTTCAGGGGCGAGAAGCTTATTGCTCACTGGCACCACTGCCCGAGTAGCCCCGAGCGGTCGGGCAGAAGGACATCGATCGGCCGATCGGGCCGATTGGCACAAGAAAGAGGAAGGACAAAGACATTTGTCCTCCAGCGGCAAAGAAGCCGCGCACGAAGGTGGCATCGCACGGGACACCGAAGGTGCCATCTTCGTTTCCAGGAGAGGCCGGTGCCGAGTCAGAGACGTTCGACGTCGAGCTGGCTGGTGGGGTGGTGATGACATCATCATCATCATCGCTCACACCTCCACCGCTGCCTCCTCTGCCTCCGTCGTCGGGAGGCCCATCGAGCCCACACCGATGGGTAAAGAGGAGCGCCATCCGGAGGTCAACCTGGTGAGTTGACATCTTGCTGCCTTTGATGAATGTCTTAGAGATTAGATATTTCTTTTTTTTTGTTTGCCAATGCACCGACATCACTGCCTGATGATGGTGGTGTGACCAGCCTGTCAGCAGGCAGCGGCTCCGGTGTGGTCGGCGGGGCGGGCGGCGTGGCGGCGACCGCGTCGGTGAGTGCGATAGCAGCCATGGCGATGGTGGGAAACGCCCACATGGCTGTCGTCATGGCCCCTATCATGAGGACCACTCCTGCCCTAGCGCCAGAGAGCCGATTGGCGGAGGTCCCGACTGCCGGGGCGCCGACTGCTGCTGACCTGAGCAGCAGCATCCCGATGGACGTTGGGCCGATGCCGACCACTGCTGGTCTGACCAGGGGTGCCACGGCGAAGGAGCAGTCGGCCGCCAACCCTCGAGAGGCGGAGGATGAAGTACCCCCGGCGGCTGCGGCAGTGGGGTCAGGGGGCGACCCGGCCCCTGTTGGATATGAGGCACAGCGGAAGGTGGCCGAGTGGTACGACTTAGCAAGTCGTCTCGACCGCATGGCCAACGTAAATTATACTACCTTCAACAAGTATGTTGGGTTCCGTCGCTTGCAACTTAATTGTAGTTTTGCTGCAGCGAGTGGTGAACCGGCTGGTCGGTAATGCGGATGTGGTCCATCCGGGCCATAATTTTGACTTGCTTGGGCTCAATGCCTAGGTTCAAAGCCTAACGGAGCAGCTAGCTCATCGGGAGGCTGCCTGGAGGAGGGCGGAGAAGGATCTTGAGATCTTTCGCGGGTAGTTAGATATCTGTTCTTCTGGTAAGTATCACATCACTACATGAAATCAGTTGTAACATACAATTTCTATAGCAGCTTAATCATTGTGAATGTCAGAATGGATATCGTTGGAGGCCCAATTAGAGACGGCGACTACCATGGCCAACTGCTCGACTGCCGCAGCGGAATTAGCTGTGGCCGAGTGGGATGAAGCCAAAGAGCAATTGGCGAAGGTGGAGACTGAGATGGCAGCGATGAAAAAGAAGATTACTCAGTGCGAAGCCGCCATCATGGTCGCCCAGAAAAAGACCGATGAAGCTGTCGGTGAGTATAAAAGTACGGTCGACCAATATTATCGTCAAGAAACTTCAATTTGAAACATAGGCTGATGTTTGTTATTGTACTGTTGCAGAGCTTCATCGGCGTGTAAACGCTCAATTCGCTGACCTGGAGTTGCGCTTGAAGAACACTCAAGCGCAGCTCGACCATGTCCTGGCAGGAGCGGAGACTCTCGTCAAGATGATTGACGGCGAGCCCTCCAACGCCACATGGACAATGGAGCAATTTCTTGAGCGGCTCCAGGGGTCGGCGACACGTCTACGGGAACAAGCCCGGGACTTCATGCAGTCGGCGGCTACACACGCACTCGGCATTGTCCGGGCGCTATACCCGAATGCTCGGATGGATCACATCCAGGCAGGGTGGCCGACGAACGTCGAGGAGTCCGACGTGGAGCGGATCTACGCGGAGGTGGAGGACACAGCGGGCGTCATCGTGCAAGATTTAGAGCTATTTCCTGACGAATCTGCTGAGTAGATTAAAAAAACATCTAGCAAGAAGTGTGTATATATGGTGAACTTCTAATGCAATGCTTATGTTGAATTATAAATTGTACTGTGTTCGACCATCATTCTTTGACTTCCGAGTAGCTAATATAGTTGTAGTTCACTGCATAGGGAACTGATCCACGTGCACGCATATAGAACGTTCAGCATCACAAGTAGTCAAGAGTAACAAAAGAACAAGGTCGGGCAAGCAGTAAGGCAAGAGGCGAGCCCCCGAGTAAACAATACATCTCAATAACAACGCACCAAAGTTAGAGTGGATCATAAGCTTTGGGTTAGAGTGTTGAAAATGCAAGTACTCGGGGTCGGGAGGAAAAAATAAAGACAATAGACAGAATTAAAAAGAACATCTTTATTAACCCAAGAGAAGAATACGTTGCTTAACATCATGGGTAAAAACAGCGAAGATGCTCAATATTCTAAGAGTTAGGCACGCATTATCCATCTTCACGCATCAATCGATAAGAACCTGGTCGATTAGCTTCTGCTATAATGAATGGACCTTCCCATAGAGCAGAAAGCTTGTGGACGCCGACTGCCGATTGTACTCGGCGCAAGACCAGGTCACCGACTTGGAATGATCGACCACGTACGTTATGATCGTGATGGCGGCGCAAGACCTGCTGGTATCGATCAGACTGGATGGCTGCAGCCAATCGAGTTTCTTTGAGGCTATCAATGTCTTCTTGTCTTGTCTGTTCGGCTGCGCCTTCATCATAATGTTGAATTCTTAGGGATTTATGAAGCATATCCACCGGCAAAATGGCTTCAGACCCATATACGAGAAAGAATGGAGTCTGGCCAGTAGCTCGGCTTGGCTGAGTGCGGAGGCCCCAAAGCACTGCTGGTAATTCCTTCATCCATCGACTGTCATATTTGTTGAGGGGGTCGAAAACTCTAGCCTTCAGGCCTTGGAGTGTCATACCATTAGCTCGTTCATATTGGCCATTTGCTCTCGGGTGTGCCACAGAAGCATATTTAACTTGAATGTACCGATCTTCACAAAATTTCTAGAAGTCATTTCCAGTGAACTAGGTCCCAAGGTCGGTGTTGGACCGAAACTAGCGACCAGAGGGGGGGTGAATGGGCGCAAA
>KE373323.1:299547-328402 GCA_000418225.1 Zizania latifolia | reverse complement strand
ATCGACAATAGTTCGATAGGAAATCATAGATCTCATGTTAACCATTGAACCCTCCTTATGCTTTAGTCTAGCCGTCACAAGATGTTCTTGCCTCCTTAGGAGTGTTGGTGTGTTTTTATAGTATTTTTAAAAAAAATCTTGAAAGTTCAGCCCAGTTGTTGTGTTTTTTAAAACGAATGATTTTTGCATAAATTAATTTAAATTCCAATAGCTTCCTGTGAAATCCTACCTTCTAAATAAGGTGGAGGTCAAATGGCTGGAACCGGATGCCTCTTATGTTAGACTTTTATATTTATATTTGCCAAAAAAAATATTAATTTTTTTTAAATAATATCGTAAAATTATATCCTAAAATTCAAAATTTTATTTAGATTGTAAACTGATGCAGAAGAGTAGTACACCTAAGCACATGAATCCCATCTAGAGGAAACTGGTAATTTGGTTAAAGCAGCGACACCACAATTGTTTATATGTAGTTTCAAATCAAGTTTTAAATAAATATTAGTTATATGATATACGATATTAATAAGTCCATATAAAATCGCATGGTTAACAAACAATAAGTCCTAACGTTGGTGCTGGAAGCTGATCCTCTGAAGCTCAACGTCAGAGAATAGTCGAGATTCCAGTCGTCCCGTTAGGATCTGATGGTACGAAGCCCCGCCTTAACCGCTGCGAAGCTCCACTTCCGACCGCTACGAAGTAGACTCCGACTACCGCAAAGCCTCGCCCCACATTGTCGAATCCCAGCGAGACGACTGAGATCTCCGACTACTCTCTCAAGCATCGGGATCCCCAACGTGAGAGGATCTCAAATCATCGGTGCCATCCAAGCCTCCAGTGAACCGTTCGGCACGGTTGAAGCCTAATTTTCAAATTAGGATAAAATAATTTCTTTATTACCGGATGTTGAGAAATTGGCAAAAGCATCTTGAGGCATACAAAAGGAGAAATTTGATATTTTGTGAATTTGATTTGTTGTCATCTTATTATCATAAGATAAAATGATAATATAATTAAGAAAGTTATTTTGATAATAACAAATCATCAATTTTTACACAGAGCTGCAGTTAGTAAAATTCACACTGGTCGATGAAGATCTCTTTGTCAGTCAGCGTACGCTCCACTTCTTGAGCAGGCAGGTGAAGGCTCTCGTGAACCTTCTCCATTTCGACTTACTCAACCGCGGCCTCTTGCCGCCGGCCGGCTCGGTAGCCATCTTCGCGGCCGTCTCCGCTTCCGCTTGCTGCTGTTGCAGCAGCTCGTGCTGAGCGGCCGCTTGGCTCACCACCTCGTGCAGCTGCACCGGTGGCTGCAGCTGTTCTAGCTCGCGCTGCCGCTGCCCCCGGAACAGCGAGAGCAGCCTCTGCGCCTTTTCCCTGACCTTGCCCGTGCTGTTGGCCGTCAGGGACACCAATGCAGGGATCACCCCTTCCTGGAGCACTGTCTGGCTGCCGCCATCGTCGCCGGTGCAGATGATCCACAGGCAGGACACTGCCTTCTCCTTCTCGGCGGGCTTGCCGTTGTCGAGGACGAGGACGATGGCGGCCACCATGGCCGAGTTGGCCGCGATCTCCTTCTTGCCGGCGTGGATCAGCGCCATGTTGATCAGCACGGCCAGGGCCTTCTCCGTCCGTGGGGAGGACGGCGTCAGGATGTCGTGGAGGCTCTGGATGATGCCGGAGGAGATGAGGATCGGGATGTTCGGCGAGTGAAGGGACAGGTTGTACAACGTCAGGAGGCCATCGAGGCAGCATGTCTTGCTCCGGGAGCCGTCGTCTTTCAGGCTCCTGATCAGGAGAGGTGTGGCCTTGCTCGGACCGATGATCGCCTGAGCCTCGGCAAGGCAGGAGAGGTTCAGGTACATTGCGACGGCAGCCTCATAGGTTTCTGGCTTTTGTATCATCTGCTCCATCAAAGGGATAACTCCACCTGAGAGCAGCTGTTTCTTGTTCCTGAAAACCAGAAGCAGAAGTGAACATGTGAGATGAAGGCAACTGAGCTCAAATCATCCACCTACCATGCTGCTGCTGCATGTGTGCATAACGGACTTTTCTAACACTATGATTAGAGTGACAAAGCATAACTGCAGTTTACCTGTCGTTACTGACAGCAAGATTGAAAAGAGCCATTGTTCCAACCACCTGACACTGAACGTCATCTCTGCAGATGGCCATATTCAGAAAGTGGATGAGTGGCTCAGTAATGCCATTAGCACCTGCATAGTTCCTAAGCTCGCTGTCATCCTTTAAAAGGAACCTGATCTGCCTGACCACCTCATGTTGCTTGTCCACACACTCCTTGTCGTTCTTGCTCAGCACACGAAGCCAAAGCTCACATGTCTCCCGCGCAATCTTACCGGAGCTCCCTTGAAGGCGCTTCACTGGTGAGAACTCAACTTCACATATCTCAGATGCAGTCTCTCCAGAGTTCTGGCGAGTACACTTCTCAGAAGCAACTTTACTGTCCACCTTGACCTCATCCTTAGCACCTGTGTCTTCAAACAAGACCGTGCTAACGCCATTGGTAACAAGGCATGTGCTACTTGTTAGGGATGATATCCTTAGGTACTTGAGCTTGGGAGAATCAGGCGGCGCTGATGGAATTAGAACAGCGTTCTGCTCGCACCATGAAGCTATCAAACCCTTGATGCAGTAGTTGGGCGTCATGGAGAGCTGGGATAACTCTTTTCTTGTTTTTGGGCAGGTTGTGTTGCCGCTGTTAAACCATTTCTCAATGCAGGCTCGCTCATATGTCTGACCAGATGCGATAACAACAGGGTCATACATGAGCTGCAAGGAGATCGGACACCTTAGTTCCTCAGGTGGCAATGGCATGCTACCTGATAAGCCTTTGATATGCCTGAGATTGAATAAGCCAACCCTGGATATTTGCTTCTCAATAGCATGACCATTTCCATGGAGATCAATCGAGCTGGACAGTGAACTGGAAGAGCAAGAAGGGCTCGAGCACAGGGAGTTGGTGAAATCTGTCATTTCGCTCCTAAAAAGGTTTGAGTATTTCCTCATGAGGTGCAATAGATAGGATGCAACTGATTCTTTCTTCATGTCTTCCTCTGCATGAGCCCTCTCAAGAAGCCTTCTAAGCGCTCTTCTCTCAGTAAGAGCTGTTGCCGATGATGCAATGCCGACCCGAAAGGCAGTTTCCCGGAAAAATTCAAGTTCATTGACATCAAGGAACCCGTTGGATTTTGCTTCATTCTGAATTAGTTGGTTCACATCCGCACCAGCTTGCTTTTCAGTCTGATCCAAAGCAAAAACTGATTTCTCCAGATCATGTGTGATATCTAGTATCTGAATTTTTCCAAAGAATAATTATCAGAGGAAAAGGCATGCAACAATAGATAAATTAAATAATGGGAGAACAATTAGGATCCAGACCACAGAACATTAAACTCATTCATCAATTTAGTATACCAGATCAAGGTGGTAAAAAAGGATCATTCTGCAATATGAATTATAGGTATCTATTTCAAGAAAAAAACTGATAGAGGTGTATGCTTGTGCATGACCAGTGACAACCTGAGAACTAGTTGCATCTGGAAGTGTTTCTTCCAGTTGGTGAAGACTTTCCAGAAGTGCATATCTTGCTTTCTCAAATTTTGTCAGGACGTTTTCTGCTGTAAGGGCCTACAATGAAGTTAACATTTTCAGTATGAAAATTTGCATTTCTGTAATAAGAAATAAAATTTGACAATACTTGCTATCTACAGACTACATATGATGAAATACATCCAGCATATTTGGTGAGGAATCATGAGAATATCGAGCTACCATCATCAATATATAGTGATAGAATTGGAGCTTGATCGTAGGAAGTAGTGATGGGAGGTGGTAGGGCATGGTTTTGGCCGTCATCCAGGAGCCGTGGCGGTCGCTGGCTAACGTCCAGGGAAACTTGGCAGATAAAGAATCAGGAACTCTTTATTCCTCTGCTTACCAATCTAATACAATTACCTGATATTTATAGCTAATACTTACTGCTAATCCAATAACAAACTACAGAATCCTATCTTAACCATACTTATCTCTAAATGAGGTTACTTGTGCTAAACAAACTCTACCAATCTACGCCTGAGGAATCCTTTTCCACCGGCTATACGTATTGCCGAACATAACATCTCTCCCTCCCTCGGCAAACAGCTCATCCTCAAGCAGAAACTCTGGATAAGAGGAGCGGAACGACTCGACCGGCTCCCATGATGCATCTCCCTCCGGCATTCCACGCCATTGCACCAGGATGTGCCAAACACCCCTGTGTAAGCTTGCACGTAGCACACGCTCTGCTACTGGTAGCAGCCAACCATGCTCAATTGGTAGAAGAGTCGACGGTGAGTATGGAGGAGCGCCATGGAATGGTTTGAGCACCTTGACGTGGAATACGTCATGGAGTCGTGCGCTGTCGGGAAGGCGAAGTCGCTACGCCACGGATCCAATGCGAGCCGCCACCTAGAAAGGCCCCACGTAGTGTGGACCTAATTTGCCAAAGCGGATGCCAAGAGAAGAAGCCTGCCGGTGGAGCAGGCAAAGCCACACCCAGTCAACCAATCCCTGACGTTGAACTAGAGCCCACGATGGCGGTCATCATAGTACATCTTGGCATATTGTTGAGCTTGAAGTCGTTCACGAACCTCCACCAAAAAACATCGCAGTCTTGAAGAAGTTCCTCCGCCGCAACTGTTTGTGTGGTACTGTGAATAAGCGGCAGTAGGGCTGGTGGGGCGCGGCCGTAGACCACCTAGAATGGCGTCATGCGTAGCGCCGAATGGAACAACGTGTTGTAGCAAAACCTTGCCCAGGGTAACCACTCAAGCCACGGGCGCAGACAATCGCCAATAAAGCAACGTAGGTACATTGCTATGACTTTGTCCTTAGATTGGTCGTCAGATTGCAGGTGAAACGCTGTGGTCAAGTGGAGTTTTACACCCACTAGTTTAAACAGTTCACACCAAAAATTACTAGTGCAAACAGGTCCCAATCACTCACAATGGAGGAAGGAAATCCATGCAGGCGAACAATGTTGTCGAAGAAAGCGTGAGCCACTGAGGCTGCTATGTAGGGGTGACCAAGTGCAATGAAATGTGCATTGGAGAACCAGTCGACCACCATAAGGATTACAGATTTGCCATGGATCTTCAGTAAACCTTTAATGAAGTCCATGGAAACGTCGGCCCAGACTTGGGACGGAACGGTGAGTAGCTGTAGGAGACCGATAGGGTGCAAATTCTTTGTCTTGTTGCGCTGGCAAGTGGAACAGGCACGCACGAAATCCCAGACAAGGCCACGGTCACTGGGAATGTGGAAATTGGCGCGTAATCGGTGGAGCGTCTTTTGAACTCCTTCGTGGCTCGTGTCACGGGCCAACTCTAGCAGCACCGGTAGTAGCGGCGAGGATGCCACCAGGAAGACACATTGGCCATGGAGAATGAGGATGTCTGTAGCCACCAAGGTTCACCAAGGGACCCGACGGTAATCTGTGCTCGGATGGCCTCCATGTCAGTGTTGTTGATCTCTTTGCGGATGTCGTCATAGAGGGTGAACGTCAGGCATGAGATAGCAAAAATATGTTCCTGGTCATCGTCCCGTCATGAGAGAGTGACAGCCGCCGTGTTCAACCAGCTTGGCTGATATTCTACGGTGAAGTCAAAACCAAAGTTTGTTGATCCACTGATGTTGTGGGATCGTAGAAAGTCACTGATCTAGGATGAACTTGAGACTGTAATGATTCGTGTGGATGGAGAAACAGCGCCCCCACAGATATGGCTGCAGGCAACTTGAACTAGGCCGATCAGCTCTCTTTCATAGACAGCGAGCTTGGTATGACATGATGCAAAGAGCCGGTTGAAGAATGCCAATGGCCCCGAGCCTTGATGCAGGATAGCACCGAACCCAGTACCTAGCGCGTCACAGTTGATGATGAAAAGCTAATCGAAGGCCGAAAGCTGGAGGACAAGTGTCGTGGATAACACATGCTTGAGAGCTTGAAAGGCAGTATCTGCTTTCGGCGACCAGTGGAAAGCCTCCTTCTTGAGTAATTTGGTTAACGGGGCCGCGATCAGCCCGAAATCATGGATAAACTTGCGGTAGTACCTGATAAGGCCAAGGAATCCACATAGCCCTCGAGCCGAGCATGGTGTCAGCCATGATGCTACTTCCTAAGAGGTGACCGAGATGATGTGACCGAGGTAGGTGACGGAAGTAGTGCCCAACATGCATTTCGATCACTTAAGGAAGTAGTAGGAGCGCAGGAGCTCGAAGATGAACTTTACATGCTACGAGTGTTCAGACTAGGATGGGCTATAGATCAAAATATCATCAAAGAATACAAGGACAAACCGTCAAAGAAATGGTTGCAACACATCATTCATCAAGCCCTAGAATGTAGCAGGTGCGTTGGTGAGGCCGAATGGCATGACAAGAAACTCAAAGTGGCCATGGTGTGTGCGGAAGGCAATCTTCTCGACGTCTGTCAGGTGGACACGAACTTGGTGATAGCCTGAACACAAGTCGAGCTTAGTGAAGTACCTAGCACCATGAAGCTCATCTAGTAGCTCATCGACCACTAGGATGGGATACTTATCCTTTACTATCATCTCGTTCAATGCCCGATAATCAATGCAGAACCGCCAGGATTGATCCTGCTTCCGGACTAGTAAGACTGGCGTTGAGAAACCTGAGGTGTATGGTCAAATGGTGCCTTGAGCAAGCACGACGACGCACTGTCGCTCTAGGTCATCCTTCTGCAACTGTGGGTACCGATATGATCGTACAACCATCGATGTTGTGCCAGGAAGCAGGTGTATTCGATGGTCCTACAAATGTATTGGTGGAAGGACAGTTGGTTCAAAAAACAGGACATCGAATGTGCTCAGGAGTTGGTCCAACAGGGAAGTTGGATTGCCTCATAAAGAACAAGCCTATAGCGGCACCCTAGCAAAACCCGGGCCTTTCCAAAAGACTCGACAATCGTCGCACCAAAATAACATGCAAAGTCTGTCAAAGTCCCATAGGATCGGCCCGGCGTGCGGAGGAATTGGACGAATTGGACCAAAATGGTGTGGTCGAGTTCTTGGGCGTGACCGGTAGTGGCGACAAGGCTTGTGTTGTTGTGTTGGCCATGGCTTCCAGGCTGGGGATGTGGTAGATGATCGATGGACTGTGCACGATGCTCAAAGGCATGTGCGAGGCTCATCGCCTGCTGAAGGTCCTATGGGTCCTGTAGCTCCACATCGATACAAACTTAATCAAGGAAACCAGCTGTAAATAGTTGTATCTACTACAGTGGACAGAGTTGCCTGGCACGACACAGAAGAGCCGAAAACCTTTTCTGGTAGTCCTCGATCGTGCTATTGAACTGTAGGCGGGCGGGTTTGCCAAGCTTGTTGTGGAGAGGCAGTCCAAACCGATGGTGACACAATTCCTTGAAGTGATCCCATGTTGGCGACCCTAAGCATGAAATACCAATGCTGAGCAACACTGGTAGGATTATAGGATGCTAGCCAAACTCTGTCTTCCTCTAGTGTTCGTTGGCCATGGAAAAACTGCTCACAACGATTCAACCAACCAAGTGGGTCTTCTCTTCCGTCAAAAGTAGGGAACTTGAGACGATGGAAACGAGGAACACCGAGAGACCCTGCAGGACAACCAGGATGTTCCTAGAGAGTTGTAAGGAAGTTGCTGGTCGGTCGGTAGAGGAGAAGGGGAGTGGGGAAATTGAATCTGGTGGATAGGAATTATAGTAGTGGATGGCAGCAGCAAGGAGGCCGGTTGAGGAGTGGCCGACGAGCTGACGGTGTGTGCTAGTGCATCTAGATGCATGGGCCGCTTCTCAATGGAGGTGATGCGGAAATACATATGGGACATCTGCACCACCATGTTGCCTAGCTTCGACTGTAGATAAGCTAGGATCGTGGTCATGGTATCCGACGCTTGTGCCTGTGTGGACGTAGCCGACGCCTCAACGTCGCCAGACCCTATCATATCTGATACCAAATTAATAGAATTGGAGCTTGATCTTAGGAAGGCTCTGTTTTGTACAGCTCTAGATCAAGAATTTTTTAGAGCTAGCCAAAATAGCTCCAAGAAATCCTAGATCTGAAGCTGTGAATGTATTGGGGATATTTAGTTGGACTAAAAATAAAAGTTTAAACTATTTTATTATACCATACAAACCCCAAATCCAGCATGAATCTCAGAGTTAGAGTTGTACCAAACAGGCCAGAAGTAGTGATGGGAGGTGGGAGGGCGAGGTTTTGGCCGTCGTCTAGGAGCTATGGCGGTTGCCGACCGACGTCTAGGGAAACTTGGCAGATAAAGAAGCAGGAACTCTTCATTCCTCTGCTTGCCAATCAAAATACAATTACCTGATATTTATAGCTAATACTTATGGCTAATCCAATAACAAACTACGGAATCCTATCTTAATCATACTATTTTCTAAATGAGGTTACTTGTGCTAAACAAACTCTACCAATCTACGCCTGAGGAATCCTTTTTCGCCGGCTATATGTATTGCCAAACATAACATGTAGTACCACAATTATATGTGTATCCATACTCCATACATTTTTATTTCTCAAACTAGCAGAGGAAAATATGTTTGCACTTATGAAATTTGTATACCAAGTAAAGCTTGCTACATTCTGAGCAATACTGAATTAGATTCTTGGCCTTCTCGACAGCTATGCGCAATGAACTCAATGCAAGAAGTCCGGAACTGTTTCCAGGCCTTGTAGCCTCAATGACAGGAATAGCATCCAAAACTTCATGAATTACTGTATGAAGTTGCTTACATAGTGCTCCATGCAGCTGCACAAAGAGGCAAATAACAAACCAACTTAATCTATCATCGTGACACATCACATTGTTGATAAGACAAAATTATGAAATCAAACAACAAAGCAAAAGAAAATAAAAGGGAAGAAAGTGTGTGCAATCTATTATTTATCACAATTTACCAGCCAACAATTGGTAACTTTATGACATCAAATGTTTTCACATAAAAAATATCATATGATGCAGCTATAGTAAGATTGCTTCTAACTTTCGGTGGAACTAGTAGTGGTACTGTGATATTTACAAGAGGTGACTTTTCCCTTTTTCTTTTGGAGGGCGATGACACAGTATATACACAAGCATCGCAAAAGCTCAGCAGCAGTGTTCTGAAAGGTCCCTACATTTTAAAATGATCTAACAATAGCACAATTATAATCATATTAACCATGACGAATTATTAGCTTTCAGTGAAACAAGGTTGGATGAATTACCTTCCAATTACCAGCAACAATGAAGTTCCCATCGATCTCAACTTTCTCCATGGTGAGGACTGAGGACTTAGTCAAATTTCATCTGTTACACGAAGATCAACATGAGTGATCATAGAATGATGATATATCAAAATACTGTGGAGTCAAGATGGTGCACTCCATGTTCAAACATGCATTGAATTGTCCACAATTTAAAACAAAAGGCTGAAATATCTCACCATGTATGAAAACTGGTTATATAACCTATTTTTCTTATATTGACAAAATTGCACCTGAAATATGAAGTAAGTTATATATAATATCGTTATAAACAAACTGAAATGCAAAATAAAGACCATTTTAAAAATAAAAAGGAGACTCTTATATATAAATTGTAGTGATCATATAGGATAAAATTGATACCCCCTTATTACGTTACACCCTGTAACAATATCATGTGAAACCATAAGTCAAATGATATATAGGCGGAATGTAAAAAAACCTGAAAAAGCGAAACCAATTTTTAGCGGTGATAAATTATCAAATTTCTCGTGGTACAACAAGAAACAAAGCATGAAAAAAATGAAGCACAAATGACGGGCCACAACAACCAGTCAGTGATTATCTCCAAATTGCAAGTAATCCACACACACATACATGCACTTTCCGTATCAATTATGTGTACTGACCTCGTTGGTGATGAGGAATGTCGAGCCGTATCAGATCCGGTGGAGGGGAAATGGGGAAAAGACCGGCGCCGCCATGGGGGCGCCTTGGGAGGTAGGCACCCAAGTGCTGCCATTTTTGGGGACCAGCTAGCGCGCGGGGTACTCGTTGGGATTCTCCGGCTGCCGTGTCGCCATGGCCCGTACGGAGGAAATTGCGACAACTACCTACCCAAGTCCCAACTCTCCTGGTAGGGCCAATGAGCCATGGAGAAGCCAGTTTGTGGCGTAGGGATTAGAGTGGAGGAGAAGATGGAGAGGAGGAGGATCGAGGCGACTCTTTGGGGTTAAGGGGCAATGGGGCAGGGCGTGGAATGAAGCGACGGCGAATCGGTGAGGAGGCCGTCGTCGTCGGTGTGACAGTGTCAGAGAGGAGAGCGAAAGCCGCGATACGGTACACGGGCCATAGCCTTATAGGGACTAAAATGCAAACTTTCAGATGGTACAAACCTAAATAGGGACCAAAGCAAAAAAATTTGGGTTGGTACGAAATTAGAATGTGTGAGCTAGGTTTTAAAAACATTGCTTTAAAAAATTGATAAATTAGCAGTGAGATGACATATTAAAATATTCTTTATTAATAAAAAATAGTATTATAAAATGGTAGATAATAGATATATGAAGAATAATGAAGAAATAAAATTTATTATTTACAAACCGAAAATATATAAGAGATAAAAATAAAAACTTTTTCAAACAAAATTAAAGACTAAAAATGGAATCTTTTGTTGTGGAGGAATTATATAGTAAATAGAATTTTCGAGCCGTAGCGATCCAAAGTAGGGACCTAAATGTAAAATGTCTTCCATTGGTGGTCGGAATGAGGATCACGGCAACTGCGTAGCACGGTACAATCAACCAATTTTTTTCGTTAACAATCAACTAAATGTTGAAGTACGTACCTAAAACCACATGAAAAGGCTGCAGGCGCCTGAAATGCTACATGAATACCAACTGCGTCAAAGAAGGCCAATGCAGATTTGCAGATAGGCCAATGAAACGAAATGCAGAGCATATACATCAACGGGTAGCTAAATTGTCCGTGTAGCAAACAAAAATGCACCATTTTCTGTGCTAGCTTTAATCCGGAAGCTAGAGACAATCCAACGCGAGAACAGCAGCACTAGGTAATTAAGCGGCGCCAATTAAAAAACCCAGTTCATGAACACACCACACCACACCACAGGGCAAAGCAAGACCTAGGGATGTTACCCCGATCCCCATTCTCTGGACATAGAATTCCTCTACTAGACGATAAAGATACAATCATTTTGAAAAAAGTACTGACAGGATAACATTTTATCTCTATTTTCTGGTAGGGTTCCATTTCACTTAACTGATCTAGTTTAGCTTAGTCTATTTTAAGCTAGAGCTTAACCACTATTACTTAACCCAATTATCCTAATCTTTGTAGATTTTTTTACACAAAGATAAAGAATCAATATATTGTTCTCCGTGCGAGAACGAGGATGGAAGAAATTTCTCTCCTGCTAACGAGGAAAAACCAATTTCTTCCTATCGAAGACATAAATGGTTACTGAGAATTTTCCATTAGCATCTAAGCACCAGAAAATAGCGTTAACTCAGGCTGAGGAAGCATGGTGTTATCGTTGGCGCGTACCCGAGGGAGACAAGTAGATGAAGGAGCGAGCCTTGAATTTCTCCATGGCTCGGCTGCTCGTCCTTTCCACCCCTCTTGTCGGAGAGGCAGAAGGCACCGGGGTTGTGGAGAACGTCGAGAAGAAATAATGGTGCGTTTGCCGATCGAGCCGCGAATAGCAAGCTAACGCCTTGTTCGGTTGGCCGCTGTATGGCTGTTCTCGGCTCCAATTCTCTCGATGGCCCTCAGGCCAGAGGAAGACAAATTTAGGGCGAGCGACCGCCGCCACGTTCGGAGAGGCCCAGGCGGCCATACCAGCAATAAGGCATTTATAATGTTGTCGGGGTAATACATAATAATACAATTGAAGATATTAATGATTATTTATTAATTAAATACTAGACGAAATGAGTAAATCTATTATGCAGCTATTACGTGACAAATCATGATTCAATAACTAAAATTATTTTAGTATGCTATATTTTAGAATCACTTTCTAGGTGCCAAAGCGGTTATCTGCTCGACCTTCTAAGGAATGGGCCCTGATTGTTTCAGCAAATTTTAAGATTTAGATATTTTTTAAATTTATTTCGTAAATGGATCTCTACAAAAACTTATTTCAGGAGTAGACCTAAATTTCAGCGTCAATGCTATAAGCGTTGAGCCTTAACAGGTTGGCGCCAACCTTCGGGCCGCACTGGTGTTGAAACCAGAATTTGGACCGGTGCACCATCGACGTGGCGAACCAAGTTGCTGGGCCGATAGGCTATCGATAAAAGCTTAATAAGCAAAGACGGGCTGCACGTGACGTGGGCTGATGCTTCATGTCGTTTATCATTTAGTTAGCGAATAATTAGAGTCAGTTAAGATTCTGTGTTATCCACAGATGACGTGTCTACCCGGCTACAAATAGTTAAGCCCGGGGTCATTGTAAAGAAGTTAACACAACCAATCAATCAACCCTTCGGTGCATCGCTAACTTTAGGTATGTACCATTAAGACGATTTCCCACAGAGATCAGGTTGCATCGGTTGCACCTGACCTCTGATCACGACGGGGATAGCCTATTTGGTAGACTGATTGATATGTTCATGATTTTCTCGGTTAAGTCCGATACTGTGATTAGATTGAGTAGGTCTGCTAATTATCAGTTGAATGCATTGATTACTTTTTCATAACGTGCTTTATTGTTCGAGTCCATGCGTTTGCCAATCACATCGATTCAATAGGTTGTGTCAGATTAGATCGTATATTGATCGCCAACGCGATGCTGTCTCGGTTGAGTCCGATCCATGGCGTTGGTAGGAACGTATACGAGCCGGTTTGATCTAATCTATTGATACGGCGTTCATCGGAGTCTTAGCCGATAGATTCTTTATTACCTTACAAATCGGTTCTATCCCATTCATGGTAGTTTTGACATAATACCTTTACGCTGCATTAGTTTAGTTCGAACGATAGAGATTGACGTGTTAGAATGCTAGCGTCTGAGCTGATTGCCGGAAATTGTTATATTCTATGCGCCTTTCATGATGCATCATAGTTTTCATTCATGATATCGAAGCCAATGCCAATAGGCCATCGTCGATAGCATTAGGACATCTCACGTTTATTTTCTTGTCAATTGTATGATCAAATTGACTAGCATGCTTTGTACACCTTTGGGTTATTTAGGACCTGCACTGGAGCTAAGCAGACTCTCCTAGGCCTTCAAGTGTGAAGATTGAGGATACTTACGATTTTTGTGTCAACACGCTTTCTTGACACGCCCAGTGAGACACCATCGCAAAGTTCAAAACAATTCCTCTTCATCGGCGTCATGACTAGAAAGGAAATCGAGGAAGTCAACAATGACATCATCCCAATCACCATGGACACTCTATCCGATGAGCAGAGGGAAGTAGTACAACAGACCATCGTAGATTTCCAGAAGTTGTGTTTGGAGTCCTTTAGTATGCTCGGCGCGGGCCGATTCAGAAGAGCCAACTCCTAATTCCATCGTTACAAGGAGAATCCAGCAATGAGAGCCCGCAGAACCTGAGGTCATTCTAGGATACGGTCAATGAGACAGTGAATCATGCGCTTATCAATCAATCTGGCGTGTTAGTAAATACTTTGCATGGGTTGATCAGGAAGACGATGGATGGATCCATCGCCCAAGAACTGCCTCAAGGACCAGTCTATCTTCCGCAGAGGTCATCGGCACCTATAATTCTGAGCTCACCTCCACCGATGACAACCCTACTATTGCCAGTTGCTTACGGAATTGAGCGCAACACGGTACCAAACTTGATACTGTTGGGTTACGGGGAGGTTACGCTAGCGCTAACTTCAAAAAAAATTCCCTGTTCGCTTAGGAAAAATGCGTGTAATGGGATCATAGATCATTACCTCTAGCCACAAAACGCGCTAGGGCAGCGGAAGTAGAGTTCATGAAGCGCGTTCTCGATCGGCTCCGCTCAGTTTCGTTTGTTCGTCGGCAGTGAAGACGACGTAGTCCGGCGATCTCCATAGGAAGATCAGCACCGCAGTAGCAGCGGTGCCTCTACGATATCCACACGTACAGGGACGGGATCACCTCAAGCCAGTATGCTAGTACCACGCGAGAGGTTAGGGGAGAGATGGCCACAACCGGTGTAGTTAGGAGAGGTGGTGGCTAGGGTTAGGTTGAAGCAACAACTAGCAGCAGCCCTTTCGTCCTAGCCCCTCCTCTCCTTATATAGTATCCACTCATGGGCCTTTAATCAGTATTAAAGCCTAACAGATCTAATCTATTAGTCTGGCCCAGAAGTTTTGGTCCAGGCCCGGAACTTCTGAAAATAACCTTTTGTATGAATTTATTTCTGTCCAGAACTTTTGGTCCAATCAGAACTAACCAGAACTTTCGGACCCAGAACTTCTGGTCCAAACGGAACTTCCGGTCCAACCGAAACTTCCAAAAATAACATTCTGTATCGAATTTATTTTGACCCGGAACTTCCGGGTCTCACCCGGAACTTCTAGTTCGTCCAGAATTCACCTTTCAGGCAGGCCCAAAACTTTCGGTCCAATCGAAACTTCCGATTCCTCCAAAAACCGAAACTGAGGCTGGCCCAGAACTTCCGGTCTAACCGGAACTTCCGGATGCTTCAGAACTCAAAACTTCCGGTCTCAAGGCAGAACTTCCATTTCCTCCAGAATTCTCTTGGGCATATTTCCATCAATCTCCCACTTGCACAAGAGCCAATTCTTGCAAGCATAAAATCTCATCCCCTTAAGCGTGTGACCCTGTAGGTTCATATGCAAATGGCCGCTACCCGGAAACCTTTTTTAGATCACTGATCAATAGCGGTACCTAGCAGCACATATTGACCCCCGGAAGCATATAAAGACAAAATCATATTTTCTGAACCTTGATATACTCACGCACCAATCCCTTTACCACACGACATCAGTCAAGCTCAAGGCGAGATTCATGCCACCCTTGTTGATAGCTCAATACTTCACTCGATCAAGTAGTGGATTAATCATGATCAACTCTTTGATCATAGTGGCATGGCCATGCACTTTTCAATCCAACTATCTCGAGGGGCCAGAGACGTCTCTCCCGTTTTTTAGGAGGGGTAAATTCCATCTTGACCGCTCACATCCCACGACATATTTCATAACACAACCAAAAGCAACCTTTATAACTACCCAGTTACGGAATAGCGTTTGGAAGCCCCTAAGTGTGCACTACACATTCTGGAATCAATGACTATCTCACGTATAAGGATTCTGCAGGTACACCATTTGAGATGATAACTGATGGCACATTATGAATAATAATCCCAGCAGTATCTCAAAGTGGGTCCATCCAACTCTATGTTCGCTAACATGAGTTCACATCACTGATTTGACATCTCCATGTCTATGATCCGCGAAACATGATCATCAATCAGACAGATGTGCTAATCTATAAATCATCACTGTCCCACATGATGATATGAGATTAGGGATCATTTAGAATAACATCATTATAAAACAAAGAGTTTCACAAACAAGTCACATACTTGCTGATCAATGTAAAAGACATTTATTCAAAGAACAAGATAACCAATTATCCAAAGTACATTAGCATAGACAAGACTCCTTTTCTCACATACACTAGACTCACTCACGTAAGTATCTAATACCCATAGAGTTCAAGTGCGCCTCATGCTTAGCCTGCGAGAGAGGTTTCATCAACGGATCGGCAATGTTTAAATCCATGTGCACTTTGCATATCTTTACATCACCTCTATCTATAATCTCTCTGATGAGGTGATAGCGCCACAGTATATGCTTGGACTTCTAGTGCGACCTAGGCTCCTTGGCTTGCGCAATGGCACCACTATTATCACAATAGAGGTCCACTAGAATGGACGTATCTTCCGTTATGTAGGAGGGGTAAATTTTATCTTGACTGCTCACATCCCACGACATGTTTCGTGACACACCCGAAAGCAACCTTTATAACTACCCTGTTACGGAATAGTGTTTGAAAGCCCCTAAGTGTGCTACTACACATTCTGGAATCAATGATGATCTCAGGTCTAAGGATTCTGCAGGTACACCATTTGAGATGACAACTGATGGCACTTTTAAAATAACAATCTCAGCAGTATCTTAAGGTGGGTCGATCCAACTCTATGTTCCCTAACATGAGTCCACATCACTGATTTGATATCTCTATGTCTATGATCTGTGAAACATGATAATCAATCAGACAGATGTGCTAATCTATAAATCATCACTGTCCCACATGACGATACGAGATTAGGAATCGTTTAGAACAACATCGTAACACAATGAGTCTCACAAACAAGTTATCAACATGCTGATCAATGTAAAAGATATTTATTCAAGGAACAAGATAACCAATTTTCCAAATAGACATCAGCATAGACAAGACACTTTCTCTCACATACACTTGACTCACTCACGCAAGTATCTAATACCTATAGAGCTCAAGTGCGCCTCATGCTTGGGCTATGAGAGAGGCTTCGTTAACAGATGAGCTATGTTTAAATCCGTGTGCACCTTGCATATCTTCACATCATCTCTATTTATAATCCCATGGATCAGGTGATGGCGCCGTAGTATGTGCTTAGAATTCTGGTGAGACCTAGGCTCCTTGGCTTGCGCAATGGCACCACTATTATCACAATAGAGGTCCACTGGACTGGACGCACTAGGGACAATACCCAGCTCAGAAACAAATTTTCTGATCCAAACTGCCTCCTTCGCAGCTTCCGAAGCTGCAATATACTCGGCTTCTGTCGTTGAATCTGTAACCGTTTCTTGCTTAGAACTCTTCCAACTCACTGCGCCTCCATTGAGGCAGAACACAAATCCAAACTTTTTCTCAACGAAGACTTGATAGCATCTAACATAAGAATATCATTTCCGATCAACAATATGTCATCTACATATAAGATCAGAAACACAAGTGAGCTCCCACTAGCCTTCTTGTAAACATAAGGCTCTTCTTCATTCTTGATGAAGCCAAACTCTTTAACTACCTCATCAAAATGAAGATTTCAACTTCGAGAAGCCTGCTTCAGCCCATAAATGGACCTTTGTAGCTTGCAAACTTTCCCAGCACTCTCTGGATCATCAAGACCTTCAAGCTGTGTCATGTAGACATCCTCACTTAGGTTTCCATTAAGGAAAGCCGTCTTGACATCGATTTGCCATATCTCATAGTCATAAAATACAGCAACTGCTAGGATGATCCGGATAGACTTTAGCATAGCGACGGGCGAAAATGTTTCATCAAAATCAATACCTTGAATCTGCCTGAAACGTTTCGCCACCAATCGTGCCTTATAGATGTGAACATTTCCATCAACGTCTATCTTTTTCTTAAAAATCCAATTACACTTGATAGTTTTTACACCATCAGGTGGATCGACCAAGTTCCAAACTTGATTTTCTCGCATGGATTCTAACTCAGATCTTATGGCTCCAAGCCATTTCTCAGAGTCTGATCCCATCACTGCTTCCGAGTAGGTCTTAGGTTCATCATTATCCAACAATAATATGTCGCGCTACCCAGTGGTTAAAAACGCTAACCGCTCGGGCGCACGGCTCAACCTCTCCGACCGACGTGGGGCTGGTGTCTCGACAACAGTCTCTGCAACATCTTGCATGTCGAGGTCAAGTTCAGTAGGAGCTAAAATACTTTCTAGTGGTTCTCGAACCTCTTTGAGTCACACCGTGCTCTCACTAACCCCTTTCGAGAGAAACTCTTTCTCAAGAAAAGCACCATTCCGAGCAACAAACACTTTGCCTTCTTTCCGGTTATAGAAGTAATATCATTTGGTTTCCCTAGGATACCCCACAAAGAAGCATTTATCAGATTTGGGAGTGAGCTTATCAGACGTCAAACGCTTTACATAGGCCTCACAACCCTAGATCTTTAGAAAAGATAACCCGGGAAGTTTTCCAGTCCATATCTCATATGGTGTCCTTTCCACAGATTTAGATGGAACTCTGTTTAGTGTGAAAGCAGCAGTTTCTAAAGCAAATCCCCAGAAAGACAATGGAAGATCAATTTAACTCATCATCAACCGGACCATGTCTAACAAAGTTTGGTTCCTCCGCTCGGACACCCCATTCCATTGAGGTGTACCTGGTGGAATCAGCTGTGGAACAATTCCACACTGCTTCAGATGATCATTAAACTCATGACTTAAATATTCACCTCCACGATCTGATCATAGAAATTTGATTGTCTTGCCTACATGATTTTGTACCTCATTCTAGAACTCCTTAAACTTTTCAAAGGATTCCGACTTATGCCTCATTAAGTAAATGTAACCATATCTAGTAAAGTCGTCAGTAAAAGTTATGAAGTACTAAAAACCACATCTGACTGTAAAACTCATTAGTCCACATACATCAGTATGTACAATGGCCAATAGCTCGTTTGCACTCTCACTTTGACCAGTGAAAGGCGTCTTAGTCATCTTGCCAAGTAAACAAGACTCACACGTGTCAAACAATTCAAAATCAAATGACTTCAAAAGCCCATCTTTATAGAGCTTCTGCATGCGCTTCTCATTTATATGACCCAAACGACAATGCCAAACATAGGTAGGATTCAAATCATTGAGTCGAGGTTTCTTCGTATTAATATTATAAACATGTGTATCCTCAAGATTCAGAATATATAAGCCATTCAACAATAGACAAACACCATGTAAAATGATCTACAACAATAATGCAAGGTTCAGCACTATGCTATGTTAATCATCTATCAAATAAAAGATGTACCACAATATGTAAAATGATCGCTTTCCCTCTAACGACACATTGTAGGACAAGATCCATATTCATCTAACTCCTAGTGAGCTTTGGCATCACTGCTAGAAGATTAGTGACATAGGTAAGCAACACTTTGCTAATCACATCTCTATGTGACTCTTGTTCGTTGGGGTAGCATCAAATGCCCGACTCCCAACTCAAAGCCCCAAAACCCAAAACCGTTTTGATAGCTTTGTTAAGCAAACTAATACTATGCATGTGGTGTCTGACATCCACCCTAACTGGTCAAGATAAAAGACAGCACCCTGCTTTGGCAGACCCACAATCGATGATCGAGAACCTTAGTAGGTGCAGCTATTGGAAAGAGCATCAATACTTAATTTTCTGAGGGAAACTATTCTAACATGGTAACGATGCCTACCGCACAAAGAACATGAAAGAATAGTATGACAGGAATATACGTAAACATCACAGGCAATCATATTAACTGTGACATAGTATGGCCCTCTCGCATGCTGATCTCCATCTCCATGGTTCCTGTCCTTCAGGTCATCACGCTTCAGGCCTCTATGAACTTGTATCAGCCTATTGCATCTAATAGCAACTATACTAATTACATGAGCAGAAGCATCATATGTCAACGCGCAGGTCGTACAATATTTGAACAGCCTTGGGCAGTAATCAACTATGACACGCAGGTCATGTTATTACAAGCGAGTATCATATACTTTGCAAGGTCATACCAGTCATAACATTCTCTGTAAAAATAAGTTAGGCGGAATCTAGACGTGACTGAACTAACCCCGGAACTTCTAGCTCAGAGACCCAGAACTTCCAGTCAAAGGGCCCAGAACTTCCGACTCACGGCCGAAAATTCTGAAATCAACCTTCTGACTCGAATTTATTTAGGCCCGGAACTTTCGGGCCATACCCGGAACTTCCAAAAATATCCTTCTGTATGGAATTTATTTCTGTCCAGAACTTTTGGTCCAATTGGAACTTCCGAAAATAACATTCTGTATCAAAAATTATTTCGGCCCGTAACTTCCGGTCCAACCAAAACTTCCAGAAAATCCGATGCAAAAAGAATAGATCCAATCTATTTCCATCACATATCACCATATGTGATCGATCCAGATCGAACACTGCGCACGTAGGCTCTGATACCACTGTTGGGTTATGAGGAGGCTACGCTAGCACTTAATTTCAAAAATTTACCCCGTTAGCCCAGGAACCATGCGTGCAATGGGATCTTAGATCGTTACCTTCTAACGCAAGACACGCTAGTGCAGCGGAAGAAGATGTTGGGGAAGCACGTCCTTGCTCAACTCCGTCCGTTCGTCGGTGATCCGGTGATGGAGATTACGCGATCCAGCGATCTCCACTCGAAGAAGACGAGCACCGCTATTGGAGCAGTGCCTCTACGGTATCCACACGTCTGGGGACAGGATCACCTCGTGCCGGCGTGCTAGCACCACTCGCGAGATTCGGGAGATCGATCATAATCCTTACAATCGAGGAGAGAAGAGAGGTACCGGCTAGGGTTCTCAACCAGGAGCAACAGCAGCAATGGCAACAACTTTTTTCGTGCTAGCCCCTCCTCTCTTTATATAGTGCCCTGTCACGGGCCTTTAATCTGTATTATAGCCCAACAGATCTAATCTTTTCACCTGGACCAGAACTTTTGGTTATAACCGAAACTTCCAAAATAACCTTCTGTATCGAATTTATTTTGACCCGGAACATCCGGTCTAACCGAGACTTCCGGTTCGTCCAGGCATGCCCAGAACTTCCGGTCCAACCGAAACTTCTGGCTCCTCCAGAAACCAAAACTAGGGCTAGCCCAGAACTTTCAGTCTGACCGAAACTTCTGGATGCTCTAGAACCCATAATTTTTGGCCCTCAGCTAGAACTTTCGGATTCCCCATAATTCTCTTGGGCATAATTCCATCAACAGCCTCCTTCGCAGCTTGAGAAGCTGCAATATACTCGGCCTCCATTGTTAAATCTGCAACTGTTTCTTGCTTGGAACTCTTCCAACTCACTGTGTCTCCATTGAGGCAAAACACAAATCCAGATTGTGATCGTGAATCGTTCTTGTCGGTTTGGAAGCTAGCATCGGTGTAATCATTTACAACGAGCTCCTCCGCACCTCTATATACTAGGAACATATCATCAGTTCTTCTCGAGTACTTAAGGATACTCTTTACTATCGTCTAGTGACTTTCACCCGGTTTGATTGATATCTGCTCGTAACACTTAGAGCATAAGAAACATCTGGACATGTACAAAGCATGGCATACATGATGGACCCGATTACGGAGGCATACGGGATTGTACTCATCTTCTCCAGCTCATCAGGTGTCGAAGGACACTGACTCTTGCTGAGCGTTACGCCATGTGACATTGGCAGAAAATCTTTCTTGGAATTCTGCATATTGAACCATTTCAATACCTTATCAATGTATATGCTTTGGCTTAATCCAATTAGCCTTTTAGATCTATCTCTATAGATCTTTATGCCCAAAATGTATGCTGCCTCTCTAAGATCTTTTATTGAGAAACTTTTTTACAACGAAGATTTAACAGCATCGAGCATTGAAATATCATTTTCGATCAATAATATGTTATCTACATATAAGACCAAAAATACAAGTGCGCTCCCTCTAGCCTTTTTATAAATACAAGGCTCTTCTTCATTCTTGATGAAACCAAACTCTTTGATCACTTCATCAAAACGAATATTCCAACTCCGAGGAGCCTGCTTCAGCCCATAAATGGACCTTTGCAGCTTGCAAACTTTTCCAGTATTCTTTGGATCGTCAAGACCTTCAGGCAGTGTCATGTACACATCCTCAGTTAGGTTTCCATTAAAGAAAGCCGTTTTGACATCCATTTGCTATATCTCATAGTTATAATATGCGGCAATTGCTAGGATGATCCGGATAGACATTAGCATGGCGATGGGCAAAAACGTTTCATCATAATCAACACCTTGAATCTACCTGAAACCTTTCACCACCAATCGTGCCTTATAGATGTGAATATTTCCATCAACGTCTATCTTTTTCTTAAAAATCCATTTACACTCGATAGTTTTGACACCATGAGGTGGATCGACCAAGTTCTAAACTTGATTCTCTCGCATGGATTCTAACTCAGATCTTATGTCTCCAAGCCAATCCTCAGAGTCTGGTCCTATCACCGCTTCCGAATAGGTCTTAGGTTCATCATTGTCCAACAATAATATGTACGCTGCCCAGTGGTCAAAAATGCAAATCGCTCGGGCACACGACTCAACCTCTTCGACCAACGTGAGGCTAGTGTCTCGACAACAGGTTCTGCAACATCTTGCATATCAAGTTGCGGTTCAGTAGGAGCTGAAACACTTTCTAGTGGTTCTTGAACCTCTTCGAGTCGCACCGTGCTCCCACTAACCCCTTTCAAGAGAAACTCTTTCTCAAGAAAAACACTATTTCGGGCGACAAACACTTTGCCCTCTTCCCTGTTGTAGAAGTAATATCATTTGGTTTCCCTAGGATACCTCACAAAGAAGCATTTATCAGATTTGGGAGTGAGTTTATCAGACGTTAAACATTTTACATAGGTCTCACAACCTCTTATCTTTAGAAAAAATAACCCAAGACGCTTCCCAGTCTATATCTCATATGGTGTCTTCTCTACAGATTTAGATAAAACTCTATTTAATGTGAAAGTAACAGTTTCTAGAGCAAATCCCCAAAAGGACATTGGAAGATCAGTTTGATTGTCTTGCCTGTATGATTTTATACCTCATTCTAGAACTCCTTGCACTTTTCAAGGGATTCCGATTTATGCCTTATTAAGTAGATGTAACCAAATCTACTAAAGTCGTCGGTAAAAGTAATGAAGTACTGGAATCTACCTCTAGCTGTAGAACTCATTGGTCCACATACATCAGTATGTACAATGGCCAACAATTCATTTGCCCTCTCACTTTGACCAATGAAAGGCGTCTTAGTCATTTTGCCAAGTAAACAGGACTCGCATGTATCAAATGATTTAAAATCAAATGACTCCAAGAGCCCATCTTTATGGAGCTTCTGCATATGTTTCTCATTTATATGACCTAAATGGCAATGCCAAATATAGGTAGGATTTAAATCATTAAGCCGATGCTTCTTAGGATTAACGTTATAAACATGTGTATCCTCAAGATTCAGAATATATAAGTCATTCACTAATGGACAAACACCATAGAACATACCATCCGAAAATAGCGAACAACACTTGTTCTTTATTATGAATTCAAAACCGTCTTCCTCTAAACACGAAGAAGAGATAATGTTTCTGCCCAAGACAGGTATAAAATAATAATTATTCAGTTCCAAAACTAATCTTGAGGGCAGCGATAAAGAATAAACGCCTACGGCCAACGCAGCAACTTTTGCACCATTGCCGACGTGGACATCCAACTCGCCTCTTGCGCACTTTCTTGTCCTATTCTGTCCCTTCAACGATTTGCAAGTATGAATCATTGATCCGGTATCAAATACCCATGAATCACCTGGACAAGTAGTAAGATTAATTTCAATAACATTTATACATGAAGTAGAAGTCACACTTCTCTTCTTTTTCTTGAGTCTTCCAAGTACAACTTGCAATTCCTCCACCAATGAACAGTCTTATGGCAATGGTGGCAAGTGTCAGACGAAGCAGAGCCAGTCTTGGACTTTCCAACTGGTTTAGTCTTATAGCTCGAGATCATATCTGAAGCTTTAGCCTTTCCCTTCCATTTTCTCTTCTTGCTATCCTTCTAAACCATCATCACATGACTAGAATTCTTTTTAATGCTATCCTCAGCAGTCTTAGCATCTCATGCAATTTAGTCATGCTTTTCTCCATGCTATTCATATGAACATTCAAAATGAACGGCTCGAAGCTCACAGGGAGCGACTAGAGAATCACATCCGTGGCCAAATCTTGGTCAAGGGGAAAACTAAGTTTTCTAAGGCTCTCAATGTAACCAATTATCTTGATCACATGAGGACTAACTGGACTGCCTTCCGCCAACCTGCACGTAAACAAAGACTCTAAGATGTTATACCTCTCAGTCCGTGCTTGGTTCTCAAACATGACTTTGAGTCCCACTATCATATCATAGGCATCACTGTCCTCATATTGCTTCTGAAGCTCAGAGGACATACAAGCAAGCATGAGACAGCTGACATCAATTGAATCGTTTGCGTGCTTCTCATAAGCCCGCCTATCCGTGTTAGAATGCTAGCGTCTGAGCCGATTGCCGGAAATTGTTATATTCTATGCGCCTTTCACGATGCATCATAGTTTTCATTCATGATATCAAAGCCAATGCCAATAGGCCATCGTTGATAGCATTAGGACATCTCACGTTTATTTTCTTGTCAATTACAGGATTAAATTGACTAGCATGCTCTGTACACCTTTGGGTTATTTAGGACCTGCATTGGAGCTAAGCAGGCTCTCCTAGGCCTTCAAGTGTGAAGATTGAGGATACTTGCGATTTTTGCGTCAACACGCTTTCTTGGCACGCCCAGTGGGACACCATCGCAAAGTTCAAAACAATTCCTCTTCATCGGCGCCATGACTAGAAAAGAAATCGAGGAAGTCAACAATGACATCATCCCAATCACCATGGACGCTCTGTCCGATGAGCAAAAGGAAGTAGTACAACAGACCATCATAGATTTCCAGAAGTTGTGTTTGGAGTCCTTTAGTATGACTCGGCGCGGGCCGATTCAGAAGAGCCAACTCCCAATTCCATCGTTACAAGGAGAATCGAGCAATGAGAGCCCGCAGAACCTGAGGTCATTCTAGGATACGGTCAATGAGACAGTGAATCATGCACTTATCAATCAATCTGGCGTGTTAGTAAATACTTTACATGGGTTGATCAGGAAGACGGTGGATGGATCCATCGCCCAAGAACTGCCTCAAGGACCAGTCTATCTTCCGCAGAGGTCATCGGCGCCTATAATTCTAAGCTCACCTCCGCCAATGACAACCCTACTATCGCCGGTTGCTTACGGAATTGAGCGCAACATGGTACCAAGCTTGATACTATTAGGTTATGGGGAGGCTACGCTAGCACTAATTTCACAAAAAAATCCCCGTTCGCCTAGGAACCATGTGTGTAATGGGATCATAGATTATTACCTCTAACCACGAAACGCACTAGGGCAGCGGAAGTAGAGTTGATGAAGCACGTTTTTTATCGGCTCCGCTCAGTTCCATCCGTTCGTCAGCAGTGAAGACAATGTAGTCCGGCGATCTCCACGGGAAGATCAGCACCGTAGTAGTAGTGGAGCCTCTGCGGTATCCACACGTACAGGAACGGGATCACCTCAAGCCGGTATGCTAGTACCACGCGACAGGTTAGGGGAGAGATGGCCACAACCGGTGTAGTCAGAAGAGGTGGCGGCTAGGGTTAGGTCGAAGCTACAACCAGCAGCAGGCCTTTCGTCCTAGCCCCTCCTCTCCTTATATAGTGCCCTCTCATGGGCCTTTAATCAGTATTAAATCCTAACAGATCTAGTCTGTTCGTCTGGCTCAGAAGTTCTGATCCAGGCCCGGAACTTCTGAAAATAACCTTCTGTACGAATTTATTTCTGTCCAGAACTTCCGGTCCAACCGGAACTTCCGGACCCAGAACTTCTAGTCCAACCGAAACTTCTGAAAATAACATTCTGTATCGAATTTCTTTCAACCCAGAACTTCCGGGTCTCACCCAAAACTTTCGGTTCATCCAGAATTCACCTTTCAGGCAGGCCCAGAACTTCTGGTCCAACTGAAACTTCCGGTTCCTCCAGAAACCAAAACTGGGGCTGGCCCGGAACTTCCGGTCTAACCAGAACTTCCGGATGCTCCGGAACCCAAAACTTCCGGCCTCAAGCTAGAACTTCCGGTTCCCCCATAATTCTCTTGGGCATATTTCCTTAGATACCGCCTGCCTCCATATCTATCGACATGTAGCCACAAGCTTATCAACCTCAAGCGAGCGCACCTCCACCGGAGTATCATCAAATGGCTTATTATAGACCTCAACGTCACCAGATGGGTTTTGAAGGTGTTTTGCCCCTAGAACAATTATTAGCATCAAGAGGGGGCAGTGACGCCGATACAACTTATCTGTCGTCAAAAGAAGATGATTTTGCCTTGGACTCAAGCCAAAGGAACAGAGTTACATGTATCAGCATCCGTACCCAGATTGGTTCGATAGAGTGCTGCTACTAAACAGGTACAGAGTCCTAGATTTTTTGAAGTTTTCTGGTCAGGATAGTACCTCAACGATCGAGCATATCAGTCATTTCCTCACACAATGCAGAGAAGCGTCGGCCGAAGAAGCGCTTCGAGTTAGGTTTTTCTACTCTCTTTGTTAGGATCGGCCTTCTCTTAGTTCTCTTCACTCCCTCTGAATTCAATCAAGGGATGAGCCGATTTGGAGAAGCAGTTCCATAAATACTTCTTCGTCAGGATTCAGGAGATGAAATTGACAGAGCCGATAGCCATGAAACAACGTCTGGATGAGTCGGTGCTAGAATATATTTAGCGTTTCCGTGACGTGAGGAGTCGATGCTATAGCCTCAGTCTGACTGATGCTCAACTGTTCGAGTTGGCTTTTCAAGGTCTTCCACCACCAATTAGAGAGAGATTTTCCTCTCAAGAGTTCGATAGCCTGTCATACTTGACACAAAGGGTATCGGCTCATGAAAACCGATTTCAAGAGATGCGCAAAGAGAAGACGCAGAAGCAAGTAGCGTAGGTGAAATTTTACTCATCCAAATCAGATCAGGGAGACTCCGATGGATAGATCGGCCTTGCAGAGTGGGCTAGATTAAAGAAAATAGTAACTTGTTCGTGGGTAAAGGCTACCGAGAAGGAACAAAAGTATGACTTTGACATCAACAAAGCAGATAAGATTTTTGACTTGCCACTGAAAGAGAAGCAGATCCAACTCTCGCCAAATCATGTGATTCCACCGGCGGAAGAGTTGAAGAAGAGAAAGTATTGCAAATGGCATAACACAGGCTCCCATAACACAAATGAGTGCAAAGTCTTCCATCAGTAGATTCAATCTGTTGTCGAACAGGGGAGAATAAAGTTTGATAAAACAGCGAAGCCGATAAAAATAGATGGTAATCTGTTTCCAGTAAACATGGCACATGTTGGCTCAACAAGTTTTCACGTTAAGAGAAGCCTAACTTTAAGGCATCATATCAGAGCTCATCGGTGACAAGAGAGAGAGCAACATGCCACACCATATGCGCATGATGAAAAGACCGATCCACATTGGGAATGCACCTTCTTTCGTTTCTGTTGAGAAAACAATATGAGGCTCCAGTCTATCAAATATTGCTTGGAGTGCACCGAGAGGTTTTGCCAAGATGATGAAAGTTCTGATGATCAGTGAACAAGGAAGCGAATTCCTATAAGAGATCGATTAGGGTCACCCGAGTAGAAGCAGATGTTGCCGATCATCGGCATGTTCGGAATAAAGACAGGTGGCAAAGTGATCGGAACCCTATACAGAAGTCTCGATGGTGCCCAGAAGGATTAACACAGAGTCAAAAAAGAAGACTTCAACGTCAAAGGCATCGGGAGCAGTTAGTGGGAGAGTACAAAGAATGTTGGCAGAGAAAGCGCTGGGTTAGGAAGGAATGGCGCCCAAAGAAGAAGGCCGATACAGAAGATAAACCAATAGAAGTAAATATGGTTTTCATTTTGCTAGCAGAATACATGGATCCACCATCGAACAATGAGGAGGATGAGGAATCGGCCGCGCAATTACTGTTGCAACCGCAATTAGTGACCTTCAAGAAGCCGGAGGAAGATGCGCATCGGCATTTGAGGCCTCTAGACATCAAGGGACGTGTTGACAGAAAGCCAATGTCAAATATGTTGGTCGACGGAGGAGCTGCTATTAATATTATGCCATATTCTACCTTCCGCAAACTCGGTAAGGTAAACGAAGACCCAATAAAGACCAATATGGTATTAAAAGATTTTAGTGGTAACTTATCAGACGTCAAAGGTGCCTTAAATGTCGAACTTACTGTCGGAAGTAAGATGCTATCGACTACCTTTTTGTGATCAACGAGAAAGGATGATACTGCCTCTTGCTAGGAAGAGATTGGATTCACGCCAATTGCTGCATCCTTTCTACAATGCATCAAAGCTTAATGCAGTGGCAGAGCGATCAAGTTGAAGTTATTCAAGTCGATAGATCGGTTGTCGTGTCAATAGCTGATGCGCCTGACTTTAAAAAGATGGATTGCCTTTCCAGACGTGTGTGGGAAGGGTATTTTTTAAGGGTGTCGGATCTTGGCCTCCAGCCGATAAACGAGATGATTCTAGGCTAGGATTTGTGTCTCGAGAGATAGATGATGAAGAAGGAAAGCTCAAAAATGGTTTACGTCAGCCAATGAATTAGAAGAAGTAGACATCAGACCAAGCGATAGGCCAAGGCCGATGTATATTAGCGCTAAATTACCTCCTTCTGTAAAAGAAAATTTGATTACTTTATTGAAATAACATCGACATTGTTTTGCATGGGAATATCATGAGATACCCGGACTTAGCTAATCGATTATAGAACATTGGCTTCCGATTAAGACAAGGTTTTGACCGGTAAAGCAGAGTCAGAGAAGGTTTAAACCAGAGATGTATCCCCATATAAAGGCCAAAATTACGAGGCTATACGAGGCGAATTTCATAAGGCCGAGCCGATACATGGAATGGGTGTCAAATATAGTCCCCGTATAGAAGAAAAGTGGCCAGCTGAGGGTATGTGTAGATTTTGGGGATTTGAACAAGGTCACACAGAAGGACGAGTACCCAATGCCAATCATAGATCTGTTAGTCGATGCGACGTTAGGGCATAAAATTATCAGCTTCATGGATAGGAATGCCGGATATAATCAAATATTCCTGGCAGAGCAAGATATTCCAAAAATTACGTTTAGGTGCCCTAGTGCTATC
>KE373323.1:286186-299302 GCA_000418225.1 Zizania latifolia | reverse complement strand
GAAAGTTCCTAGGGTTTAGGGTTCACGAAAGAGGAATAGAAATAAGCCAGAATATTACTAAGACCATCCAGACGGCTGTACCGCCAGAAAACAAGACCAAGCTGCAATCATTAATCGGCAAGATTAATTTCGTTCGCCAGTTTATATCAAATCTGTTAGGCTGATTGGAGCCATTCACGCCTCTGCTGAGGATAAAAGAGGGTAAGGAATTTATTTGGACCAATAAACATCAGAAAGCATTTGATCAGATCAAGAAATACTTAAGCTCTCCTTCGGTTCTGGTCCCACCACAGCCTGGTAAGCCATACAAGTTATATTTATCGGCCGATGATGTGAGTATCAAGTCAGTGTTAATTTAGGAATTAGAAGGAAAAGAACGCGTCGTATTTTATCTAAGCCGACGATTGTTGGATGCCGAGACAAGGTACATCACAGTTGAGAAATTATGCTTGTGCCTTTATTTCTCTTGCACCAAATTGAGGCATTATATACTCTCGGCACAATGCACGGTGGTATGCAACGCTAATGTCATCAAGTACATGCTATCGGCTCCAATTTTAAAGGAGAGGATTGGCAAATGGGTATTTGCATTAACAGAGTTTGATTTATAGTATGAGTCAGCTAAAGCAGTTAAAGGCCAGGCCATCGTCGATTTCATTGTTCAGCACAGAGATAGAGCAGCAAACTATGTGGAGCCGATACCATGGACACTTTGTTTGATTGATCCGTATGTAGGCATGGATGCGGCATCGGGCTGGTAATCATATCGTCTCGGCGGGCAAGTTTCGAGTTCGCTTATACTATTAAGCTTTACTGCACCAATAATCAGGTGGAGTACAAGGCGGTCCTCAAAGGGTTAAAATTGTTAGCCAAAATAGAAGCCGATGCCATTAAAATCATGGGTGATTCCTTGTTGGTGATTAGGCAACTCTCTGGAGAGTATGACTGTAAAGGTGAAAATTTGAGGGTCCATTTTGACAAATGTCCGGAGTTACTGAAGGGATTTAAGATGGTATCGCTGACACACATGTCGATAAATTAGAACCGAGAAGCCAATGATTTAGCCCAAGCCGCGTCTGGGTATCGACCGACGAACAAACTCATTGAAGCAGAAATAGCCGATATCGACGCTGAAGACTGGAGGACCGAAATAGTAAGCTACTTATAGGGTCCATCCCGATCGGCCTCAAGAAAGCTCTGTTATAAAGCACTGAAGTACGTATTGCTAGATGAAGAGTTATATTATCGGACGATTGATGGTGTTTTATTAAAATCCTAAATTTAGAGGAAGCCAAAGTTGTGATGTGCGACGTACATGAAGGAATTTGTCGAACCCATCAATCGGCACATAAGATGAAATGGCTACTGCGGCGAACGAGATATTTTTGGCCAATGATACTCGAAGATTGCTTCAAGTACTATAAGGGATGTCACGATTGCTAGAAGTTTAGAAACATAGAGTGAGCTCCCGCATCGGCCATGAATCCAATCATCAAGGCATGGCCGTTCAGAGGTTGGGGACTAGACATGATCGGTCAAATCTACCCATCATCCAGTAAGGGGCATAAGTTCATACTAGCTACAACTGATTACTTCACCAAGTGGGTAGAAACGATACCATTGAAGAAAGTAACGTCTCAGGAGGCTACAGAGTTCGTTAAAGAGCACATTATATACATGTTTGGGATTCCTCAAGCAATCACCACCAATCAAGGATCGGTATTTATGTCGGAAGAGTTCCAACAGTTCATGGCTGGCATGAGAATCAAGCTGCTAAATTTGTCACCCTATTATGCCCAAGCAAATGGCTAGGCTGAAGCCTCAAACAAAAGTCTAATAAAATTAATCAAGCCATCGGTCAACCCAAGTGTCACCGTATTAGTTAGTCTATAGGCACAAAGCCATGCTACCATGGGAGACAAACATCGGCTCGAGGCTCTTTGTTCTTTAGAATGAGTCAACGGCTGATGACTACTATAGGCTGATGACCGATGAGGTAGAAGATTTGGCGCAGAATCAGCTTCGTGCGCTCAGAAAGGTGAAAGAGAACAAGGCGAGGGTGGCAAGGCATTATAATAAGAAAGTGTCAATCAAATCATTCGAAGAAAATGATCTGGTTTGGAAACTCATGCTACCGATCCAGACTAAAGACAATCACTTCGGCAAATGGTCACCTATTTGGGAGGGCCCTTATCAGATAAGCCAAGTTGTGCCAGGTAACGCCTACGTGTTGAAAACATTAGAAGGAAAAGAATTCATGAAGGCACTCAACAGCAAGTACTTGAAGAAGTACCACCCCAGTGTCTAGATCGAGACCTAATCGGCCAGTAGGTCGATACGCGTAAAACAAAGACATTATCCAATAGCTGACACCAAGGGTATCTTCTTTAGGAACAACCAGATAGTTGATACCGAGGGTATCACCTTTAGACCAAAAACGAAGAATGAAACATCACAGTCAAAGTCAGCCGACATTCAGAAAACTACAAAAGCAAAAGCAATCGTTCAATGATCGTTCACGCCTAGAAAGTTAGTAAGAGCTACCACAGCATGATCGTGGATGTCAATTATGGTGGCCAGTTCTCGGTGGTCTTCATCATCATTAATAGGAATTGGCTTTGAATCTCGATGACGACGAAGGACTTCCTTGGCAGAAGCTGCAAATCCATGTCGTTCAGCTTCAATTTTCTCTGGTAGCTCCATCAACCTTTGGCTGGAAGAGGCGATACAACTGCGAATAGCCGCTAAGTGAGAGGCAAGATCAGCCTCCTCAACAAGAAGCTGAGCAATCTGACCCTCAACTTCAGCAAGCTCAGCTTCTAGGGTGTCAAGGAAAGCCTTCTTCTTTTCATGCGCCTCCTGGTCAGCTTGGACGCTTTGCTGCTTTAAGCGTTGCTCAGCACAAGTGGCCATCTGCTCCCTAAGGCGCTGGTAGTAGAACTGATGGCCTTCAAGGTAAGTCCCGGGGTTAAGTCCTCAGCCTCGGCTGTGGTATCATCACTAACAAATTCACCAAGGTCAAAAGGAAGTAGATCGGCGAAAGACTGCAATCAAACAACAAGCCTATGAGGAGAATTGGAGAACAATGGAGAAAAAGCACTATTAACAAAAGTTACCTCGGGGAATTCAGCAGCAGCGATTGGATCGACAGTATCCGGAAGGACAACGTCGTTGGCATCAAGAGTGGCAGTCCCCTCCACCGATCTAGCCCCAATATCGGCCGCCGGGGTAGAACATGACACCTGATCCCCAACCACTGTAGGATCAGAAGCAATCACGGTCGAGTCAACAACCCCTATGTTGGTAGGGAGAATAGGGGGATCGGCGTGGGAGATGTCGGCTATGCTAGGGATACTGAAGCCTCCACATCTACGACAGGAGCAACGGACGGATCGGCCACTTCAAGTTGTACAAAGTAAAACGAAAGGTCAGAGGTAGAAAGAAAGAGGCAAAAACACCGATGAAAGAGAGCTATTACAGGAGCAGCACAAGCAGAAGAAATCGACTAAGCTATAGGGGGGTGACTGGGCCCTCTTTTTCTTTTTGGCTAGGATCTTGATCATCGTCGACACCACCGGTCGCTTCTGGCGAGGGGAGCCGAAAGCCCTGGATGCTGCAGGATCGGCACTAATTCCCAAGTTCAGGATCGACGATGATACCATGTATACAATCGACCTATTGCTGTTGATAATGACAGACGCCTCTATGCCTTGATCCTGCTCAAATGATGAAGTCATGGATAGAAGCAGCAAAACAACAAAGATATAATCAAGGTAGGACCATACCTAAGTAGCAGCATCACCGTAGTCGGGTTAATCAGGGCACAGAAGGAAGAGACACACTGGGAGAACAGATGAAGTTTCAATTTATCTTAGAAGTAATAAACGATCAGCTGTGGAATGTGTTGGGTTATGGGGAGGCTATGCTAGCGCTTAATTTCAAAAAATTACCCCGTTAGCCCAGAAACTATACGTGCAATGGGATCATGGATCGTTACCTCAAGCCTCGAGACATGCTCGGGCAGTGGAAGTAGAGTCGATTAAGTGCGTCCTCGAGCTGCTCCTCCCAGCTCCGTCCGTTCGTCGGTGGCAAAGTGGGCGTAATCCGGCGTTCTCCAAGGAAGAACAGCACCGATTCAGTAACAGTGCCTCTACAGTATCCACACGTACAGGAACGGGATCACCTCGCACCAGCGTGCTAGCACCACTCTCGAGATCTAGAAGATCAATCACAACACTTGTGATCATGGAGAGAGGAGAGATGTGGCGGCTAGGGTTCTCAACTAGGAATAATAGTAGCAATCAGCAACCTTTTTCTGCTTGCCCAACCTCTCTTTATATAGTGCCCCATCGTAGGCCTTTAATATGTATTAAAGCCCAACAGATCTAAACTGTTCGCCTGGCCCAGAAATTGCGGCTATAGCCAGAAGTTCTGGCTATAGCCGGAACTTTCAAAAATGACCTTCTGTATCGAATTAATTCTTGACCCGGAACTTCCGGCTACAGCCGGAACTTCCGATTCGTCCAGAAAATCAATTGATTCGGTATCAAATACCCATGAATCACTTGGACGAGTAGCAAGATAAATTTCAATAACATTTATACCTGAAACGGAAGTCGCACTTCCCTTCTTTTTCTTTTGTTCTTCCAAGTACAACATGCAATTCCTCCACCAATGGCTAGGCTTATGGCAGTGGTGGCAAGTGTCAGAGCTAGCAGGGCCTGACTTAGACTTTCCAGTCGAATTGGACTTAGAGCTCGAGATCGCATCCGAAGCTTTAGCCTTTCCCTTACGCTTTCTCTTCTTACTTTCCTTTTGAACCATCATCACATGACTAGGATTTTTCTTAAGGCTTTCCTCGGCTGTCTTGAGCATCCCATGCAATTCAGCCAAGGTCTTCTTCATGCCATTCATATGAAAATTCATGATAAACGGCTCGAAGCTCGCAGGGAGCGACTGAAAAATCACATCTGTGGCCAAATCGTTATCAAGTTTAGAGCCGAGCTTCTCCAGGTTCTCAACGTAACCAATCATCTTGATCACATGAGGACTCACTGGACTGCCTTCCGCCAACCTACATGCAAACAAGGACTTTGAGACATTATACCTCTCAGTCCATGCTTGGTTCTCAAACATACCCTTTAGCCCCACGATTATATCGTAGGCATCCCTGTCCTCATATTGCTTTTGAAGCTCAGAAGACATGCAGGCAAGCATGAGACAGCTGACATCAGTTGAATCACTGGCATGCTTCTCATAAGCCCTCCTGTCAGTAATTGGTGTACTATCCGTTGGTTTATCAGGATGGGGTTTCTCTAGAATGTAATCTTTATTCTCCTGTTTGAGAACGATTCTCAAATTCCTGTACCAGTCTATAAATTTTGTTCTAAACAATTTCTCCCTTTCAAGGATAGGTCGCAGATTAAAAACAGAAGTGTTCTTTGCAGTAGGTGCCATGATCTATAACAATAATGCAAGTTTTAGCACTATGCTATGTTAATCTTCTATCAAATAAAAGATGTACCACAATATGTAAAATGATCGATTTCCCTCTAACGACACATTGTAGGACAAGATCCATATTCATCTAACTTCTAGTGAGCTTTAGCATCACTGCTAGAAGATTAGTGACATAGGTAAGCAACACTTTGCTAATCACATCTCTATGTGACTTTTGTTCGTTGGGGTAGCATCCAATGCCCAACTCTCAACTCCATGCCTCAAAGCCCAAAACTATTTTGATAGCTTTGTTAAGCAAACCAATACTATGCATGTGGTGTCTGACATCCACCCTAACTGGTCAAGATAAAAGATAGCACCCTGCTTTGGCAGACCCACCATCGATGATCGAGAACCTTAGTAGGTGCAGCTATTGGAAAGAGCATCAATACTTAATTTTCTGAGGGAAACTATTCTAACATGGTAACGATGCCTACCGCATACAGAACATGAAAGAATAGTATGACAGGAACATAGGTAAACATCACAGGCAATCATATTAACTGTGACATACTATGGCCCTCTCACATGGTGATCTCCATCTCCATGATTCCTGTCCGTCGGGTCATCACGCTTCAGGCCTCCATGAACTTGTATCAGTCTATTACACCTAATAGCACTATACTAATTATATGAGCAGAAGCATTGCATGTCGACGCGCAGGTCGTACAACATTTGAACAGCCTTGGGCAGTAATCAACCATGACACGCGGGCCATGTTATTACAAGCGAGTATCATATACTTTGCAAGGCCATACCAGTAATAACATTTCCTGCAAAAATAAGTTAGGCGGAATCTAGACGTGACTGAACTAACCCCGGAACTTCCGGCTCAGAGACCCGGAACTTCTGGTCGAAGGGCCCGGAACTTCCGACTCAGGGCCAGAACTTCCAAAATTAACCTTCTGACTCGAATTTACTTTGGCCCGGAAGTTCTGAGTAACACCCAGAACTTCTGATAATAATCTTATGTACGGAATTTATTTCTGTCCGGAACTTCTGGTCCAACCGGAACTTCTGGACCCGAAACTTCCGGTCCAACCGGAACTTCTGGACCCGGAACTTCCGGTCCAACCGAAACTTCCGAAAATAACATTCTGTATCAAAAATTATTTCGGCCCAGAACTTTCGGCCCAACCGGAACTTTCAGAAATCCGATGACGACAACAATAGATCCAATCTATTTCTATCACATATCACCATATGTGATCGATCCAGATCGAACACTATGCACATAGGCTCTGGTACCACAGTTAGGTTATAGGGAGGCTACGCTAGCGCTTAATTTCAAAATTTTACCCCGTTAGCCTAGGAGCCATGCGTGCATTGGGATCATGGATCGCTACCTCAAGCCTCGAGACGCGCTCGGGCAGCGAAAGTAGAGTCGATTAAGCGCGTCCTCGAGCTGCTCCTCCTGACTCCGTCTGTTCATCGGTGGCGAAGTCGGCGTAATCCGACGTTCTCCAAGGAAGAACAGCACCGATGCAGCAACGATGCCTCTACGGTATCTACACATACAGGGACGGGATCACCTCACGCCAGTGTGCTAGCACCACTCACGAGATCCGAAAGATCAATCACAACACTTGTGATCATGGAGAGAGGAGAGGTGTGGCAGTTAGGGTTCTCAACTAGGAACAATAGCAGCAATCAGCAACCTTTTCGTGCTTGCCCCACCTCTCTTTATATAGTGCCCCACCGTGGGCCTTTAATCTGTATTAAAGCCCAACAGATCTAATCTGTTTGCCTAGCCAGAACTTCCAAAAATGACCTTCTGTATCGAATTAATTCTTGACCCGGAACTTCCGGCTACAGCCAGAACTTTCGGTTCATCCAGAAAATCAAATACTGGTGCTGGTCCAGAACTTCTGGTCCTACCAGAACTTTCGGATGCTCCAGAACCTAGAACTTCCGGTTCTCCTAGAATTTTCTTGGGCACAATTCCATCAGAATGAACTTGGTGACCACCCTTGGAAATCCACCCTACCAATATAGAAGAAGCTCATCGGTAGCTAACTAAGTCCGAGCTGGCGTGCACAGATGCTCGAATGATAGAACTCATAAGAAGGCTTCACTTGGCTGCCAGAGAAGCCTACTGGCAGAACAGAAGGGGAGACGATGGCACGATAGATGGAATTATAGCATCATCAAAGCCAAGGGAGTCGAGCTGGAAGTGACCTCGGCGAGCGAAGTTTGAAGCCTCTAAGTAGGGGAAGCAGATAACGTCGTCATCAGCAAAGCCATAGTAGAAAGTGCTGAACTATCAGACCAGAAAATCTGACTTCAAGTCATCACCAGCAAAAGTAGCAACAACCTCACCGATTGAAGCGCATCGACGAATGTGACCATCTTTCTCATTGAAAACATCAGCGAACTGGCAGCTGGGCAGATCATAGCGCTCCATTACTTGGGCCATGTACAGATTGAGCCATAGCTGAATAAACCACTAGGGACCGCCGATAATTGAAACTGGTGCACCAGCCCTGAGCAGCTACGAGACAAGATGAAGAAGGCGATAAGAAGAACCAAGCAGCAGTTGGCCTAACGGTAGCCTTTAATTCTGTGCGAGGCGCTCGGCCAGATTCTGCCAATTCTTGGTAGGACCGAGGTTTGTACCGCAGAATACAAAACGTTCTAGCCACACATTCAGAAAGGCAACATGTTCTTTATATTCAACCGGCCTCGTCTTTTGCTTTTAAGTGGCCATATAGTTACCCAGGCTCCAGGTTTCTTCACTTCAAGATCATACATTGGCTTTCCCCTAAAATTGACCTCGCATAAAGGATCAGCAACATTGAGGTAAGCATCAGGACGTCAAGCAGAGTCGAGAACATCGGGCCGTTGGGAAACATGAAAGTATTGACAGTATTCAACCAAAAGTAGCAGGCGACAGCAAGCATGGCATCATTTTGCTCAGTTTTGGCCATGGTTAGTCCAATACAATGGCTGATACTACTAATCTCTCAATCTGCACTCCTCGCCAATGCAACCCTCACATACCATTCCTTCCACCCATCGATGGGATTGGCCCAAGAACGAAAGGCCGAAGACCAATCCTTGCATTGCATCCTGGACTGCATAAAAGGGATTCTATTGGTTTCACCGTTGATAAGATAAAAAGAGTCTTCTTCCCCATAAGGGCCAAGATAATAGCAGTCGGGTGATTTAGTGTGGAGGATCAAGATTTGGTACTTCATGTTCTACAACATACAGTAAAGACAGGAATAAGAAGAATTACCCAGCAAGTGCGACAACCAAATGGATGATAGGGAGGAAACATACCTCTGGAACGTGCGATGAAGAGGCCATCTTCATCGGTGACAAATAGTGGTCATCGCAGCAGGAAGGCGATGGCGAAACCTGACAGACGACGGCAGAATGCTCAAGGGTTTTCTACTTGAAGGCAAGAGAATGGGAAGCGTACAATGGAAGGAGAAGGCCACAAGCTTTATAGGCAAGAGAACAGCAACGGTTGGATCCCTAATACAAATTTAAGCGACGAGATGATTGTGAGGTTCTAGGAGGAATTCGAAACATGCCCACCCATGTCCTGAAGTTGCGGGGCATGCAGCGCACCATTACAGATACACCACAAATGGCACGCGGCTATTTATGTGGGTCGGTCAAAATTCATCAATGACACCGACTCAGGGGGGCATCGTGTCTGTTCAAAACCGATTGATTTAACCAAAGATCTCCAACTGAACGGCCAGAAGGTTCTAAATTCAAAACTTTTGAAATTTCAAAACTTTTCAAACTTCGCAACGTATGAAGAGAAGCACCAGGCCAGCAGTGATAGTAGGCCGATCAAAGGATTAGTTTGGCCAAATGGTTTAAGTTCATATGCAGGTTTCAAGGGCTCATCGGCAGAAGGAAAGGGGATGAGAGCCGATGAAATAATTTCATGAAAAGGTGAGTCATTCGAAGGATATTATATTATTCACAGAAAAGGGGGATTACAAAAGGCCAACTGCAAGATTTAAAGAAATTTCAAGGTACTAAGGAAACGTTCTAAAGCAGAAGCCGCATCAGCTTGGATTCTCTCGATGCACATAATCATATCAGTAGCACCCTCATCGCTTCTATCGACCGTCCGGAGGGTCTGCTGCTTCTGGGAGCGTTCCTCATTCAGATTGATCAGATCGGCTTTCTTGAACTAGATCTTGATCGGTAGGTCGTCTCGAAATTTTTGCCAAGTCGCCATAAAATCTTGGAGCCGATTTAGTTTGTTAGTCCAAAGATTTATCTTCTGGAGGACGTGGTCTTCTTCTACTTTGAGCCAATTCAGGTATGCCTGGTCTTGATCAGGTTGCTTAAGCGAGAATTGGAGGTGATTTTTGGCTGCACGCTCCTTGGCGTCGACTGAATCAAAGCTCTCACGATGGACCCTTTGCATCGCACGATCGGCAAGGCTGGAGTACGCATCGTGGTAGGCCAGTTGATGATCTCGGGAGAAAGCCTGAAAAAGGCTATCGGCCAAACCTGTGGGGAGCCGATCGGCTACAAACTAGAGTCGGGCTCGTGCCACCTTTATGTCTTAGAAAAATGGGCCGGTCGGGCGGTGGAGATTGTCGAATAAGGCCGATAGGTCAATTCGTATAGGGTCTCGAGAGAAGAAAGCTCTATCCAATAACTAGGATTCCTGAGGAGAATATAAGATGAGCCGATGGATTCGTATAAAGTAATAAACAGTAAAGATGGAGATTACCTGGGGGAATCGGCATGCGGACGAGGAACTTATGGCCAGCATGGAGTCTTCAGAGCTGTTGTCCTCATCAGAATAAAAGTTAAGCAACCGCTCATTTTGAAGCATATTCGGGTCATAATTACCATCGACGCTGACCAGCTGAGTCGAGACATTTGAGTTCCCAGAATGCGAAGGGCTTAGCGAGTTGAGATTCGGTTCAGTAGAAACCTAGAGTTCAAAATCACAATGAAATGCGCAAGAATTCAAAGAAGCTAAGACCAAAAAGCTGTGCAAATGGAACCAAATAAGCCATAAAAGATGTGCCGAATCATGATCACCGGATGCATTGTGCTGAGAAGGATTCATCTTCAATTTCTTGTTTGGCGGAGAGCTTGGAGCGTTAGAAGCCATGGTAGAAAAAAAGGAGAGAAGGTGCTGGTGTATGGCAAAGGTGACTGAGCTTGAAGAAGGAGGCTTATCAGGCAAGTTTTTATATCTACTTGGTGATCTGACGATTGAGTTCTCGAGGAAAGATTTCAAAACACGATGTTTCGCATTCCGAACTCGGGGGACATGTGTTGACACTAGAATTTAGACTGATGCACCATCGGCGTGGAGAACCAGGTGGCTAGGCTGATGGGCTGCCGATAGAAGCTTAATGAGCGAAGACGGGCTGCGCGTGACGTGGGCTGATGCTTCGTGTGTCGTTTATCGTTTAGTTAGCGAATAATTAGAGTAAGTTAAGATTCTATGTTATACACAGATGGCGTCTCTATCTTAGCTATAAATAGTTAAGCCCGAGGTCATTGTAAAGGACTTCACACAACCAATCAATCAACCCTTCGGCGCATTGCTAATTTTAGGCATGTAGCATTAGGGTGATTCCTCATCGAGATCAGGCTGCATCGGTTGTGTCCAACCTCTGATCATGACGGGAATAGCCTATTTGGTAGACTAATTGATCTGTTCATGGCTTTCTTGGTTAAGTCGTCTGATACTATGATTAGATTGAGTAGGTCTGCTAGTTATCGGTTGAATGCATTGATTCACTTTTTCATAACGTGCTTTATTGTTCGAGTCCATGCGTTTGCCAATCACATCGATTTAATAGGTTGTGTCAGATTAGATCGTATATTGATCGCCAACGCGATGTTGTCTCGGTTGACTCCGATCCATGACGTTGGCAGGAACATATACGAGCCGGTTTGATCTAATCTATTATCTATTGGTTTGGCGTTCATCGGAGTCTTAGTCGATGGATTCTTTATTATGTTACAGATCGGTTCTGTCCTATTCATGGTAGTTTTGACACAATATCTTTACGTTGTATCGGTTTAGTTCGAACGGTAGAGATTGATATGTTAGAATGCTAACGTCTGAGCCGATTGCTGGAACTTTTTATGTTCTATGCGTCTTTCACGATGCATCGTAGTTTTCATTCGTGCTATTGAAGTCAATGCCAATAGGCCATCACCGATAGCGTTAGGACATCTCACGTTTGTTTCCTTGCCAATTATAGAGTCAAATTGACTTGCATGTTCTGTACACCTCTGAATTATTTAGGATCTGCACTGGAGCTAAGCAGACTTTCCTAGGCCTTCAAGTGTGAAGACGTGAGGATACCTGCGATTTTTGCATCAACACGCTTTCTTCGCACAGCCCAATGGAGGAGGCCACTTGATATCAAAAAGAGGGTCATGGGTTCGAGTCATGGCACAGAATAATAATTCAACTTTTTTCCCCTTGTGTTCAAACGTTTTTTCCTTTTGGTCATAAAACATTTATATTTATGTAATAAGTTTCTAACTTAGTATTTTAAGTTAATACTTATTATATTATTTAATGTATTTATACTGAATTACGGTATAAATTTAATAATTATTTACTCAATTATAAATTTTTTTACCGGATTGCATAAGTAAAAAACGTTAGAAACTTATTAAAATATTAAATAATATGATAAGTATGATTAGTTTTCAAAAAAAACTTAGAAAATGTTTAGTGTATTTTTTACTCAGCTAAATAATATTTAGTGCAAATTTACAGGACATAAAAAAACGTTAGAAAATATTTAGTGCATTTTTTACTCGACTAAATAATATGATAAATATTAAGTTTGAAACTTATTACATAAATATAAATGTTTTACGATCAAAAGAAAAAAACATTTGAACGCTAGGGAAAAAAGCTAAATTATTATTCAGCGATATCAAGTGGCCTCGTCCATTGGACTGTGACATACTTTTATTTGTTTTGAGTGCTAGTATATAGTTGCTCCTGTAGGACCGAAACTAGCGACCAGAGGGGGGGTGAATGGGCGCAAAACAAAAATGCAGCGGAAAAATAAAACTTCTGAAACTTGAATATCGAACTTGCAAGTGACTCAATAAGATTCAGTCCAAGAATGGACAATAAAAGTCACACCTGGCAAGTCGATACAAAAACTTCAGAAGACTTCCTCAAACTCAAATATCAGACTTGCAAGTGACTTATCGAAATTTAGCACAAGGCTAGATAATAATCGTCACACCAGGCAAGTCGATACAAATATCACCACAAAGCGCTCTCAGAAAAAGATCGTTCAAATAAAAGATTAAATGTCAATCAAAGTGCGTCCACAAGTGCGACAAGCGTTCTAAAGAAAAAGAAACGCACAAAGCAATCATGCATAACCGATCGAACACTTGGTGTGCGAGTTCATGAACGACCTCAACAAATCATATAAACAATTGACATGCATCATAATGTGTTCACATAGACATTTCATCAAACACATATCATGCAGTCCAAAATCAAGTACTTAGAGACATTAGATCGAACACCTAGAGTGCAGTATAAATTCTTTGAGGCAATTCAGCGAACACGTTATGGGCAAGAAGTTTATACTGAAAAATTGGTGTAGATCTTCGCCGGAGAGATGCTCGCTGCCG
>KE373323.1:261481-273482 GCA_000418225.1 Zizania latifolia | reverse complement strand
ATCGCCTCCTCCACGCCCTAGCCGCCGCTCACGAGCCACCGATCATCGTCTCCGCGTGCACCCTGCCTCTGTCGCTCGCCGCGCTTCCATCCGTTGCTCGCCGCCACTCCGGCCACCATCCATCATCGTCGACCATGCCATCAGCTTCACCATCGCTCGCTTGTCCTCGATCGCCCCTCCGTCGAGCTCGCCGCCACTTGCCGTCGTTGCCTCTGGTACGTCCACCGTCACTCCCTGCTCTCATCGGTGTCCTCGCCGCAGATCACCGAGCCACCGCTCATCGGTCACCAGGCCACCACTCACTGGTGACCCTAGGTCCTCGAGCCACCGTCGCCCGCTGCCCTGGCGTGGCACCGGTGTGGCGCCCGCGTGGCTGCCGCGTCAGCAACACATGCACGGCAGTCGCCTGTGTGGGTGCCACGTACGCGCCACATGGCAGACCCAGCGCATGCGCATTCCCGTCCCTCTGCTGACACAATAATCCTAGATTTCCTTTAAAAAATAATTATGTATTGCGTCATAATTCGATTTTAATTTCAGAAAATCTAGAACAGTGTTTTAAACTTTAAAAATTCATAACTAATTCATTTTAACTCCAAATTTAACCATTTAAATTGCATAATTTTTCTAAAATTGAGCTCTACCTAACAAAAATATATTCACACACAGAATGGTTGATCTATTGTACTATTTTAGTTTATTTGTATTGCTTCTGTAATATTGTATAGTCTCTGAAGTACCCGAAGAGCTTATATACGTCGAGGAAGCGTCCATTTTCATTCCTGTTCAGCAAGGTAAGTTATTCAAGCCTCTTATTTGATCATGTTGAACCCAGGTTTAAAAGCTATTATTCTTTCAAAAGTGCATTTACTTTCGAATATCATTGGGAATGGGATTAAACCTACTTGTTTAGCCCCCTGTTGTTTCATCTTATTCCTTGTTTACCTTGGGACCAATAATTTGATCAGAATTAAATCCTTACTATGATTATTCTGGAATGCTTAGAATTGCTTAGCCCTGCTTAGTAACTAGCATCACTTAATTATGCTCATTAATTACTACTTGTACCCTAATGCTGGTTTATTTATTTAATAGCTACTTGTGAAACTGGTTCATGTTTAATTCCACTAAAATTTGGTTAAGGTGGGTTGTGAGTAGTTGGTTTTACTAGTCGTACTCATGACACTTAAGGACCGGTTCACGAGCTATCTGTTGCAATGCTTTAACAGCACTTACCACAAGTCAGCGTGGGTAATGGTCTGACCTATAGCTTAGGGATCCTAAGTAGAGCGTCGAGACCACCGGTAGCCCTATACTCTTTGTAGTCTCTGCTATTGCTAGATTGAAGCGCCAGGAGCATCTACACCAGGGCGTCAGGATAGATGGCTACCTAGGGTGCGAAGCTTGGAGGATCTAGGTGAAAGGGTCTTATCGTAGTTCTTTTTCGAGGTACCATGGTGGTATCGAGGTGCATAGTGACATGTTGTAGGGTTGTGTCTTGTGGGTAATGTTATACATTTCTGATCAGAGTAAAATTATTCGAATAGCCATGTCCACGGTTAAGGGTGGGGCTGCACAATGTTTTTTGTAATTAGTCTCACTGTTACTTAATTAACCTGATGTTACTTTCTGTTTAACCTGGTTAGCTCTGGTTTAGAGTGGTATGGCTGGGTTTTTTGGGCCTAATAACTCTAGGTAAGAGTTATTCAGTGAATGATTAATCTTGTTTTAAGGTTTTCAACTTAATTACTTCAACTCTTTAAATGTTGTCTCTCTTTAATGCTGTTTTTACGCAAAATAGCCCTATTACGCCTTCCTTTGCTATCCCTATGCATTATAACTGTTCCGCTTGGATTACCTGCTGAGTATTCAAAATACTCACCCTTGCATTCGACCACCATTAGAAGGGTTCATCAGCGAGGATGAAGGTGGTGCCTTTTGAACTAGGCCTAGTCAAGTCTGCCTATAGAGTTGAGTCGCCGCTGCGTCAATAAAGTTTCGTTTATGAGTTATTTATTATTTGTCATTAATGTTTTGAGATTCTAATGCCATCTCTGTAATAAGTACTTTATTTATTTCATCATGAATAATTATGCTGTTGATTTTCAATAAATTATCTATTGTGTGTCTCGGCTGATTCCTGGACGAGGGTACTTTTCACAAAATAAATCGTAGGGAAATGGTTGGAATTTCTGGACGTGACAATCTAGCTTCACCGGTCACTCTTAGAATTCTGCAGGACAATAATATAGCTGTAGACAGCAAGATTTCTCCTTCCTTAATTTGTAGTGCATGTCAACTAGGGAAATCACGTCAGCTTCCTTTTAGTTCTTCACAACATGTATCTACTGCTCCTTTGCAGTTGATCCACACTGATGTTTGGGGAACTTCTCTCCCATCAATCAATAATTTGAAATATTATGTTTCCTTCATTGATGATTACAGTAGATATGTGTGGGTCTATTTTCTGAAATGCAAGTCTGATGTTGAGCCCGTCTTTCTTTAGTTTCATAAGCATGCTAAACACATGCTGAATTTTAAGATTCAATCAATCCAATCTGATTGAGGAGGAGAGTATCATCGTTTACACAAATATTTTCAAACCACTGGTATTGATCATCGCATCTCTTGTCCACACACTCACCAACAAAATGGGTTGGCAGAAAGAAAACATAGACATCTTGTAGAGACCGGGTCTTGCTCTCCTTGCGTAGGCACAAGTGCCACTTCGATTCTGGGATGAAGCTTTCAACACAGCCTGCTACTTGATCAATAGAATGCCTAGCCGCATAATTGAATATGACACTCCCCTACATAAACTCCTTCACACACAGCCAGATTATTCTAGACTTCGTGTTTTTGGCTAAACCTACTGGCCAAACATACGTTCTTACAATGACAAGAAGCTAAGTTTCAGAATCAAACAGTGCATCTTCTTGGGCTACAGCTCCACACACAAGGGGTACAAGTGTTTTGATCGTACTACCGGTCGAGTATACATTTCTCATGATGTAGTGTTTGATGAGTCTGTCTTTCTCTTTGCAAATCATCCATCTCAAGATTCTTAGCCACATGCGACCTCTCACCATCCTACCATTTTGCTAGTGCTAGCCAAAACCACCAAATACACAGAAAATTCCCACATCATTCCTCAGACTAGTGAGCTCTTAAATCCAACTGAACCAGCAATAGAAGATGTCAACATGAGTAATAGTCAATCTAATCCTAATGCTTATAATGATCTCCCTAGTGCTAGTCTGTCCCATGCAGGTGTTTCAGTTGATAGATCAAGTGATTTACCTTTAGGTTCAGAAGTAAACGAACAAGGTTCTGATTCATCTTCATCATCTGAAGTCATCAGCCGTTATCCAATGAGAACAAGGCTTCGAGATAATATTGTGAAACCCAAGGAGTATACTGATGGAACTGTCCGATACCAGAAGGAGCATGTGGATTCACCTGCTTAGTATCTAATAGACATCCGGCAATATAAGTTTCTATAGCTTCAGAGCCTTGTAGTCTTCAGGAAGCAATGGCTAGCTCTGAATGGAGAAAGGCCATGGATGTTGAGTACTCTGCATTGTTAAGGAATGATACATGGGAACTGGTGCCTCCCAGGAAAGGAATCAATCTCATTGACAGTAAATAGGTTTATAAAATAAAAAGAAAAGCAGATGATTTGGTTGACAGATTGAAAGCACGGCTAGTAGCGACAGGATACAAACAGAGATATGGAGTGGATTATCTTGACACATACTGCCCAGTTGTAAAACCAGCCACAATTTGAATCATTTTATCATTGTCAATCTCTTAGGGCTTGAGCATGAGACAGACAAATGTTCAAAATACATTCTTGCATAGTGTTCTTCAGGAATGTGTGTATATGCAACAACCTCCAGGTTATATTGATCCTAAGCCACAAAATTATATTTGTCGACTGAAGAAGGCACTTTATGCCGTTTATGGGCTGAAACAGGCACCACGAGCTTGGCACTCTTGTTTAACCAGCAAACTACTGGATTTGGGGTTTAGTTCATCAGTGGCTGATGCTTCCTTATTTGTATTCAGACAAGATGAAATAATTATTTATATGTTGATCTATGTAGATGATATCATCATTGTTAGCTCATCTAGCACATCTGCAGACAAACTGATTCAGAAGCTGAAAGATGACTTTGCTGTCAAAGACTTGGGGCCTCTAGAGTATTTTCGAGGCATTGAAGTCAAGCAAGAGAAGTATGGGATTCTATTATCACAAAAACGATATGCTCTTGATCTGCTTAAGAAGGCTAACATGGACAAGTGTAAAGCAATCTCCACACCCATGAGTGCTACTGAAAAGTTGTTCAAAGATCATGGAAAATTACTAACAAGAGAAGATCAGTTTAAATACAGGAGCATAGTTGGAGGCCTACAATACTTAACTATGACCCGACCTGATCTTGCTTTTGCAGTAAATCGAGTCTGCCAGTACATTTAGTCTCCAACTGATGCACATTGGGCAGCTGTGAAGAGGATTCTTCAATTTGTCAAAGGAACTGCAGATCATGGTCTCAAAATTCAGAAATCTGCAACAACCATGCATTCAGGCTTTTCTGATGCCGGTTGGGCTAGGTGCCCAGATGATCGACGATCTACCAGTGGATTTGTAGTGTTCTTAGGCACAAATTTAGTTTCATGGAGCTCTCGAAAGCAGGCCGCTGTTTGTAAATCGAGTACCAAAGCTGAGTACAAGGCAATTGCAAATGTCACTACAGAAATGATATGGGTTCAGTCACTTTTGAAAGAGCTAGGGATATTTCAGCACACAGCACCTCGGCTATGGTGTGACAATCTTGGAGCTACTTATCTGACCACCAATCTCATGTTTTATGCACGAACAAAGCACATTGAAGTTGACTTCCATTTTGTAGGTGAACAAGTAGCTCAAAAGGCTTTGAAGGTACACTTCATTTCATCCAAAGATCAAATTGCAGATTGTCTGACAAAGCCACTCTCAAGAGCTCCCTTCATCATCAATTGTCACAATCTCAACGTCAGTACCTCCCGTTGTGATTGAGGGGGACTGTTAGAAATCATGTGTGTGTTTGTGCTTGTACTGGTTAGCTTTGAGTAGTTAGCGCCATGTGAGCTTTCGGGATCACGGAGCTCACGTCTCGTTCTGTTAGCTAACATGCAAGAAAGTTCCTACTTATTTGGATCATGAACCTTGTAATTATATAGCCATTCGTTCATTCAATAAGATCCCAAGAGAATCGGTGAGCGTTTTGGCAAAATCTTCAAAGATAACACAACTGGAGTTTCTTTGATGGTAGAGAATTCCCACGAAACCAACAAAATCACCTTATTTGTTAAAACCCCGACCGAATCAATCACTATTTACCACAGCAACAGAACTAGGCAGAGCATACAATTAAGAACATCAACTTCTAGAGCAGCGGCCCGTTGTTAAAGACTTAAAAGGAGGAAATATCTAGTTCTAATCTCAATCTTAAATTAAATCTCGACAAAAGAGGACACGCGAAAAAAAAACGAACTGATCCGGTGATCAGCTAGCGTTTCAGATTGACTTCGGTTGGAAGAAGAAGACGAAATGACCTCCGTTGCTTGCTTTTCGTCGCGCTACGCTGCTCGGTTATATCCTTCGATCAATTTCCTGCTGCCTGGGCGAACATTATCATCTATTCAGGACAAGGAGGCGTCAATCGAAGCCAAGACATTGCCACTTAGCCCATTTCGTTTTCAGTCGGCCGGTCTGTTGTTCCTAGATGCTTGCTTGCTGCGGCAGGTGCACTTCTCCTTGTCTTCCTTCAGAGTCTGCACAGAGGAAACCTCAGCGATGTATGATTGTATCCATGTTCTGCTTGCAAGACTAGGGTGTGTTATGTCTGGATGTAGACCGACGGATCCAGGCTTCACCATATATTTCGGTTATTACATATGTTTGGATGTCCGACTCCAATGTACTGCAGTTTTACAGTGCAATAGATTTTCAAGCAAATGCAGCTGGATCGGACTCCCCTGCAGTACCGGAGAGAAATCACTGTAGCAACCGTCTGCTACAATGATTCGCAACGGTGTCCGTCTGTACTGTTTATCCCATAAAACACTGTAACAGTCTGATCGGGATGATCCATTTCTGATCTAGCGGTATAAAAAGGAATCAAATGCACTCTACTGTTCACTTAGGTCTACTCTTCTACCGTTTTGGCTAATTTATAAGAATAAGCTTAAGTTTAACAGTTTATATTAAAAAAGCTCTAATAATTTTATTGTCCGGTTTTAATGGCTTATGAAATCTAAGCTTGTTCTTTATGTAATATATATGATAAAAATAGTATCATTCTTGAATTTGTTTTATTTAGTATTTAATTAATGATATCATTATTTAGGATATTTTTGGTCATTAGGTGATGTGGAGGTGCAAATAAGCTCAAAAGCCTCAAAACGGTAGCTTTTTCCACTAATAGAAATATAATTGAGTTCACGACTTATTTGGACAATAAATTTTGGTTTCTATACAATTTATAACCGGGCTTATGACTTAAAAAACTCATAAGTTGTTAAAAAGGCAAAACTTATGGTCTGCGTTAGATCATGTTGATGGTAAAAGCTCAGTTTTAAGGCTTTGCGAGTTTATTTATATCTCTGCTTCAGCTAATGTTAAAAAATCCCAAATAGTAGTATTATCAATTAAATATCAAATAAAATAAGTCTAATGGTAATATAATATTTTTACCATACTATACAAACGATAAACTCATATTTTAGAAACCATTTAGATTAGGATAGCGAGCTTTTTAAGCTTTTTTGACAATAATTTATTTAGACCGTTAAGATTAAACTGACTTATAAATAATTTAAATTCATGTATGAACTTTTTAAATCATAAGCTATCTATAAACTATTTATAAGAGAACCAATAAGTTGCTAACGTAGGATCCCAATCCAATGTATCTATATATATTCTGACAATAAAAACGGTCTTTGCAACGGGAGTGGTCCCTTAGGGAGCAGCACGTACATCAGAGTACTGTACGCAGCAGTGGTTTCAGTTTCGCTTTTCTGAACATGTAAGTAGGAGTAACATGCAAATGCCATTAATTATACCTGCAGCTGGTTCTGCAGTCCCTTGATGTGCTCAACTGCCAAGTCCAGCATGTCCGAGGTACTCGTTTGCTGTCGCATTTGGAAGAAAAACAAATTAAAAAGATCATTAATTAAACGGCATCTCAACCTGAAGATCGTTAATTATCTGATGAAAAAGTTCAGACAAGAGAACTACTACTACAAAGAAACGCGTATGACACACCTTGTCCATGTTGGGCACCAGAGCCTGCAACTTCCTGAGCTTCTCGCTGATCCTCGTTCTCCGCTCCTGCCATCAACGATCACATACCTGAAGATTAATCTCCCATATGCGCGATCCCAAAGAGGAATTCACTACAAAAATACTAGATGCAGACGTGCAGTCGTCATGCAGATAAGTAGCAGTTATTCAATGTTAGTTATATATATATATGAGCTGATAGTAAAGATGATGTTGGTTCTTAAACTCAAATATATTAAGTTATTTAATTTAACTCAACCAACGCTAATATTATGAACCGACATTAATTATAAACTATTGATTTTGATTAAGCAATAATGATTCAAAACTTGTCACTGGTCACTGGTGATGGTTTTAAACCATCATTACTGATTGCTGGCGTAATCAGTAATGGTTTAACTTTCTATATTCAAGCTTATCTAATATAGTACTCCATGCATAAGAAAGCTAGGTCTCGTTATTAAGTGATTCTTTATTCAGCTACGGCTTAATGAAAACGTAGTACACTAGTATGCATATAATTAATATAGAGCATGCATGTGTTGTCTATATATATTATATTATACCCTCTCCGCTATGCTCCGGGGGTGCGTCGCACATCCACGCTTGGCTCGTACTCTGAATGGCACCTGATCGTGCTGCATCTGCAGGTATTTTTCTACTCCAGCCATCTCCCTAGGAACAAGCTGCATTGCAGAGAAATATACAAAACATGAAATCATGCACTCATATATACACACATATATATAATTTCCTAGTAGAGGGGCAGAGACGGAATGAGGCAGCTAAGGCTTGAGCCCATCTGGCCCCTAGTTTCTTATTGTTATGAAATTGTATAAATTTTTCAAAATTTTGAATAATTAGTTAAGAATAACCAGATTAGTTGTAGACGTGACATATTTTTGCCTCCACCACTGCCTAGCTAGTACAAATGTAGAGAATATACTATCTCAGTTTATAACTGAAGAAAAAAACGTTCAGAGATTCTTCCTTGTTGCTGAGGTCTGCTAGTGCAATAATACACGCAGATTCAGCATTTCAGCATGCACTCATACATGTGTTCTAAACACTAGTAGCGAGGCACTCAATATATATCACGATGTTGTTTAATTAGAATCTATCCAGATCTGTACCAATTGGGGAAATTTCACCTTTTCAATAAGGAGCCAGCTAATTCATAATTTTCAAAAAAGGATCTAATTAACTCTAATGGCAATCAAATTAACGCATATAAAACTTACTACGTATGTTTCATATTGTAAGTTGTTTGATTTTTTTTTAAAGTAATATTTTAACTTTGATCAAGTTTAAATAAAAATATATTACCATATATAATATCAAATAAATACACTACTAAAAACGTATTTTATGGTTGATTTAATGAAACTAATTAACTATTGTATTTGTTAGTATATTGTTTTATAAAATTGATCAAAATATATATAACAAAGGGAGTAATAATCCACTAAATACCAAGATGGAACTAAAGATAAATTAAAACAGCTAGCTACGCACCTGTGATTCATAGCTGCTAAGGGTGGCGATGATGTCGTCATTGCCGTGCACTCCCGATTTGCCATTCGACGTGGAGAACACAATGGAGTTGGAATCCTCCCATGATCCGATCGAGAACCCGCCGGAGAAGGAGCGGGCGACATGGTCGGCGGCGATGTTCTCCTCGGAGTGCCCGCCAGCACCATGCAAGCTCTCCGTGAGGTGGTCCGGGATGCCATCCTCAGAGATATGGGATAGGGAGCCCTGCCTATTAGCGAAGTTGAATGGGGACTTCAGTTTCTTGTTGTTGCTGCTGCTCATGGCGGCATGGTGAACCTCACCGAGTCCTGCTCTACCACTTGATGAAAAACCTGCTTCCATAAGAGACGACACATGTTTATGGTTTGCACGTAGGTACCTCATCTTGATTTGATATGTATGTTTAGATCTTAACATAAACGTTCAAGTGTAGTTATATACCACACCTAAAATTTGTTATACTAGTCGGTAACCTTATATTTTTATAAATTTTATTGTTATTAATTTAATAATTCCTAAATTCGTAATTAATGATTAGACATTATTGTAACTGAAGTATACTTTAGCAAAACTATAACCGAAGTAGCCTCTTTCTAGCTCCTTAATGTGGGAGCATTATTAGAACACCTAATTAGTATAAGTATAGATAGATGTTAAATCGATTTTACTTATGTAATTGGTCAATGTGTAGCACAATTCAAGATAACCACTGTTATTGTTGTAAAAAGTCATAGCAATTGTTCTAAAATGCTGTGCTTTCCACTCAAATTGTTATAAATACTAGGAATCAAAGTGAGAAGAAATTTGGAAGTTTTGCCTATCATAGCTGTTGGCGTAATTCAGAACTACGCAACAGGTTTAAATGTTTAAGAACATCGAAGGGTTCGAAGTGTATATTAGGGTTCGAACAATGTTCTAGGCCTCCGAAAGGATAATAACCTTCGAGCAGAAGTAGCTTTGGTTTATACTTCATACCCTCGATCCCCCTCCACCCTGCAAGGGGAGGGGTATTTATAGACACAATTGTCATGGGGTAATACGAAGTTACCCCCTACTTACAACTGACTATTACAGTATAAACATTGATCTTACATAGGGGTAGTTTAGTAACCCTCCGTGTGAACGAACCCGGCTTCAGGTCTTGTCGGAGGAGACAGAAATACCATGGTTTCGGAGCCTTGCGACAGGTGGTTTCAGAGGCTTCGTTCTTAGCAAGCCGAATGGGGCTCCGTTTAGAGTTGCACGGAGCCTTAACTTATACCTCCAGAGGGGCTTCGCAGTCACTGTCATTGGAGACTTGTTAGAGTAAAGTAATTTACCCCAACAGTAGCCCCTCACACGTAGCCCTTCTATCGAAGGGGTAAAGTGCGTACTCGACACATGGCAGTCCTGCGCACCTTATTCGGAGCCTAGAGCATCGAAGGTCATTGTAGAAAATAAACCCACTTCGATCATTAAATGCGCCGCAGGAGCTGATAAGACACCCTCAAAAATCAAAACGACGCCTGGCGCGGCCAACGGTCAGAAATCGAACCGTCGCCACGCAGGGGCGCGACATCCTATTTTACCTTGGCCCCACCTGTCATAGACTCCGGAAGGAGCGCGTGAGGTGGTAAAAAATGGCTTCGGGGGGAGCGCTACACCCTTTTACTGTCTATATAAGCCTCCTTGCGCCCCCAGGGCTCATTATGCCTTCCAGCATTTTTAGCTCTTGCTTCCTCTCAATTCGAAGCCCCTAGCTCTCGTCTTCGGAGCCCTTAGCATCCTTCTCCAAAGCCCCTAGCTCCTTTAGCCTCCGCAATCCTCTTCGTCCAGCCTTCAACCCATCTTAGCAAGATGCCGAAGAAGGCTTCAGTGGTGAAGAGCCTTCCTTTAGGAGGAGGCTCTGGTTCCGTGCAGGTCCAGGCAGCGGCAGCGAAGGCAGCGACAGCAGCAACAGCGAAGATGGCGGCGAAGCGTTATGGGACGTTCGACCTCCGACCTCCGTCGAAGAAATTCGAGTAGACACTAGAGTTGAAGAAGACAAGGTCCTCCATGGGCTCCGCTGAGGGAGCCTGAGCGGGCAAAGTCCAGAAAAAGGTTAAACCCCGCATCGGGAAGAACGATGTCATCCCCGCCCCTCGAGCCAACGAAGCGGTCATCTTTGAAGCCTTTTTCGAGGCCGGGCTTGGGATCCCTGCGGAGCCGCTACTGGGGGAGGTACTACGTATGTATAACTTGGAGCTCCCCCAGCTATCTCCGAACGCAGTAGCGCGATTGGCCATCTTCGAGTGGGCCATGAGGGTGGAGGGGTGCGAGGGCCGTGCGGACGTCTTCACGGCCCTTCATGACGCCAACTGCCAGCCGAAGAAGCGCTCTTGCGAAGACGGGGTCATCAGGACGCTGGCCTTCGGCAGCATCAACTTCCAGCTCCGCAAAGGGTTCAACAACTCCTTCCCGGCGAGGGCTTCGAATGACCGTTGGTACTCGCGATGGGACCAACATTGGTTTTATATCACCGTTGGAGTGGACTCCCCTCTTTGGAGCACCAATACCCTTATCTCGTACCACCGCCAAGCTCAAATAGCGGCGGACTCCGCCACCATCAACTCCCGGATCGAACTGCTGAAGAGGGTGACGAGGAGGATGAGCATGAGGGACTTGGAGGAGGAGTTCATTACCCTCCAGATCAGCCCCCTCGGATGTGCCTAGCCGAAGGGCCCTCGCTTGGTGGCGTCGGCCCTAGAGGTCGCTGCAGCGTGGCTCCCGCTTCAGGAGCCCTAGAAGGTCCAGGCACGGGAGGCAACCCTCGAGCTCCAGCAGGCCCTTCGGCGCCGTCATGCGGGGATGCACTATTCGCCTGCTGACGCGAACCCTCCTCCGAAGGTGTAGATTTTAGGCCCACTCCCCCTGTAATACTTAGCATTTGCAATGTAACTTCGTATGAAATGTTCATAATGAAATACGGGGGTATTTTGAATTCAGGCTCCGGACATGAATGCTAAAATTGATATCGAAGTGCTCGAAGCTTTGGAGGTACTTCGCCAGCAATGGGTAGTGTACGAAGTATCTAGGTCCGGGGGCCGCCCTTGATTCAAGATGCCTCGAGGTCCTACCGGCGAAGTAGTTCCCGGGGTTGCCCAAGAGCTACTAGCCTGT
>KE373323.1:207946-219823 GCA_000418225.1 Zizania latifolia | reverse complement strand
TAGGAACATAGAGAAGGTGGTTCTCTGCCATAAACTAATTTAAAAGGTGACGTGCCCAGGGAAGCTTGCACAACCGTATTATAACATTACTCTGCCCATGGCAACCATCAGACCCAATGACCTATATAATCTCCCGATAAACAACGGAGGTACATGACCATCTGACTGTGGGTGAAATGCTGATGATAGGTTCAACCTGACACCCATTAATTGAAATAATTCAGACTAGAATTGACTGGTAAAAACTGGATCACGATCACTAACCATAGAGGCTGTAAAACCTTGTAGGCGAACAATTTTTGAGAAGCTTGAGCCACCATAGTTGCTGAATAAGGGTGAGATAGGGTGATAAAATGCACATATTTGGAGAATCTAGCCACCACTGTTAGGACGATGGATTTGCCATGAACTTTTGGAAAATGCTCAATGAAGTCTAGCGAGATGTCAGACCAAATTGCCGACGGAATGGGCAATGGCTGTAGAAGTCCTGGAGGAAGTTGTTCCACTTTGTTCTTTTGGCATATTGAGCAGGCATGCACAAAATCTTGGACTCTGGCCTTGTCACCGGAAACATGGAAGTCGGCATGGAGATTGGAGGTGGTGAAGCGTTTTCTGAACTCCCTCATGGCCGAGTCCATGTGACCACTCTAGAATTTGGGGCAGCAGAGAGGACTTAGCTGGAATAAATATCCTGCCTTTAAAGAGGATGAGGCCATCCTTTACTTGCCATATGGATGGTTTGGTGCCAGCCAATATTGTGGCGCGTAGGGCTGAGTCTTCATTAGACGCTGCTATCTCCTTGCCAAGCTCAGCTAAAAAGTCAAATTGTGGGGAAGACAGGGCAGCACACTCGTGTGGTGTGTTCATCCCGGCGGGATAGGGCATCGGCTACTGTGTTAGCCGAGTCAGGCTTATATTCCATCGTGAAGCCAAAGCCTAACAATTTGATGACCCAATGATGTTGCGGGACTGTAGTAAGGCGCTGGTCAAGGAGAAAACAGAGGCTATAGTGCTCTGTTCGGAGCAGGAAATGACATCCCCACAGGTATGCCTCCAATGATGAACGGCGTGAACTAGACCAATCAGTTCCCGTTCATATGCCACAAGTTTCTGGTGACGTGGCACAATGGGTTTGCTGAAAAATGCAATCGGCCTGTCACCCTGATGTAGAACTGTGCCAAAACAGGACCCTGAAGCATCACATTCGACTACAAAATCTCGAGAGAAATCTGGAAGTCTTAACACTGGGGCTGCCGTAAGAGCTTGATGCAGCGAGCGGAACGCATGATCAGCCTCTTCGGTCCACAGAAAACCATCCTTCTTAAGCAACGCTGTTAACGGAGCCACAATAGTGCCAAAATCCCGGATGAAGCGACAATTATATCCTGCTAGGCCGAGAAAAGCGCGTACATCCTGTACTGATTTAGGAAGGGGCCAGTCAAGAACAGCTTGCACCTTGAGATGGTCCATAGCCACACTGGCACCTGAAATATTATGGACCAAATAAGCTACTAATGTGCTGCCAAATTCGCACTTAGAGCGCGTAAGAAATAATTTGTGCTCCTGCAAGGTACAAAGAATAGCACGAATGTGGAGGAGATGATCCGACCACGAAGGGTTGTATATTAAGATATCATCAAAAAATACCAGCACAAGCGTCGGAGGAAAGGGATCACGTCATTCATAAGGGCTTGAAATGTGGTAGGGGCATTGGATAATCCAAAGGGCATCACTAGAAATTCAAAAAGCCCTTGATGCGTCTAGAAAGCGGTCTTCTCCACATCCGCCGGGTGCATCCTGACTTGGTGATAGCCGGAGAGATCGAGCTTGGTGAAGAAGTTAGCGTCACACAATTCATCGAGAAGTTCCTCCACCACTAGATGGGGAATTTATCCTTGATGGTCTGATCGTTTAGACTCCGATAATTGACACGGAAGCGCAATGAACCATCCTTTTTCTTAATCAATAGGGCGAGAGAAGAAAAGGCTGATGAACTGGGGCGAATGACACCCGACTTAAGCATAGTATCACACTAGTGTTCAAGTTCATCCTTCTGATTATGCACATAACGATATGGGTGATATGGCAGTGTGGAGGGAGTTTGCCTAGTTGCCCATCCAATGCAACAACTCGTGCCGGAGAAGCTCCTATGCCGGTCCAAATGACACATTTCCTTGCACGACCAAAGCACACCGTTTGTCTCGCGAAATCCCATAATGTAGGCCCCAGTGTGCCTAGCCACTAGACCCCAAGCACCATGTCGTACCCTCCAAGGGCAAGACCGAGGAAATCAATGGAGAACGTATCACCAGCAATGAGCACAAGGATCTTGCAGTAGCTGCCAGAAGAGACCACACGGTCGCCATTAGCTACTGCCACATAAGAAGTGCTGGGTGAAGTGAAGGAGATGCCTGCAAGCTGTGCTGCCGTGTCGCTGATAAAGTTATGAGTGGAACCAGAGTCTAGAAGAGCGACAAAGTCACAATTTCCTAGCTGAGCCTGAACCCTAATACTCTCGAACTATGGGGCATGGACTCCTGCAAGGGCACAAAAGGATATGCACGGTTCAGCTGCTGTGATAGCTAAGACGGAGTGCATGCATTCAGCTCCAAACGATAATACCATAACTGAGCAGCTCTAATGAGATGAAGGGACGCATACCAAACTTTCTTGTCATCCGGCGTGCGTTGCCCTCGAAAGAAAGTTTCACAACGATTTAACCATGGTGGAGGATCCTCTTTGCCATCATAACAAGGGAACTCCAATTTTGCCCGTGGATGGAATCCGGTATCAATGGTGTTGTTGTCGGCATCATTGTGGCGACATGCAATAGAATCGCCGTCGTTTTGAGAAACGCCATTGTCAGATGGTGGCGGTGAGACTCTGCTGGTTGATGGAGCTCCCCAGGACTTAGTTCCTGCCTGCTGGGTTTGATTCTGGGACTGTTCCACGTGCTGAACAGCAAGATTCAGGGCGCGAACCTTCTGAACGTACTCGAATGTCGATGCCTAGAGAACCTGGACTTTATTTGGCAGGTCATCCAGACGTTTGGCAATGGGAACAAGGGGCTCCAGAACAGCGAATCTTCTGTTCAGTGTCTCTAGTTGAGCTGCCATTGATGCCAAAGCCTTGACCACATCGTTGGATTGGTAAGAAGCCATAGATGAGGATGAACATGAACAATCTAATACCAAATTGTCACGGGCTTGATGCTGAGACAGGGAAGGATGAGAGTGTAGATTGTATTTGAAGGTAACGACGAGATGAGGCCCTGTCCAGAATTGAGAAACGTCTCTCGGCAACTTCAATTTGGCTCTCTATGGCTGGGAGGCTCCAACTTGTCAACTCAGTGCTTTCCTCTCTCCCTACTTACACTATGTGTACTTTCAAGCTCCCGGTTAAAGTGATCCAGCACATCGATCGTGCCCGGCGCCACTGCCTCTGGAGAGGCTCCAACGTTGGGTCTAAGTCTGCTCCACTCATAGACTGGAAGTCGGTCTGCAAGCCAAAGCGCAAAGGTGGCCTTGGTGTCATTAATCTTCATAGCCATAACATTGCCCTTCTACTCAAGCATATCTCCAAATTCTACAATAGCCATGATGCACCCTGGGTCAACCTTGTCTGGAGGCTTTATTCTGGCAAGAACAAAGCTCCTCACCTTGCCCCCCTGAAAGGTTCACGCTGGTGGAAAGATATCTTGCAGCTCTCTCCTTCTTTTCGTGCCATCACCATCTTCTCTTCCCCAGGCTTTTCAGCTTTGCCAAGAACAAGGATTCCACAGTTCATCACTTCTTTCAAAACAATGACTTGAGCCGGCATTTTCAGCTTCCCCTACCTCAAGATGCCCTTGATGAATATGTCCAGCTCAGAACTCTCACTAATGGGGTTGTAGTGTCCGATCCCTCTCCAGATTCTTGGGAATTCATCTGGAACTCGACAACTTACTCACTTGGGAAATTCTACCATCATCATCTCAAGAATGTTCAGTCTCACCCAGTCTATAAGTGGCTCTGGAAATCTAAATGCTCTAACAAGCTTCGGGTTTTTTTTCTGGCTGCTGATTAAAGATAGACTCAACACCAAGAACATGCTCAGAAGGAAACACATCAACATCAACACCAACAACTTCAACTGCATCCTTTGCAACGACAACACTGAAGAAACCTCCCTCCACTTGTTCTTCGGCCACGGCTTCGGCAAGGCTTGCTGGGACTCCCTTGGCATTCCCTGGAACCTTTCTGCCTCTCTCCCTGACATGCTTCTCTCTGCCAAGGTTGTGACCAGAAGGCCTCTTTTCATGGAAATTGTGACCATTTGCTGCTGGACTCTTTGGCTCATCCAGAACAGGTCCACTTTTGACAACATTCCAGCCTCGGTTTCCACTTGGAAAAGCTCTTTTCTAGTTCACCTCTCCAATCAATCCCAGCGTTCCCCTGGTAAGTTTAAGGCTTCGTTAGCCTTCTGGCTACAGAATTTCTAATTCTCCTCCCTGTACTCTTTTCCCCCCTCTTCTCTTCCTTCTTTGTATCTCTTTTCCTTTGTAATTGTCTTTTAATATTTATAAAATGGTGGTAGGAGCCTCTCCTACTAGTTTTCGTAAAAAAAAAAACAAGATGAGGCCCTGGACCTCGTTGGCGTGGTAGAGCCGTGGTGGCAGTCGCATCAGCGAGGCAGGGATAATCATTAATAGGATTCAATTTGATATATCTTTATTGCTGGGGAGCCTTTTGCTTATATACAGCCTTACACCAGATCCTATTATGATAGCCTATAGCCAAACTTGGTAATCCAAGTTGTAACTAACTCTACTACTTATTTGGAAAATACTAATGTAATCAATCCTGACTCTAATAAAGGAAATACTAGTTCTGGTTTCCAGAATTGCCTAGACTCTTCAAATCCTATTCGGATTGCTTCTTCTTGTGCCTGGAATAGGGAATTCCCCACCTGACAACTTGAACATCAATGCTCTACTCTGTGAGGCTGTGATAACATTCACAGGGTTTGTATGTGAACAATCAGAAAATTATTTATTAGCCTTTAAATTTCAAAATAGACCCTTAAGCTCATTTTCTCTTGAACACTTTCTTTTGTTTTCTCATTTCTTTGTACTTGATATTTTTGGTTATTTTTACATCAACATCAGATTTCTTGATAGAGCATAATGCATGGCAAGTTTTTTTGCACAGTAAACATAAAATGAGTTGCATATTGGAGGGGTTGCTGTATCAATCGATGGGAGTTTATGTGGTAACTATGATTATAATGGCAGGAATTTCTGTTGAAGGCTCATATGAAAATGCATCTGAAATTTCACCATTTGGCAAAATACATGATAAATTTGTACCCAAGCTTTATGTTACCGGTAACTAAAATCAGATCATTTGATCTTAGTGATGCATGTAGGTTGTCCAGTTGACCTATTTCACTTAATTGGCTGTTCACTTTACACTTAATTTAGTGTTCTATTTTGTTTATATGCCCTTAATTATATGTCCCAGCCAGATACTCTTGCGTCCCTATTTGACCTACTGCAGGACAGTGTATGAGTTTATATTGCCTTGGAAGTAAAACTGATACAAGGATGACATTTAATTAGTTCATGAGTTGAGGGACCAGTTTAAAAATTGGAGACTGTTTCAGGGATTTTACTATATATGTGCTGGCAATTTTATTTTGTGCTATTTTGTCATGGGCATGGGCTTGGAGGCAAGGCCCACAACCTAGCCCAATACAGGGTGTGAACAGTACCCACGTGAACATCACTTGTGTGGTACTGTAGCAGTAGTTTAAGATTTGCTAGTTTAGTGATTGATTAGGTTTCTTATTTTAGAGATACGATTAGATTGAGTTGTAATCTATTTCCTAAATTTTAGAGATTAGCTTTTTGAGAGTCAAGTCATATCATCTATATAAGGATAGGTTGTATCTCTATTTCATAAAGTAATGAAGAATTAGTCTAATCCCTTCCCAATGTTCATTACCTCAGTCTAAAGTTCTCTCATCCCTAGTAGTCGACGCCACCCGGCTATTTTTCTGGCGGTGTTTATCTCTATGAATCTAGTTCATGACAATTTAGTATCCACAATTTGTTTTGTTGATGCTGCTGCTTTTTCTTCAGTTGTGAACAGCTACCCGCAACTATGAGGGAGAGAGTTATTTCTACATTTCCACATTATGGACATGGTGGAATTTTAGAGTCTGCTAGGGAGCTTTTTATGCAACTCAATGACTGCACAGGAGGTTTGATTTTCACATCAGATGTTTATCATTTTTCAGTCCATTGATTCATGTTGTGTTATATGATCACTTTATATACAACCCCTATCTTTAAAATAATACCATCTCGTTTTTATTTTACTGGTGTTTTCTGTATATCCATTTAAAACATCAATGGCCAGTGCTACTTTAGTACTGTTTGTTGCCTTATATTACATTATTTGATTGTTACAGCATAATATATTCTCCTTTTGTTTTTAGAAAACTATCACTTTACATATTAGAATATTAGATGCAACACGTATGTTTATCTGATTGATTTAAATACAATATTGTCTGCAATGACTAATCTATTGCCTCTTTATTGTCATAATGCCAACTCAGATAATTCGTCATCCAGAAATGTTGGATTTCTTTCTACACTGGTGGGGGAGGGTAGCGGATGTCATGGATACAAAATTCGTGTTGTTGGGCATTCTTTAGGGGGTGCTGTTGCTACAGTTCTGGGCATGATGGTAATGCTGTATGAACCTTCACCTTTTATCTTCTATAGCATGTTTGTAAAAATCATGTTCCTCCTGCATCCTGCAATTTTCATTTTACTGGTTTCCCTATTGGCCAACATTCTTGTGCTCCGCTGTAAAAATGGGGATACTATAGGCATTAAATATGACAACATAAAGAGCATCTATGACTCCCATTAAGCTTGTGTCTAGACTCTTAAACAACAGAATCAGGTCTGTGTGCACGTGCGTGCGCATGCATTTGCCCAACTTGGTTTGGTTCTGCCATCTTATAATATAATTGTTGATTTCTGTCTTTGTTCTTGACTTGGTTTGGTTCCCTGCCTACAGAATATAGATCTTTTTTTTACTTTTATTTGGAGTACATGGTGTCCATGGTTCTTCACAGGTTTAACTTTGTTCTCTCGCAGCTTTTTGGCAGATACCCAGACGTGCATGTTTATGCTTATGGACCACTACCTTGTGTGGACTTTGTAATAGCTGAAGCCTGTTCGCAGTTTGTTACGACGTAAGATTAAACTGAGAATTGGTTATGATATTTATTTATTGATGATCTTCAATTCTTGATGTGTTGTACTCTTAACAATTTATTAATTTCTTTGAGTTAACGTTTCCTTTTCCTTTCCAGCATCGTGTGCAATGATGAGTTTTCTTCTCGCCTTTCAATCAACTCAATTCTGAGGCTACGATCTGCTGCAATAAGTGCTCTTTCAGACAACTCTCCAGCTGATACAGCAATGATACAAAAACTTGCTCGCCGAATTTTGCATGTTAACAAGTATCATGATAGTGGTCCTGATGGTGGCATAATGGAGGACTACACTGATAGTCGTAAAAGGGCCGCAGCTAGGAACACATTTGAAGGAAATTCTTTTACCTTCCCCTTGGTTCCTTGTGGATGAATATACGGGAACTAATGACATGAATCAATTAATATTGCTGAGAACCTTGTTTTGTATTCTCATTTGTATTTTCTACAAATTTCTTTCTGAATTCTTTTTTTTTCACTGTTACAGGGAGGGCAGTACCTACTGAAAGATGGTTTCCACACCAGGATGCATCTTGTATTACTGAGCCTGACCTCCCAAATTTGCAAAATGGCTTCAATAGCTGTAATGGGTCCAATTCATCCATAGATGAGCACAGGAGTTCTCAAGGTGTACATACTGATTGTGATGTCCAGACGATTTCACTTCATGGGCTTGATTCTGGTTTGGAACAGCGTCACACATCTTATAGGGATATACCAGTTGAGCCTCCTGAGATGTTTCTTCCAGGCTTACTTATTCATGTAGTGCGACAAAGAAGAAGCCTCTTCCCTCTTTGGAAATGCTGGAGCTTGCAGGGAACTGAACCACCATATAAAGCTTTTTTGGCAAAAAGAGAGAACTTCACCGATCTCGCTGTTACTCCTTCCATGTTTACAGATCACCTACCATGGAGGTAAATGTTGAGTTATCTTTATTTATAATCAATGTACATAATACAACACATTTAGTGGGTACCTTATATTGTAGCCAATGCTTTGTTGCTAGTACATTTTCCATGGCTTGCTAAGAATTCATTGGACATACATAGCATACCCATCTGGAGTTACTTTGTTGGTGATGACCAGCATATGAATACAAAGCATCACCTGAACTGCTCTCTGATGTTTAATGTGCATCTCAGTCAAGTATGCATGCCAAATATAAAGTTGTGGCGTTCTCATGTGAAGTTGAATAAGAGGCCCAATTTCTAGGCTCAGTATTTTTCTATAGTGTCATGTCGATTTAAGTTTGTAACTTTCTTTGAAAGGAGGTCATTGGAGTGTGTTAGGACCATTAAGAAATTTCTGTTAACAGCTGTTGACAATTAAGATATAACTTTGTTAGTTGGCTTTTAGCCCCTTGTTCTTAGTTGCACGTGAAGGTTGCATATGATGCAGCACCGTTCGGTAGTGCTGATAGATGGTAGATGGTAGATGATTTGACTCTTTGATCAAGTAGTTTGATGCTTCAAATGGATGAATTTAATGCTAAAAAGTAAATGGCTTTAAAACAATTATTTTTGATTTTTTCACATATATATATTTTTGAAGAAATCACACTGTTTAGAAGTTTGAAATACGTGCCATGTTATAATCTGGGCAAACAATCCACCCAGAATCAGTTGTGGCATACGCTTGCATTGTTTTGTTCGCCCAGAGTTACTAACAGCCTATTCTTTTTCAATTTTTAGGTGTCACTATGCTATGCAGAGAATTCTAGAAGAGCAAATGTCGACAAATAACCCTAATTCTGATTCACCCATAGAACGTTTGGTGTGACCAGGACAGAATTGTCCTCAATACGGCTGAAAGCAAAAGGAGACAGAATGTATATAGTGCCACTTTAGGAGCAATGCGGCATGACTGAAGACTGAAGGAGCAATTTTTCACATGCTGCAGACATATTTCTATAGAAAGCAGATGTCTGTTTACATGAGATCTCTGTGACGACAGCTCTACATTTCTCTGAGCTTATTGCCAGTAATAGACACTGGACACATGGATCAAAAGAAATCTGACGACTTCATGGACAGCAAACCAACATCTTCTTTCATGTAACTACCTACCCTGCCACCCTGGGGCAGTGCCCTGTGCATGTACATTGATCATCTGATGCAGCCATTCCCCTGCTAGTAGCTGTTTGTTCTCATTCTTTATTCTGCAGCCATCCCTGCTTATTCATATCTATTTTTTAAATCGTGCCAAATTAACATGATGTACATACTCACACAACACTTAGCTAGATTGATCTATTTGCAAGTGACAATTTGAATGTGAATATTCAAAACTGAAATCAATGAAAATGGTTAGAAGTTTTTCCGCTCTCCAGCATTTTCTTGTAAAATGCTCCGTATTGCTTGTGTGTAAATTTACTGAATTTCCTATCGCGCCCTAATTTATTCTCGCTTATTTGCATTTATTTGTTGCCTCAACATGTTTGAGACATGGGATGGTGCCAATTGCCAAATCCTTTAATGGCAGCGTTGGTCCATTTTTTTCTGAACAATCCGCGTTGGTCCATTTCTCCTGCAAAAAAATTCTATCTTCCTGTCCTTCCAGAACAATTATGAGAGTATGCTCGTTCTCTCTTGCCCTTTCCTATTCACCTTTTCCAATCCTCATGAAAAGGTTTAAATATGCATTCTATTAATCAATAATGGTATATTGTACCAATCACAGTTCCTCTTGCTAGTACTTCTGCTGGTTTTTTATGTTCTGGCGAGCTGCTTGGATCGGATATCGTACGAGTGATGCAGCTCGGCTCCAAAACTTACCTGTACAAAATATTGTAAGCCTTCTCCCTTGTCCTGTTCCCAATTTCCCGTACGCATGGATTCGCACGCACTGGGTATTACAAATATACAATCATGCAGACTCATGGTACCTGCTTTCCATGTTGCTATCCGCATGACCGCAACACTGGTAGCTAGGCTGCTAATGAATACCATCTGGTGCTAACTATATAAGCTAATCCGGATACATGCATTGATCTTTTTTCACCTAACCACGTATGCATGCAATCGGTTCGAACTTGACAGAAGTGGTAGAGGACAGAATCGTGGCCGGACATTGGCTTTGACGCTTTCTCTTGCGTTACTTGATGGGACGACCTACCTGGAACATGGAACGTGTGGTTAGGCTAGTAAATGCGTCGTGCCAATGATAGCGGAGCTCCAGGTCTACTAATAACAAGCAGCAGTGATAGTTGGAATGAAGCGTAGGGCTCGAGCCTCAACTATCTTACCTTATCTCTGCCCTGTATCCACAGTCTACCATTTGTTTCTAGTGTCAGTCAAACTAAAATCGCACTGATGGTTCGTGGTAGGATCATCCTAAGATATATGAGTGATCTCATATGCACCCATTTTTTTCTTACCAAGCAAATAATTCTGAGAAGGACTAGATGACAACGGACTCCAAACAAATCATTCACTCCCAAGTTAAATGGGATGGCCTACACATTCCGCCGACCAAACTGCCTGATCAGTACCATTCCAATCAATCTGCGCTCCGAGGGGGTGTTCGTCACCCGCTCACGCCACTGGCGTGGCAGAATTCAGTGACGCGGAGAGGTCCGCTCCGCAGGGACGGATGCTGCACACACGACGTGCTCCCCTGAGCGCGCTTTCCGAGAGCATCATGAGGACAACGGGCGCAACATCTGCGGCTATCGCCAATCAACCACCAACTCAATCAGGGCCAAGAAAAGGAGTTAGCCGAGCGCCCCTCTTTCAGCATGGAAATTGCCGAGGAAATCTGCTACCATGTGTAGTCCAGAGCTTTAAGATAAAGAATAATTGACACAGTATATAGAGAAAAAGCCGAACTTCTTTATTGCTTAGATTTAACCGCATACAAATGAGGAGAGAACTCCCTCTATTTATAGGCTAAAATCTAGACAGTTCCAAATTCTCTGGATAGTTTCTTAACATTAATTGCATTGTCATATCGGCTAAAATCTGATGTGACAAATAATTTATTGAGGTGAGAGAGAAAAATGGTGTCTCATATAAGAAATCACATCTACACGATATCCAAGAAAGCAAAGAGGGATTGTGAGATAAAAGAGAAAATATATGTGATTGGATGCAAATTTATTTTGAAGAAACTATCCATTAAGAAGATAGTGTCTATAAGTAGTGTCTAAAGGAAAGAGAGAATAAAACACCGTTTATAAATATTATGTGTTGAGACTACCCTAATTCTTCAAATGATGTTAATCTAAACATGATTCTCATGGGAATGACTTTAAAGCCCCTCCCAAGGAATTTATTTCTTATGCCTTTTGACGGAAATTGGGGGTAGGCTTTAAAGTTCTCTGTGTAAGAACCCTGTCTAGTATCTAGATTAACCTCCCGCCGTCAGATTACCTCAGTTCTCTACGTGACGCTAATCTAAACAAAATTCTTATATAAAAGATTTTGGAATCGCAAATTTAATTTTTGTGTTCTTATCTCGTAACATCTCAATGCTTTTACGTGGGGCCTCAATTCAGACGGTGTCAAAGCACATCCCCTCCTTATCCACGTTTCTCTATCCGATGATCAATTTACGCCTCCAAAGTCAGAGCCAACGCGAGCAAGCGGCTAACCAATCAATGAACCG
>KE373323.1:194606-207866 GCA_000418225.1 Zizania latifolia | reverse complement strand
CGGCTCGGCTAACCGAGTGATCCGCGGGCGCGGCGTTGGGGGCAGGGAATATCACGCGCACCGAGGCAGCATCTCACGTGAGATGCTGCTGTTTCCTTGTCCGGTTGTCCCCACGAGTAGTTGTGTAGCTAGCAAGCGATAGCAGTGGTGGTTTGGTGGTGAACTGTGCTATTCAAGTCTCTTTCGGCCTCGCAAAAATTGATCATTTGCCACTATCTATAAATAGCTTTGATTTTTTATCACTCCTAACATTGATATTGATTTTTTACCACTCACAACATTGACATCTTGATTTCTTTGCCATCCTGCCATTTTAATCTAGTTTTAATTCCTTTTTCTCTGTTAATGCAAAGAAAATTGCCATCTTACCTTTCTCCTATCCCGTATAACATTTGGTTATATTAGGATAGTGAGCCGCTTCTTCGTGATTATTTTGCTGACGTATGGTCGAGTATGCTTGTTATTGCAGCATGTTTGATAAATCAGTGTTGTACATAGTTTTCAACAGACGAAGAAAAACTGAATTATTTTGTGATGTTTTGGACGTGCTGTGAGCATTGCTCATGCGGTAGTATAGTTCGAATGCATGCGTACTTACTTCTCCCCCCTTGCTCACAGCGGGTGTGATGTTTTGGACGTGCTGTGAGCATTGCTCATGCGGTAGTGTTGTGCTTTGATATGTTTGCGAGGTATGCTTAGTTGCAAAGCGGTGCTTCGTGTTCGTGACCAGTGACCATTTGGAACTTTTTGTATGCCTCGAATTTTTCATCAGGAGGTTTTCGAAGCAAGGCTTCGTGCTCGTGGTTGCTTGGGACCATTGAGTATTTCTCTAGTTATTCACTCCGAGGCGACCCCCTTTTTATATCACTTTAGGCCCGGAGGCACTGTGAAGTGATAATGGTGGAGCGGATCACACCGATTTTTTAGGGTCCACAATGGTACCTGATGTCAGTGCCGTTAACCTTACTTGGGGAGCTACCCTCGAGCATTGGGTTCTGGGCATCACATTAGAGCGCGGTGCACTCATAGGTGTGTTAGATTTTATTTGTCTCGCGCCGAGCCAGTGGCTTCGGATAGTGGAAATGAGAATGCATTAGTCGCAACCGTCAAAGCCATATTGTCATGATGATGCGTCCATCGTTACTCCAATAGGTTCGAGGCCAGGCTAGATGCGAACCATTTTCCCCAGGTGATGTATATTACCTTATGACGAAGTTTGCCTGCGCAAGGTATTTATTCGAAGGTATATATTATCACAGCCATTCTTCATGATGCTATGTATAGTATCCCAGGAGGTGCTCCGCATGTCAGGTATGTTTCAATTCTTTGTCTTCGAGGGTAGATAGCCTGAAGGACACTGATCGATTTGACCGAAGTACCATGAATGGGCTTTCCCATTTGTTGCCCAGTTTGCCTGGTGTGAGAACACTCCACAGCACTAGGTGCCCTGGCTGTAAGATGTTGGGCTTTACCTTCGGGTTATACCAGGCCTTTGTTTGTGTTTAGTATTTTTTCAGATTAGCAACAACCCTTAGCCTTGTCTCTTCTTGGAGGTCTAGGGATGCCTTCCATTCGGAGTTGTCCTCCGACAGTTGAGTGCGTAGTGATCCCCTCTTTAATTCTGTGGGTGTCATGGCTTCATCTCCGAACAATAGGCAGAAGGGTGTGAATCCTGTTGACCGAGTTTGTGTAGTCCGAATGGACCATAGGATCTTTGGCAACTCTTCGCCCCAAAGCTCTTTTGCGAGGCCTATGATCCGGCGGTTGAGGTCTGATAGAATATTACCATTGGGCCTCTCAACTGCTCTATTGGACTGTGAATGCTGGACTATGGCGAAGCATAGTTCGATGCCAAGCCCTTCGCAGAACTCCTTGAATGGCTCGGAGTCGAATTGAGTACCGTTGTCGATTGTCAGCTGCCTGGGTACTCTGAAGCGACAAATAATGTTCTGCCAAAAGAACTTATGAATGTTGTTCAAAGTTATTGTGGTTAATGCTTTGGCTTCCAGCCATTTGGAGAAGTACTCAATGACGACAACCGCAAACTTTAATTACCCTTTGCTCTCGGGAAGACTCTGATTAAATCTATGCCCCATCTTGCTAGAGGCCATACCAGAAAGATAACCTGTAGCGTAGTGGGTGGTAGATGGCTTCGTCTGCCCATCCACTAGCACCCTTGGTAGGTGCGAATGAAGTCCTCGGCGTCTGCAGTTATAGCGGGCTAGTAAAGCCCTTGGCAAAGTGTCTTTCCTGCAAGAGCTTGAGATGCTAAATGGCTTCCGCATAGCCCTTTGTGAATCTCTCTGAGTGTGTCTTGGCCTTCGGATCTAGAGATGCAATGAAGTGGCGGAGCACGCACTCCTGATTTGTACAACTGGTCATTTATTATATGATAATTCTGGACCCTATACTTCATCCTTCACAGTTTAGGGCCTTTTGGGAGGTCCGCTTCTTCTTTCAGCATTGCTATAATAGGGCTTCGCCTGTCATCTGTCTACACGCACAGTACTTTGGTAGCTTTTGATGTTAGTGCAGATTGCGTAGTTAGCACTTTGTAAAATACACCGGCTGCTGGCTCTTGGCCTCCGGCTGCCGCTTTGGCTAAGGCATTGGTTTGCTGATTGTCAGCTCTTGGGATGCTCCAAATCAAGATTCCCTTGAATGCTAACTCTGCGTTCCATACTTCGACCAAATACTCTATGAGGTCAGGGTGCCGAACTCAAAAACTTTTGTCGACATGGTCTGCGACAACCTGGAAGTCTATCCTTACAATGACCCTTGCAGCGCCTAGCGCACACGCCTTTTGAAGGCCTAAAAACACTCCTTCGTACTTGGCCACGTTATTGGTAGCCTTAAAATATAGTCTTCAGTGTCGGGGATATGACCCCGGGTACTTTCTAAGAGCATTTATGATGATCGGATAGAAGATGGGGTCAGGAAGACGAAGTATTAAAGATGACTTGGAAGGGGTCGGACCATCGTGCGTCCCAGAAGCGGTCAACCAAAGGAAAGAGTCCTGAGTCTGGCACTCGGGAGGACACCCCGACTGCTAGCACTCGGGAGGCTAGTTCAACGGTCAGTCCGCACCATCAATGACTATAAACTCTAGGGCGTAATAGTCATATTAATATGACGAATAATGCTGTACTTATTAGCCCACGATCCTTGGTGATTTAAACCGTTGTAAAGGGGATTAATGGGGCTGTTAAAGGCCTAAACGATAACCCCTTGATCCTTGCAGTAAATAAAGGGATTGGGGGTACCTCTTACAGGCTACGTTCTGACACAGACGCACACATATGCTTAAGACCTTTTTAGGCTCTTTAGCTCATATTCCAACACATAGAACTAGGGTTATTATCCTCTGGGAGGCCCGAACTTGTCAAAAACTTTCTATCTCGCATTCTTAGAGGCAACCATAGAATTCTGAATACAGAGATCCCCTCACACCTAATCAAAAGACCTCTGTGGGTAACCCCATCGAGGACTATCGTACTTACGCAGTGACATACAGAGTACAAGGCCTTCTGGCTAGAGGGAGAAATTATTACAGCTCAGGCACTCGCGCCGGAGGCCTGATAAGCCCCTATTAAATAAATAGTCCAAATGCCTTCACACAGCGCTTGGAGGGTCCACATCGCTAGAGGGGTCCACTCTGCAATGAAGTCTGCTAAGATCGGTGACTTGATCACAGTACGTGTAGTAAAAGTGATTCCGAAGGGGGCTAGCTCGACAGCCCATTTCCCGACTTGCCCTGTGGAATCCTCGTTGCGGAACATATCCCGTGTGGGTATGATGTTGACACAATAATATTGTATGCGAGAAAATAGTGCCACAGCTTCCTTGAAGCCATGACGAGGGATTAGGTAATTTTCTCTAGTTCCGTATACCTCATCTTTGCGCCGGATAAGGTCTTAGAAACGAAGTATATATGCCTTTAGGCCAATTTTCCTTCAACATCTGCTTCATGGACTAACACTATGCTGACGGTGAAGACCGTTGCTGTGAGGTACAACAGGAGCCATTCCTCGAGAAGTGGAGTGGTGAGTAGCTAGATCTACGAGGTACAATTTTATGTCGTCGAAGCTGGCTTGGCACTCGGGAGTTCATATAAAGTCTTTGGAGCCCTTCAGCGCTTTAAAAAAGGCAGGCTTCGTTCAGCCGAGTGTGCGAGGAACCTGCTTAGAGCAGCAAGGCAACCTGCGAGCTTTTGGACCTGCTTTAAATTCTCTGGAGGTGCCATTCGTTGTAATACACTGATTTGTGTGGGGCTGGCTTCGATCCCTCGACTCAAAACCAGATATCCCAATAGCTTGCTGGCTTGTGCTTCGAATAGGTATTTTTTTGGATTTAGCCGAATTCCTACCCTTCATAAACTTTCAAAGGTCTCGGCTAAAGCCCTGCTGTGTATATTTTTTTTGGCGCTCTTTATTACAATGTCGTCCATATAGGCCTCAATATTTCTTCCTAGTTGATGGCCTAAGGCCTTCATAATTAATCTAGAGAAGATAGCCCTGGCATTTCGCAGACCAAAGGGCATTCGTACATAACAATATACCCCAAAAGGGGTGAGGAAACTTGTCTTCTCTTGATCTTCTTGCTTGAGCCATACTGTATAGTAGCCAGAGTACGCATCAAGGAAGCTTAGTAACTCAGAGCCTGCAGTGGAATCCATAAGCTGGTCGATGCGAGGCATGGGGTAGGGGTCAAGTGGGCATGCTTTATTCAATGAAGTGTAGTCTGTACACATACATCATTTTCTCATGTTTTTCCTTTTTACAAAAACATGGTTCGATAGCCACTTCGAATGGCTAACCTCCCGTATGACCTCGGTGCGAAGTAGCTTCTCTACTTCAATCTTGGCTTGGTTTGCTCTTTCTGCTGATAACTTGCGGAGTCCTTGGTGCACTAGACGAGCTCGAGGGTTTACCAATAAGGAGTGTTCGATAAAGCTTCGATCTACTCCTAGAATGTCTTCGTCAATCTATGCGAAGATATCAAGGCTAGACCTTATGGTTCCCTCAAGCGAAGCTAACTCTTTGGGACATAAATCGCCTCTAAACTATAGAGGGTACTCGAGCCCTCCTTTGACGATAATCTGGGTAACCACTTCCCCATCAGGACGGGGTTTGATATATGGTCCTTAGTGGTCTTCTGAAAGTGTGCTGCTTCTGTCTTGTGCTTGCACAGAGTGCACTTGTCGAGCATCAAGGGGCGCGGTGTGGCCGTATTCGACCCTTATTGTGACACTTTGGTCCCCTAACACTGTGAGGACCCCCCTTGAGTGGTAATCTTTACACACAGGTAATTGTGATGCACGACTGCTCCAAATTGGTTCAGAGTACCCCTCCCAAGTATAGTATTGTAAGCATATGAGGCATCGATGACATCGAAGATGATTTCTTCTGCACGCGTGAGGTTGCCTTCACCGAAGGTGACTTTGAGGCCTATCTGGCCAATTGCTTCAAGGGGCAGTCCGTTGAACCCCTGTAGAGGCCTTACCATTGGAAGGAGATGCTTCTGGGGGATGTCAGTGGAGATGACGATGGGGTCCACGTGTGGGAACTTGATCCCAACAACGTCTTCGGTGGTGAAGGAGATTACCACATGAGCCCACTCCGACATTGACGCGGCTGAGAATGAGGTCCCGATATGCCCTACTTCGTGGACATACTCATGTCTCTCTCGCTTGGACAGATTTCCAAGTGCTCCGCCACCAGAGATTGGGAGCACTACCCGTTTCGGGGGCCCTAGTGCGTTCTCAATCTTTGGGGGTGGCATTATGTTCACCGTTGGGACTCGAGGTTGTACTTCGTTCGGCTCAGCATGGGCCATAGCCTGAACATTGTCACAGTCTGAATTTTTCAAAATATAAAAACTATGAATAAAATAAAAGGAAAAATAATTTTCAGTAAAAGAAAATGAAAATAGAATTTTTCCAAAAGAAAAGAAAGGGTTTTTGATTATTAAAATTTGAGTAAGAAAATTTTGCAAATAAAATATTGCTGAAATTTTTTGCAAAAGTCTCTCAAAATGTAAAGAATTTTTCAGGAATTTTTCAGAGTCAAAAATATATTTTTTCTGAATTTTTAGAGCCCTTTCTAAAAGAAAAATAATTTAAAATCAATTTTTATTAAAAAAATCCGCTCCCCTTCCTCTTGGGCTCGCCTTTGGCCAGCCCATTCCTGCGCCGTGTCCCGCGCCAGGATGCAGTCGCTCTCGTGCTCGTAGCCCAGCGTGCCCCACAGGCCTAGTCGCCGCGTGCCCTCGCTCGGCCGCCAATAGGTGGGCCCCATTGGTCAGCTCCACCCCTAACCTCCCACCGCCTTCCCCGTGCCCTAGCGTCACCCGACACCACGCCAATCTGCCAACACCATTGCCACAGGACGAATCCAAGCCCAGATTCGTGCTCCTCACGCTTTGCCAGCCTTTCCCCCATGGATTCGAGCTCGGCCCGTGCCCGCAACGGCCTCGCCGTGCCGCCCGGCCATAACCACTACCCGCCTTCATCGTGCAGCTGTATCCGCATCCAAATCCATCGGCCAACCCTATAACTAGAACCCTAGCACCCTCGGCTCTCGGTTCGACCCTCTCGTCGCCGCCCTAGCGCCACCGATCGCTCCCGTGCCATGTGCCGCTGCTCTGCCGCTCACCGCCACCTCCAGCCACTGCTCGTCGATGCTCCATCGCCCGTCGGTCACCGTCAACCCTGTCGTCATCATCGCCATCATTTGCTGGTTCCCGTCTACCCCTCTGTCGTCACCGCCGGTCAACGGAACCTCTTCCCCGCCGACAACCCGAGCCGCCCACCGCCTCTCTCTTGCCGCCGGTCACCTCCTGTCACCGCTGTGCACCGCCGTCGGTCTAGGTGAGCTCGTCGTCACGTCCTGATCTCGCCGGAGACGTCGCCACCAATCGTCGGGCCACTGTTCGCCGCTGATCACTAGGCCGCTGTTCGCCGGTGACCCTTGGTCCCCGTGCCACCGTCGTCCCGGTGTGGCGCAGACGAGGCCACCATGTCAGTGCCATGTCTGCCACCCCCACTTGCGCGCGCGTGATCCCCCTACTAACACAATATTTCCGAATTTTCTTTAGTAAAATAATTCAGTATTGCGACATAATTCGATTTATTTTCAGAAATTAACAGAAATTTAAACTTCAAAAATTCATATCTAATTCATCTGAACTCTAACTTTAACCATTCAAATTGCAGAATTTTTCTAAAATTGAGGTGTACCCATTAAAAATATGTTAACACACAGAATATATGCGTTACTATACTGTTTTAATTTGTTATTATTTGCTTGTACTGCTGTTTAGTCTCCGAAGCGCCGAAAGAGCCTGTTTACGTCGAGGAATCGCCCATTTTCATCCATGTTCAGCAAGGCAAGTTGTTTAAGTCTCTCATTTGATCATGTTGAAACCATGTATTCAAAGCTATTATTCTTTCAAAAGTGCATTTTATTTTCGAATATCACTGGGATTGGGATATGAACCCTGCTTGTATTGCCCCCTGTTGTTATTTACCTATTCCTTGTTTACCTAGGGATTATTGACAAGTATGAATCTCTACTATGATTTATCTAGATGCTTAGGATTGCTTAGTCCAGCTTAGAAACTAGTATCACATTCATCATGCTGATTAGTACCACTTATATATTAATGTTGGCTTATGATTACTAGTTGAATATTGAACTAGTTCATGAATTAAATGTCACTAAAATTTGATTAAGGTGGGTTGTGAGTACAATGTCTGTGGTTCTTTTAGTCGTACTCATGACACTTTAAGGACCGGTTCATGCGCCACTTTTGCACTGTAAACTCACACTCACCACAAGCCAGCATGGGTAATGGTTTGACCGGAAGCCTAGAGATCCTAGGTGAAGCATTGAGACAACCGATAGCCCTGTACTGGTGTAAGTCTTTGCTATTCGGATGCGGAGCACATGGGAGTATCGGGTGGATGGTAACCTAGGGTGTGAAGCTTGGAGGATCTAGGTGAATGGTCATATCACAGCTCTTTTTCAAGGTACCATGGTGGTATTGAGGCGTATGGTGATATGTTGTAGATCTATGTCTTGTGGGTAAAGTTGTGCATCTCTAATCTGAGTAAAACTATTCGAATAGCCGTATCCACGGTTAATGGCGGCAATGCAAGGTCACTCGTTATTAGTCTCATTGTTACTTAATTAACCTGATTTACTTTCTGTTCAACCTGGTTCGCTCTGGTTAGAGTGGTTTGGTTGGTTTTGGGGCCTGATGACTCTGGATAAGAGTTATTCAGTGAATGGATTAATACTGCTTTTAAGGTTTCAACTTAATTAGAACTACTCTTTAAATTCTATCTTTCTTTAATGCTCTTTTTATGCAAATAAATCCTATTATGCCATCCTTTGTATCCCTGTACATTATAACTGTTCCGCTTGGATGGCTTGCTGAGTATTCAAAATACTTACCATTGCATTCCCCCACAACCAGAAGAGGAGTTCGTCAGCGAAGATGAAGGTGACGCCTTTTGAGCTAGGCCCAGTCAAGTCTGCCTGTGGAGTAGAGTCACCGCTGCGTCAATAAAATTATTTAGAAGTTATTTATGTTTATCATTATTGTCTTGAGGTTCCAATGCCACCTCTGTAATAAGTACTTTATTTATTTCATTGTGGACAATAATGCTTTCGATGTCCAATAAATTGTCTATTGTGTGCCTCGGCTGATTCCTGAATGAGGGTACTTTTTGCAAAATAAATCGCAAGAAAATAGTTGGAATTTCTGGGCGTGACAAGTTGGTATCAGAGCTACCTTGACCGTAGGAATGGCCAAATGGTTTAACCTCAGGAGCTGAAAACTATTTTCTAGTTATACTCCTCTTTTTTTCTCTTCTCTCTTTAAAAGGGTGCTTTTTTTCTAGAAAAGTGGTGCTAATTTTATTTTATTTTGTTCTTTTTAGATGTTTGCCGAAGGATCCCAGCCCCGGAGGTGTTTCAGTATAAAAGGTTTTGTCAAGGAGTTGAGGCATATGGTATTTTTCTATGTATATCAGGAGGTTCCCACCTATGCCCGAGTCAGGCCAGTTTCCCCTAGAATGGTAGAAGTGGCTGTTTTCATCATGAGTGAAAGAGAGACTATCCTCTCAATGATAGTAGAAGCAGAAGGAAGAAATTTTGATCATGCTTGCCAGGAGGCTACTTATGCTGCTATTGTAGAGCTTCATGATCGCTATGCAGCCAAGTTGTTAGGGTCAGAGTACAGGTATCGCCGGAGGAAGACTCATCGTGATGATTATGTAGAGTACCCGCCCACTGGTGAAGAAGACAGTGCTACTATGGTTAGATGACGAATATGCTGAAGGTGAAGGACGATTGTCACAAAGATGCACACATTGGAGCACATGAGCAAAAGAATCAGAACCGGCAGACCATCTGTTAGTTGCAGAATCAAGTGGATGCACTGCGCAAGGAAGTTGCTACCCTGAAAGGAGAGTTGCTACCCTGAAAGGAGATTCGCCACCAGGAGGTCCTAGGAACCATCATACCGCAAGGAAGCGAGTTCGGATACCGCCCAGGGTACAAGTGATTAAGAGGGTGCGTGAAGAGGAGATCATTGTCATCGAGAGAGATGAAGATGAAGATGATAAGGAAGACATAGTCATGGAAGAGAGTGATCTAGAAGAGCCTGAGTTTTCTTTAGATCCAGCTTCAGAGAAGCTTAGCCCTTAGTATCCCTATATACCTTTAGTACGTTGTGTTAGGCATTTGTTTTGCTTAGGCTAAATGCTTGTTAGCTTTACTTGTCTGTAGTGTGTTGTTTGTATCGACTTTCTGTGATACATCTGCACTTAGGAGTCTTTCTTCTAGAGTCTAATAAAAATCTTAACGAATTTTAGATTAGTACAATATGTTTTCTCTTTTCTCTTTTCTCTTTCAAAATTCTGCCTATCCCCTCTTTTGTTTGCTCTCTTCAGCAAGATGGTTCAGACTCGCCGCATCAATTCTTAGGATGGAATTGTCAGTGAATCACCGGCTAGTCTATCCAAGGGGTATCCGAGGTGGTGATTAGATATTGTGTAAGGGAAGCGCAGTGCCTTTGAACCCGATGGTTGACTTTAGAACACAAGAGCCATGATTTATACTAGTTTAGGCCTCTCGAAGGATAATAGCCCTACGTCTAGTGTTTTGGTGTCTACTATGATAGTGGATCTTACAATACGACGCAATCAAGCTATCAAGGCTTGGGCATCAAAAGCAAGAAAAATATGGTGGAGCTAGGTGGCTAGATGATGGTTGATCATCGATGAGATGAGTTGACAGATGCCTCTGGGGGTCTTGCCTCCTTTATATACTCAAGAGATAAGCCTAACAATCCCATGACTCTATCTCGAGTAGGACTTGGATTCCCTACCAAACTTGGATACTGAATCCCTAATTACAAGGATTCCGGTATAAATAAACCTCTGGATAACATATCCATAGCTTAACTACCCGATAAGGACTCTACTTTTCTTATCGGAATCAAACCCCTATTTATGGGCCATATCGAACGGTCAATACTGGTCTTGGCCCACCATTTGTTTGGTCTGAAAAGCCCAACTGTGAGGTACCCGAGGGTCACACCCCTGATAGCAGCCCCCGAGCTCTTCTCGGCTTGGTTGAAGAAATCTCAGGCAAAATTAAGTTGGGAGAAGCTCTCTTTTGACTTGGAACTTCAACATCTTTGTCAAACTTTAAATAACTTTGAGAAAACCTTCATTTGTATTCTTTCGTGGGAGGTGCACCGTATATGTGCACCCACACTTTGTAGCCTAGAGCCTCGAGTTAAATGAAATATTTTGCTCGAGGGTCCAAGAATATCCTACAAATAATATTCTGCTTCATAATCCTATCACCATTAAGACCTTGCTAAAAAAAGATCATGCTTGAAGTCTTGAACTTGTGATGAACTGAAAGAAATTGATCTTGAATCTTTGAATAAATTGATATCCTGTTGTTCAGGCTTCTCACGTATCCAGATGCTCACGAGGTCGAGGAATATTGGACTTCACAAGTTCTCGAGGATTTTTGGTCTCGGGGACTCATGCCTCGGGTCGGGCGAGCCCTCGAGCGCGTGAGCCCTCGAGCGTATGAGCCCCTGTTCATGAAGGTCCTTGGGCGTGCGAGCCTTCGAGCATGAAGTTCCTCAGGCGTGTGAGCCCCCGAGCGTCAAGGTCCTTGGGCACGCGAGCCCCTGAGCATGAAGGTCCTCGGGCACGCGAGCCCTTGAGCGCGCGAGCCCCCGAGCTTGAAGGTCCTCGGGCACGCGCGAGCCCCCAAGTGTGGGCCCACCAGCAAAGACTATTTGAACCATCGTGGACTTCACCTGTTGCACTAGAAAAGGCTGTTGTATAATTCCTTCTCCTGTCTGTGGTCTTCACATGGCAGGCGGAAAAGCTGAAAAGACATTCTGCTTCTGACTGAGTCACGCTCCGCATGCACTAGCGGAGTTAATGTAGTACAAACCGCTTCACCTTCTCTATCATAAAGCGCACGACGATTGAAGTGGTGTTCGCTGTGCTGATGGATGTGGGAACACTTCTATTTAAGCCGGAGCCCCCCCTCGTCCACATAAGCCTTGCAACGGGTCTTCGTGATTTCTTCTCTTCTGCCTTGAGATCCTTTCTTCTTCGCACCTACGAGGGAGGGATTGTTGATATCGCTTGCCGCTCCATGGATCCGCAATGCGCTGGCTTAGCCGCTGAACTGGCTGCTCTGATCCTGAACCGTCAGGTCTGTCTGGTATGTTGATCCTTGTGTGTGTTTGCTTTACTTATACTTGTACAATGCGTAACTCTTGATTTTATCGCCGCAACAGGATGTTGTATCCTTCCCGAGACTTCTTAGCGGCCTAGATCTTTCTGCTAACATGGTACCATCTGGTATTTTTGTGCTGCCTGTCTTGATGTCTGGATGCCAAGGTAAAGGCTTGATCCTGCGAGAAGAACTGGAGACGTCCGCTGGCGCAGGCACCTTAAGGAGGTGTCTTATCCCACCACCGAGGTCGGGCAAATTCTGCTCTCCCTTTGGGCTGGTCTCTTAGGGTCAGTGACGATCTCCTTCGGTGAAGGCGAGGATTGCTCGGAGTCGCTGCTACCACAGTAGCGGCCCCCGAGATCTTCGATGTTCATGGCAGTCATGATAGGTTGATGCTGCGGCAGGTGGGGTTGCTGTGAGAACCTTGGTTCTATAGCTATCTCTTTTACTTTGCTGAATGCTGTCTCTGGCCGCTAAGACATTTTTCTTCTTTTGATCGAAGGAGGCTGCGTCCCATTCTTTGAAGTAGCGTACTTGTTGCTGCGTCCCCTTCTTTGAAGTAGTGTTGCTCCTATAAAGAATTACTCCTGATGAAATAAAGGAGTCTTTGAGTTTATTTTATTCATTGTGTACCATTTTGTGTGTTTGTTTACCACCCACACGGTGCTAGCGGAGTTGATAAAGATGCTAGACTATGGGTGTACAGCTAAATAGCTAACCCTCTACCGGTTTCGGTTATGTATATGGCAGCCATATGCTGCCCAACTCGGAGGAGGATGTAGTTTGCAATGGTCAGCGAGTTCTTCAAAGATACGCGGTTGTGGGTGTATGAGTCAACCCTCTCCTGAGTCCAGTTGCATGCATGGTAGCCATTTGTAGGACCGAAAGTAGCGACCAGAGGGGGGCTGAATGGGCGCAAACTAAAATATAGCAAAAAAATTAAAACTCCTCAAATTTAAGTGTCGAACTTGCAAGTGACTCGATGTGATTTAGTCCAAGATTTGGATAAATAAAAGTCACACCAGGCAAATCGATACTTATATTTCAGAAACCTTCCTTATACTCAAATATCGGACTTGCGAGTGATTGGATAAGATTTAGCACAAGGCTAGATAATAATTGTCACACCAAGCAAGTTGATATGAATATCTCCACAAAGCGCTTCTAAAAAAAATCATCAAATAAAAGATTAAATGTCAATCAAAGTGTGTTCACAAGTGCGACACGCGTTCTATTGAAAAAGAAACACACAAAGCACTCATGCACGACCGATCGAACACTTGGTGTGCGAATTCGTGGATAACCCCAACAAATCATGCCATGCGAAGACACACAAGCAAAACAACAAACACTTGAGGTGCACTTGGATCACATAGACATTTCATCAAGCATATGAAGTGCAGTTCAAAAATCAAGCGCTTGTACTCATTTAATCAAACACATGGCATGTATCCCAAATCTATCTTTGGCATTTAATCAA
>KE373323.1:164627-177676 GCA_000418225.1 Zizania latifolia | reverse complement strand
AATTCATTTTTTGAAGTTGCTCTCCTATCTGAATACGGCCTTTAAGCAAGAGCCAAAAGAAATTTTTCATTTTGAGAGGAATATAACACTTCCAGATTTTCATGAAACTCATCACAACCTCCCCCCTTTGGGTGATCAGCCTATACATTGACCTCGTACTAAAACTCTTTTTATCTATCAACCAAACTATAGTATCTAGGTCCTCATTCAAATTTAGGTTACTCACAATATCACTCAACTCTTCCCACTGCGCCCTATCATCATCACTTAGAGGTCTACGAAACACATTATCTGAAGTAATTTCATCCAACATTTCATACACAGTCACTTGAGAAGAGTAGCAGATATCAACAAGCTTATGGTATGTCACTTTTAACGGCACCTCTTTAAACCAGACGTCATGCCAAAAAGACACTCTTGTCCCTGAGCCAATGTTGTAACCACAACCTCTTCTAGCTTAGAACCGAGCCTTATGTAAGCTTCTCCAGAAGAAAGAACCACCCCCGGGGGAAGAGTAAAAAAACCCCCTACTAAGCTGGTATTTGTTTTTTTAACAAATCAAAAACCATACTAGAGTGACCTGATTCCAAGTGGTAAATCCATTTGCACATCAGGACAATGCTAAATGCTTTAGTGTTCAAAAATCCCATCCCACCGTACTCTTTTGGTGCACAAATAGCATCCCAACGGATCATGTGGCACTTTCTCTTCTGTTCTAAGCCCTCCCAAAAGAAAGAGTTCCTCAAACTATCAATTTTTTGATGAATCTGATCAAGTAGCATAGAAACACTCATGGTGTACATTGGTATGCTACTTAGACAAGCATCAATCAAAACCATTCTCCCCCCATAAGATAAGTGCCCAGTTTTCTAAGATGCAAGCTTCTTCTCTATTTTGTTGATAACCCCTTCAAAATCAGCACATCTTGGTTTTGACAGACAGATTGGCATCCCAGGATACTTAATTGGCCATTCTCCTAATTTACAATTGAACAGATCAGCAACTCGTCTTGACTCCTCACCAGTCAACCCAACACTAAAAACTTCACTCTTTTGATAGTTCACCCGCATGCCTGACATCTCTTCGAAACAGTACAAAAGGAATTTTATGACCATAAAATTGTATTCTAAGTTTTCCAGAAGCAAAATTATGTCATCTGCATATTGCAGATGAGTGACTCCCTCATTTATTAAGTTTGGTACCAAACCCTTCAAGTGACCAGCCTCTTTAGCTTTTCCCAAAATTGCAGACAAGGCATCACCCACAAAATTGAACAAGAGGGGGGAAAGAGGATCACCTTGTCTCACACATTTATAAGTTCTAAAATACTCCCCAACTTTTCCATTGATATTGATTGTCACTTTGACACCTTCAATAATTTTCCACATCCAATTCAGCCACTTATCCTGAAACCCCTTCCTTTATAACACCATCATCAAGAACCCCTATTGGACCTTATCATAAGCTATTTTAAAATCTAACTTTAAGATCGCCCCACTCTTCTTACTGCGCTGAAGCTCATGCACTATTTCATGGAGACAGATAACCCCCTCAAGGATATTCCTCCCAGGAATAAAAGCAGATTGGCTTTGATCAATGAGCTTATTTGCTACCTTAGAAAGTCTAAAGGTCAAGACCTTAGTTATTATTTTGTAGCAGACATTTAGAAGGTAGATAGGTCTAAATTGTTTGATATTTTTAACATCTTTAGTCTTAGGCAGCAGCACAATCACGCCATAATTGAGCCTAGCTAAGTCCAAATTACACCTAAAGAGAGAATCTAGCATTTCTTTAAGCAGGAGCCTCAGCAAAGGCCAAAAAGTTTTAAAGAAGGATACAAGCAGACCATCAGGGCTTGGGGCTGTGTTAGTTTTCATACTCTTTAAGGTAGAATCAAGCTCTTCAGCAGAGAAAAGGCTCACTAATTCTTCACTTTCAGCCAAAGTCAATCTCCCCACATTTTCCCAGATGTTTCTGGCCAGGTGTATTGAAGGAACATCTTGTTGGGTTATGGGGAGGCTACGCTAACGCTTAATTTCAAAAATTTACCCCGTTAGCCTAAGAACCATGCGTGCAATGGGATCATGGATCGTTACCTTAAGCCTCGAGACGCGCTCGGGCAGCGGAAGTAGAGTCGATGAAGCGCATCCTCGAGCTGCTCCTCCCGACTCCATTCGTTCATCGACGATCTGACAATGAAGACGACGCGATCCTACGATCTGACAATGAAGACGACGCGATCCTACGATCCGGCGAACTCCACGGAAAGAAGACGAGCACCACTATTGGAGTCGTGCCTCCACGGTATCCACACATCCGGGGACAGGATCACCTCGCGTCGGCGTGCTAGCATCACTCGCGAGATCCGGAGAGAGATCGCTACAACCGTTGCAGCTAGGAGAGAGATGGCGGCTAGGTTCTCAACTAGGAACAACAGCAACAACAACCTTTTCGTGCTAGCCCATCCTCTCTTTATATAGTGCCCTGTCACGGGCCTTTAATCTATATTAAAGCCCAACAGATCTAATCTATTCGTTTGGACCGGAACTTTCGGTTCTGACCGGAACTTCCGAAAATAACCTTCTGTATCGAATTTATTTTGACCCGGAACTTCCGGTTCGTCCAGGCAGGCCCGAAACTTCCGGTCCAACCGGAATTTGCGGTTCCTCCAGAAACCAAAACTGGGGCTGGCCCAAAAATTCCGGTCTAACCAGAACTTCTGGATGCTCCAGAACCCGGAACTTCTGGCCCTCAGCCAGAACTTGCGGTTCCCCTAGAATTCTCTTGAGCACAATTCCATCACATCTTCTGAACCAAAAAGCTTTTTATAAAATTCATAAATATGAGCTTTAAGGTCTCTATGCTCAGATTACACCCCCTTCATGTTCCAAAGAAAGAATAGCAGCTTTCCTCTTCTTACCTGAAGCCACCCTATGAAAAAAGGCACTATTGGCATCTCCTTGAAGAACCCACTATTGGTTGCTTCTATTATGCCAATAAGCTGCCTCCATATTGTAAATTTCCATCATCCTCTTCTCCAAATCATAAAGCCCATTCCAATCTTCACTGGAAAGAGGACAAGTTTCACTCTTGCCCTCAAGATTTTTAATTTGAAGCATAAGACTTTTCTTCTGAGTATTCATGGAACTAATTTCATTAGCACCCCACCCCTTTAGTCTTCTTCTCAGAACTTGGCTGATTTCATGCTAATGATCAAGAATATATGGTTTAGAACGAGAAGGCCAAAAACCCATCACCCAAGGTTTAAAATTCTCATTTTGAAGCCACATAGATTCAAATTTGAACAGCCCCCTATGCCTGGTCTGTTTTCTATCCAAATCGACCATAAGAGGATTGTGATCAGACCTAACCCTGGGCAAATTAGAGACTACAGCTAGAGGGAAGAGAGAATTCTAGTTAGGAGAGGTAAGGACCCTGTCTAGAACCTCCCTAGTAGGATCAGCATGTTTATTAGTCCAGGTGAAAAGGCCCCCCACTTTGTGTAACTCAATAAGCTCATTGTCAACTGTAAAAGTATTGAAAGCTCTCATCCATTTGATATTAGGTACTCCTTTGGATTTCTCATCTGGGGAACGAATCATATTAAAATCTCCCCCAAAATAAAAAGAATTTGAATGGAGCTCAGTTTGTCCTTGAGCTCCTCCAAGAACTTCTGCTTAGACACCTCATGAGCTGGGTTATAGATGTTGATTAATTCCCAGGACTTCTTCAAAGTTCTCAACTCTAGAACTAGGCTGAGAAAAAACTCCCCTTGAACCATAGACTTAACTTTCACATATTCATTGTTCACCCCCATAAGTAAACCCCCTGAGTGCCCATTTGAAAGGCTTGGTCAACTAATATAAATCTCTTCTTCAACAAAAGAAATCTAGTTCCTTAGATGAAAAGCTCTCCCTCATAGTTTCTTGAAGACAAATGAAGTCAAAACCTCTTTAATGATTTCAGCTAACTGTCTTCCCCTAGCTTTATTTTCTAACCCCCTTACATTCCAGAAAATAATTTTCATATTGATGGATCACAGGTCTCCCCCACAACAGCTTCCTCATTCACACCCTCATCACTTATCAAAACACGCTGATCATTACAAGACACATGGAGAAAAGAACTATCCTGAACATTCTCCCTATCTTTAGTATCAGAAGAGATTTTTTCCTTAGCTAGGCAAATCATAGCTTGAGCTAACTCTTTAGCTTTCAAAGTAGAAATATTAGAATCAATTTTAGAAGCAGAACTACCTAAGTCTATTCTAGAATCTATAGCAATACTAGCAAGAACAGAATTAGTAGTTTTATGAAAAGCTATAAATCTTGAGATACCTGTAAGATCATTCATCTGGTCAGCCCTTTGTTGCGCCTTGACAGTGATAGGCACACCATCCCTCTTGATTCTGGTACTTTGCCTTTGAGCCACTGGAGGCCCCTTCTGTTTCTTCTAGTTTTGTTGGCTCCCTTGTCAGCCTGAGGAGCATTGTCAGCAGAAAGAACCTTTTTAACTCGGTTGGATTGAAACAGAACAGAAGCAGGGTAAGCAGGACCTACATAGCATTGTCCATCACGTGGATTCACAAGGGGAACCAAGGCTAAGTGCATATCTTCCTCACAAACAGATTTTCCTTTGTCAAGGTACGCTTTCACACCCTCATCCACTTCTGATTTACCATCCTCAGGAAAAGGATCCACATGATCAATTAGCATTGTTAGTTTTTGAGCATCTTCTGCCATATGTTCCTCTAGATCTGTTTCAGAGAAATCATCTGGAAAATCTGGAATAACCACTTTCTCTAAATCTCCAGACATACCAAGACTACCCTCCTCAAACATAGTTTGTTTGGTATTTTTTGGTTCATTCATTTTGTCATCTTCCTTGCAGCTGTGGTTAGAGGAAGATGAATCATGGCCCTCCTCTTTACCAGATTTTTGGTCATCAGCTTCACCCTGTATATCACCAAAGCCATCATTCTTCCTAACTTTCTGATCATCTGGCTTTGGGTGGAACTGGTAATACTCATCCAACTCTGGGATCCATTTAATGTTATATCTCAGTTGATGAAAACCTCAGTGTTTCCCCCAATCTGAGCTGGGTCCCTGCAAGCAATTTTCACACGGACTGGACCCATCCTGGATATACTACTCTTGTCCACATCAACTGGTTTTCCTACGATAACCGCTAGCTTCCTTAAGTCTATCTCATTCCTTGCCACCATTGGGAACCTTCCACCTTTACCCAAACCAGCCTCAATTCTCCAAATGCATCCAGAGCATGGTCTGTTTCGACAACATTTGCTCTGATCTTAATTTTCTTGAAGGAAAAACTGCCAAACCTGGTTAAATCTCTCCTGGAAACCTGAGACGGGAATTCAACCAAATATTTGTCTTGATCAATTTTCTTCACCTTCCATTCCTAAGGAACTTCAAACAGGTGTCTCATCTCAGTAACAATCTTGCTTTCAGAACAGGCTCATTCTTCCACCGTCAACAAGCCAGTGACTGGGGAATGAGCCGCAATGGTGTTCATCCCCTCTGTCTATGTCTACAGATAATAAAATCCTAACCCCGGGAAGCTAAATCCACAAAGCTCAACTCTAATCTGTGCAGAGGCTTTAACAACTTTTCGCCCTTTGAATAACGGACATTTGGTCGAGATGTGACCAGGCTGCTTGCAGGTATAGCACAGCATCGGATTCTGACAGTGCTTGGTGGTGCCCAGTCAGACCACAGTTGTAGCAGATTAACTCCTCCCCACGAACTTCCTTCGACCCTTTCTGATCACACAGATGCACAGGCGGATTGGAAGCCTCCACACGCTGGGAATTAGTAGGACGACCATCCCTTCCACGAAAATCCCTAGCGCACCCTTCCCAATCACGACGGTTCCTAGCATGCCCTTGAAAACCCTTATCATCAGATCCCCCTAGTGGTCACCATGATCAAACAACCTCTGCTTCCCCATAATGCGGACCTCAGCATGCACACGATCCTTGGATTCACCCACTAGAACAGCAGCGAAAGACTGGGAGTCCACTAACCTTGGAACAACATGGCGGAGGGAGCGGGTAGAAACACCAAAATGGTGCACTTCGTCTTCGCGAGCGGGAAACCCTAACCCAGAAGCGGCGAAGGCAATCGCCGCTCCTTTTGGGACCCAGATCCACGCAGACACCCCAGATGACCACGAGTGGGAGAAGAGGTCCTCCAAAGTGGATCCAAAGGCACGTGGAGGGTAGAGCACGCTCGACCCCACGGGAAGGTCACCATTACCCTGAGAAGTGGGCCAGTGAAGCAGGCAATGGTCACGCTGGCCCAAAGAGACCGCCGAAGGGGAGCCCCCACCTGCCAAGCGCACCGACATGGGATCCATTCCCGCACGGAGATCATCGTCAAGCTCAGAGCAATGCGGCGCACGAGAGCCACCGGGCGAGAAGCTTCGAGAGCCCATCACCAATCCGTCCCCGGTATATGGTATATGTGTGCTCATTCCTATTCACATCTCTGAATATATATATAAATATATATTTTGTGTTGTAAGATGTCATGAGAGATCATTTTAGCGTTCTCTCTTTTACAAAAAAACAGCCCCTACTAGAATTATGGTGGGATTTAGTGGGCGAAATTAGGAGAAAGTAGGGCTTAGTGGAGTACATAAAACGACTTGCTCTTGTTTTTAATGGAGCATAGTCTCTATAGTAACTTTTTTCACTTTCCGTTTTAATACCGCTTCATCTAGTGCGTACTAAGAAACAATTAGTAAAAAATATTTTATAGGGTTGCAAAAAATATTTTAAACATATGTGACATTCGATGATACTGTTTGTAACATAAAAAAACAACTATATATAATACTCTTGTTGTTATGTTTCAGTAGTTCAAACTCAATATTTTATATGTGAGAGTAAAATATTTTAACTTAGATCTGAGTGTCTTTTACTTTATTTATTTTATTGAAACATTTAATTTTTTATCATCTGATGAAATATTGTTTAGGAAGTATTGAAATATCGTTCGACTTTTTAAAGAAACTTAGATGTCTGAACAGTAGTTTCTTCCTTTTTCTTTTTATTGTTTGATACCTCAAACTAGGATTTGTTATGGCAAGAGTACATAACGAATAACGAACAACACAATTGGCCTCATCAACTACACATTCATCTTACCGTTTTTTCTCCCATTTTCGTTTTGTACTGGATACCCGTTGTTACCACGAATTTGGAGTCAAAACTGAACTCGAGTAAATGCGTAATCCCTCCGGGACACTAGTGCTCTACACGCGCGTTAGATCTATTTCAGCTTAAAATTAAAATAATCTAGTCTATTGGTTGAAATTAAAAAAACATGTATCTTATTATACTACTCCATAGTTTATTATAATTTATAAGTTATATTATAGAAATATAATAAGATGGTGGAACATAATTTTTTAAAGTTTATTACTCTAGAATAAACTATGACATTCATTGCATTTTGGTGGAGATTACCTGCAGCTAGCTTATACTCAAATCACAGCGTATACACATCCAATCAATTCATTTTGATGATGTTATAATATTTTATTGTCCAAACACAATAATATACTACCAATAATTCAAGCAGCCAAACATCTTATAGATTATTTTTTCTAAATTATTATAAAATATCTTATTATAATTTTAACTATAAGCTACTCTCTTTGTCCATAATACAATAATCTAGAATTAAGTTTGATATTTCATAGTATAACGAATTTAGATAGGACACTGTTCAGATTTATTGTAGTATAAAATATTAAATCTAGTATTAGTTTCGTATATAATTAGACTGAGGAAATAGATTACTGCAGCTGAAACAAACAACGGAGAAGTTCAGGGTGGCCACTTAGCCAGATGTCCAACTACTCTCCCTGGCGCAGAGAGCTCGTAGATCCAGTCAACTCCATTACTCCAGCACTCGCAAATGCAGAGGTCGAATGCACTCGGCTTCCATAACTGACAGCGTACTGCAGCAATCTGCCGTCCCAAGTAAATGGCGACCTGCTCGATCGCGCATGCGTGCGTGGATGCCGCGGTTGGTGGCGTCGTAATTCGGCTCTCCGCCGTTGCTGGTCGCTACTCGCTCGCAGGCGCAGCAGCTACGCGACAAGGCGCGCGCGCGGTGAAACATCTGCGCCCCTGCTCGAGTTGACGTGTTTGGTTTGTTGCTTTAGGTGAGGACGTGGGGTTAATTAGCATATGTGCTCTTGGGGGCTGGAGATGTGTGGAATCGAATCTGTACTGGTTCCGGAACGAAGCCACCAACTATTCTTTCCCATATCGATGCCATGGCGTGTGACGCATATGTGGGTTGGTGTCCGCAGCTAGCTTATCTGTTCGTGTGCCCCTTCGCTGCTGGCCATGATTCGCCGTTTCGGAACCCGGGGACGTGGGTGCGCGAGTGCGTGGGTGCTTACGCTGGAATCAGCGCGCAAAAAGAGTGCACGGCATCATCGGCTCTCCTCTGTGGCGGCTGCCCAAACCTGCGAGCAACGCTTGCGTCCGGTAAATGAATGCTGTGGTTGATTGTTTGATTGGCTGACAAGTATAAGGGTATTAGGGTATAATAAAATCAGTCGTTTGACTAAATAATGTGTTGGAAAAAATACATTTACCCTAATAAGACCTTAATAACAACATTTGCGAAGCCACATTCGAAGGTGTAGACCAGCGTCTCGGCGAGAGTCGCTTCGGAGTTCCTTGCAAGCCGATGGCCCAGAGCCCCCCGGCAAGCCGAAGCTCCCATTCGCTAAAGAGGCCTTCAGAGCTTGAAACCGCTCGAAGGTGATGTCAAAACCACAGGCTTCTCGTCTCCTCTGACACGACGTGTGTCTCGACCTCTTCACATGGAGGGTTATTAAACAACCCCTATATAAATTTATTGTTTACACTGTAATAGTCGATTGGGTGTAGGGGGTAACTTCGTATTACCTTGTTGTAACCGTGCTTATAAATGCCCTCCCCTTTGCAGGGTAGAGAGGATCGAACACTTGAAGTATTAATCAATATAACTCTTGTCCGAAGGCTATTATCCTATTCAGAGGTCTCGGGCACTGTTCGAATCCCTATAAAATACTTCGAACCCTTCGAGGTTCTTAACACTCAAAACCTGTTGCGTATTTCTATATTACGCCAACAGTTGGCGTCATCCGTGGGGACCCTAGTCCTAAGCTAGCCTCTCTACCACCAGCCTTCAAACCATGCCTCCGAAGAAAAGCAAGAGCGCAGCTCCCACTCAGAGGTCCCTCCGAGAAGCGCAGAGTTCGCAGCGTCCGGAGGATTCCCCACCTGAGTCGGGCGCGCAGGACCTACTAGACCCAGTGGGCCTCCCGGCGGTAGGCTCTGGCTCAAGGGCTACGAAGCTTACTACAGACCTCCCCGAAGCAAACGTCACCCCGGAGGTTGCAGGGCACACCACTGGCCTCCCGGTGGATGACACCCTTCCAAGGACTGAGGAGCACACCTCGGTCCCCCATTCAGTAAACATCTTCGGGCCTGGAGGCCCAGCTGTGGCCCTCCTCGTGCCCGCTCCGTTAGGACCAGTAGGGTCTCAGCGCATGAACCCTCCGCCGCTCCCGAGGGCGCTGCAGACTGGCTATGTCCGGTCGTAGGATCTAGGAGTATACTCTAGGGAAAGCGGAGCCTCAGACGACGCGTAGGCCTCCGAGATAGCCTTGCTCAAAGCCGAAGTCATGAGGTGGCGGCAAAATGCGGCCAGCCAAATCCGCATCCCCGAAGGCCCCGAAGTCCCTCCGAGGCCGCCAACCATCGTCACTATGAGTGACCACAGCGAGCAGGAGCCTCAAGTGCGGAGGCGGAATGCCTCTTTCAATGAGGTTTCGCCGCTGCACCCGGACTTGCAGATGTTATGCTTTCACTCAAAGTTCCAAGCTACGAAGTTGCCCGAGTACTCTAGAGACTCAAACCCCGATGAATTCGTTCGCTGCTATGCCCTCGCTATCGAGTCTAGCAGAGACGAAAGAGATACCATGGCGAAGTGCTTCCCGTTGGCCCTCGAAGACCCTCGCTATCGAGTCTAGCAGAGACGAAAGAGATACCATGGCGAAGTGCTTCCCGTTGGCCCTCGAAGACATAGTCCTTCGATGGTTCTGGTTCCTGAAGCCTGGTTCCGTAAGGTTGTGGGAGCACCTATGAAAGAAATTCACGAATAATTTTCAGGGGATCTACGTGGCACCCATGTCAACCGGGAGCCTGTTCAAAGTCAAGCAGCAACCTAGAGAGATGTTGCGGCAATATTCCCAGCGCTTTGCCTTTACGAAGTCACAAATTAAGGGGCTCTCCATGTCCTCGATGGTCGACGCTGCTCACGAAGGTGTCACCAACCCAGGCCTCCTTGACAAGCTTCACAGGAAGTCCATATCTTCGGTGGCCCAGCTTATGATATACTTTGAGGAGTATGCCCGTTTCGAAGAAGGACAGCTCCGGAGAAGTGCCGCCATTGCTCAAGTCCAAGTTCCTGAAGTACGGGCTTCAAGCCCTCTAAAGCTGGCGTATGTAGAGCATCGGCCTTCAGAGTCAAGACAAAGCAGAAAGCTCTTCCGTACCGAAGTACTAAACATCACCAGGCCAAGGGCTCCAAAGTTCCAGCAAGGCCAAGGTCGGGACCAAGGGGGCAGAGCGAGGCCACCTACAGGGCCCTTCGCACCGGGCTAGTCTTACTTCTGCAATATCCAGGCAAGAACTAGAGCCACAATACCGACACCTACAAGGCTATATTGGCCTTGCGAGGGGAGTACCTCGAGTGGACTGGTGGCCAAGAGACGATGGATCGAGCACCCGACGCTGCCCGCTCGGAGCATGTCTAGGCCGTAGGCCACGCCGAGGCCAATGAAGCCCCTCCTCAAGTCCCTGTGGCAAATTTAATGCCCCTCTAAAGGTTAAAGATGGGTCCAGACCTCAAAAGCGGGTGGTACTACCCATTTTTGGTGGCGGAGCCCTAGGAAACTTGTTCAAGCGTCAGAGGCGAGACTATGTCCGCGAAGTAGGGCATATTGGGACCTCGGCATCAGCCTCTGCGATATCAGAGTGGGCCCATGTGCAAATCTCCTTCACAGTCGAAGATGCCATTGGAGTTAAGTTCTCACAAGTAGACCCCTTCGTCATCTCCGCCGACATCACTAGCACCGAGGTGCGGTGCGTGCTCATCAACAGAGGCAGCTCAGCAGATATCATCTTCGCTCATGCCTTTGACCAGCTGTGCATCCCTCGCAAGCATCTCCTCCTAGCTGTCACGCCTTTGCAAGACTTCACGGGGCCGCCCCTCGAAGCAATTGGCCAAATCGGCCTCGAAGTTGGCTTCGGTGAGGGTAGCCTTGCGCGATCAGAGGAGGTCATCTTTGACATCGTCGACGCCCCGTACGACTACAACGTCATCTTCGGGAGGGTTATGTTAAATCATTTCAAAATCATAGCGCACCACAACTACCTCTGCATGAAGTTACCCACGCAGAGAGGAGTGCCCACTGTGCTGGGCGATCAAAGTGTGGCGTGAAGGGTAGAGTACACCCACGCTGCCCCCTTCGAGTCTTGCCAAGTGCACAATGTACAGATATAGCCCGAAGTGGTAGGCCGACCCCTAGAATCTGCGAAGGGGCCTACTCTTAAGCCCCGCCCAGACGGAGAGGTGGTGACCAAGACACTCGTCGAAGGGGGCCTTGAGTACCCCATTCAATTCGGAGAGGACCTGACTCTGGAAGATATGGCTTCGCTGGAGGAGACGATCCGAGGCAACCCCAATATCTTCGCTTGGTCAGACGAAGATATCCCGGGGGTCGACCGGAGCATCATCGAGCACTCCCTACTGGTGAACCCTAGGACGAGGCAGGTGCGCCAGGGGCTGCGGAAGTTATCAGCTGAGCGTGCGAGTCTGACAAAGACCGAAGTAGAGAAGCTGCTTTAGGCTAGGGTCATACTAGAAGTTAGCCACACGGAGTGGCTGTCGAAACCCATTTTTGTAAGAAAAAAACACGGGAAAATAGCGCATGTGTATTAACTTCACTTCGCTAAATAAAGCGTGCCCCCGTGACCCGTACCCCATGCCTCATATTGATCAACTCGTCGATTCCACCGTTGGGTCCGAACTACTTAGCTTCCTTGACGCCTACTCCGGGTATCATCAAGTATGGTTAAAGCGCGAAGATGAAGATAAAACTAGCTTTGTTACTTCTTTAGAAGTCTATTGTTATGTACGAATGCCCTTCGGTTTAAGAAATACTATGGCAATATTTTCTAGGCTAATTGCTAAGGCCCTAGGCCATCAGATGGGAAGAAATGTCGAATCCTACATGGATGACATTGTAAAAAAAATGCAAAAAAGCATGAGTATAGCATAGACCTAGCGGAGACCTTCGAAAGTCTTCGAAAGATAGGGATCTGCTTGAATCCCGAGAAATGTATCTTCGGAGCCTAGGCTAGTAAACTGATAGGGTACCTGGTTTCGAGTCAAGATATCGAAGCCAGTCCTACCCAGATTAGCACCCTGCAATGTATGGCTCCGTCTAAAAATTTGAAACAGGTTCAAAAGCTTGCAGGTCTCCTCGCAGCTATCAGCCATTTTCTCGCGCGCTCCACTGAACGAAGCCTACCAATCTTTAAGACGCTGAAAGGATTAGACAACTTCGCATGGACGCATAAATGCCAGAAGAGCTTCAATGACATCAAGGAATACCTCGCTGATCTAGCGACCCTTACAACCCCCCTTCATGAGGATGCATTGTTTTTGTACCTCATAGCTACGGCCTCCGCCGTTAGCGTAGTCCTCGTTCACGAGGTAGACTACGAAGGAAAGTTGGTTCAGAGGCTAATATATTTTGTTTCTGAGGCCCTCTCTGGAGCAAAAAATGAGGTACACGGAGCTCATAAAAATCACATACTCTCTCGTCATGGCTTCGAGGAAGCTACGGTATTATTTCCTCGCACACAACAATATTGTGCCGATGTCATATCCCCTCAGCGACATGCTGAGGTGCCATGGTGTATACCATGGGGATGATGAGTGATTGTCAAC
>KE373323.1:127952-138675 GCA_000418225.1 Zizania latifolia | reverse complement strand
GATCTTTTACTTGTGCTTTGGAGAGATTTGATGTGTTTCCAAGTGTCTTGTGTGTGCCCAAAGATGTATTGATTGTTTTGGAACACAAGGGAGGTGTTTTCACGTAAAAAGGAGAGTTTCCCCGGTGAAAATCGTGAAGAAATCGCGTTTGGGGCTGTTCTGTTTTTACTGTAGCAGCCGGAAGTTCCGGTTATGTCGGAAGTTCCGGTCAGTCAGAACAGTTTGAAGCACGTTTGCTCGTCAACGACTACAGCGATTTGACCTCAGCATCCTCTACACCAAGCTTGCAGTAAAACCCTCTGAACCCTATCTTTGTGCTCAAATGTCATTCTGAGGATATTACTGTGATCTAATGTTTACTGATTGCTCACTGACACGTTACTTTTTAAAGTTGCACAATGAATGTTGTTCTTTGTATTCTTGTGTTTGTTTCGTGTTAGTAGAGATCTTTGTTAGAGGTTCTGAGTTGAATACCTGTTGCTATTTTTGAAGAGTGCTATTGAGGAGGTTTTGAGATATCAGTTTGCCTAGTGTGATCTTTATCGCATAATCTTATGCTGAGCTTTCTTAAGTCACTTGCAAAGCTGATATTCTCGTTGATAGAAGTTTTGGGGATAATTGTATTTTCCACTGCATTTTAATTTGCGCCCATTCACCCCCCCCCCTCTAGTCGCCTTTTCGGTCCTACAAAGGTGTCCACCTGGGCCACCTATAAAAAGGTCAAGAAGGCAGCGGTGGAAGTTGCCGCTAACTTTAGGAGTGAGTGTTTGTACTTGATTTCTTCTGATTACTTGCCTCGTCCTTCGGTCCTGATGCCCGTTGGTATTTTTCTACAAGGAGGCACGTCAGGCCAACACCTGAATTGCCAAGCTTGAGGGGGAGGTGGGGCAGACCCGCTCGGTGGTCGAGCGCCTCCACTTTCTGCTGGTAGAGGTCCCCCTGCCAGATAGGGCATTCTAAGAGAACCTCGAGGGCCTCGAGACCCAGCTCCATCTCTTTGTTGAAGTCATGGCTAGGAATGGGGCCGAGCACGCCTTGATATACGTTCGGGCTCACTTCCCCGAAGCGAACCTCAGGTTGCTGGCATGCGGGCTTCCTGGAGGGTGTCCTCTGAAGACGCTACCGCTTTTCGGTGGGAGTTGGAGGATATCGCTGCCGCCATCACTGGGGACCTTGAGCTCTTGGTGCTCATCCAAGACCCAGAGCTAGCGGTGACGCCCTAGAGGAGTAGATTAGTTTTAATCTATGTAAAAAATTAGACGTAGATAGTTAGTACAAACTTTTGTAATGAAACTTCATGTTTTTAATGAACGTCCTTTATGGTTTGCAATTTTATGTACCAAAGTTGCCAGTGTCCCAGAGGACCTTGGCTAAGCCATATAGTACTCAGCGCAGGGATATCATACCCCATACGTGCCTAGCGACATCAGGCAGCACAAGTCCCTAAGAGCTTCGAAGCTTTAGATTTTGTTAAGTTCTTTGCACAGCAAAAGTCTAGCCCCGAGTCCCTAGTATAGCCATATAGTCTTAGACGCGGGGAACTGATGCTACTTAGACGCCAACCCAACATCAGGATTCACGAGTTCTCAAGGCCCTCGAGGATTCGATAAATTTAAGGCTAAGGACTCGAGCCCCTAAGGGTCTTAGCAAGATGTCAAGTACCGAGAGGGGCGCTAACGCCAGGTCTTTTTCGCCCACCTAGATGCTAACGACAAACCTAGAGCTGCTTCATAGGGGCACAACCAACGAGCTAGGCATATGACATTCTGCATTGACTTGAGAGGGTCTGAGCCTAGCAGGTCGGCGACAAAATGCATGATGCAAGTTTGCATGAGATAACGTTTAACTTTATTTTATCTATAGCAAAAGGTACATAGCTGGATAAGGGGGGAAAACTTGATTTGGCCGATGCTCAGCACCTTTGACAAAAATTAGAGTGATGTTGAACCGCGGCCTTGAAGACAGTCTACCCTAGAGCCTATCCTTGCTGGTCATGCCATCTTCGTGCTCCTGGTCTGCTACTCAGCCTGAGCCAAGGTGTTCTCATCGGTCTTCTTGTGTCATGTCCTCTTGTGGGTCCGTCGTTGTCGTGATCATCCCGACGCATCATCTTGTCCTTCCTTTCCCGAGCGCTTGAATCAGCGGGTGGCCCCTCACGGGCCCCACCATCATTCCTAAAGTCTTTGTGTTGATGTATCATCGATCTGGTGCGATGAGAAGAGCTGGACGCAGGAGCCGAGGTGCCTTTGTCAATTGTATCTGCGCTTGCCCGGGTGAGCTAGCCAGTGAGCCGTCCCTCGGCATGCTCAAGGAAATCCTCCTGAGCATGGGGAGAGGAGCCTCATTGGAGTAGATCCTTGGATCGGCCTAAGAAGTGCTGAATTAGCCAGTCTGCAACCTGCCTAGTGAGTTGATTTGTTGCTAACTCCACGACGGTATCGGCCAAGCGCTCCGCGACCCATTCCGCCTTTCGGTCAATGAAGGGGTCAAGAACCTGACATGGCGATCGGGCCAGCGCCGGCATCGAGTCGAAGGGAACTAATCTAGTTGAGTCAGCGATGAACATGGTGTCATCCAGGATGAACGTTGTCCCCGGCTTGGTGGAGAGACGGTGTGATGATGCCATCAGATCCTAGTGAAAGTCACCGCGATCTCCTACCTGGCGCGCCAACTGTTGGTGAATTACTGAGCAGTCCACCAAAGGGCGTACCCTAGGTGGTGAATAGATGTGTAAGAGAAGCATAGCGCCTTTAAATCCGATGGTCAACTCTAAGAAACAAGAACCAAGATTTATACTGGTTTAGCCATTCCAAGGGATAATAGCCCTACGTCTAGTGTTTTGATGTATTATATGGTGTCTAAGCTTACAAAGAAATAAGCTTAAGAGCTATCGACGTAAGAAATTGAGATTAGATGTATCTGGGTGCCTCGCCCCTTTATATAGTCAAGGGGCGAGCCCGATGACCTAGGACTCTATCTCAAGTCAGTTTCCCTGATACTTAAAATTACATACTTAACTCCAATGCTAGGCTCGGCCTACTCTCGGTCTGGTCTGATAAGCTCATCACGGGGTACCCGAAAGACGTATCCCTGACAGGTGCCTCCCGATTGGTCTTCCCAACCAATGTCACTGACTTTCGAGCACATCGCCTGACCACCTAGCCGACCCCGTCAGCTAAAGGAAAACTCATTCCGGAGAGGTTGTCTCAGATCGGGATAAATTGGTTGTCCCAAGAGATTTTTCCTTAGCGATTTCATAGATCGGATCTGTGATTTTTCGCTGGTAGATAGGGCGCTGCCCTACAACCCACGAGGGGACGGTTTCCGCCTTGACCCCCACCTGCTAACAGCTAGCTGGACCACCGTATGTGTGCACCTTGTATAGAGTCTTGGTTTACATCATTAGCTAGAATGCGATTCTACGTCTAACTTATTTTTATAAAGAATGATGTGAATGGTATGACCCTATATAATTTGTAAGAGATGTATGTGATGCATGTAACTCTTATGCATGGCTTGCATGTCATGAATTTTAGCTTATGGTTAACCTATCTCTATTGTATTTGCCGACCTACATGTCGAGTGATTGAATTAATATTTGTAATCGTTATTTTCTAACTATTATAGTAGTAATCTAGATTTAAAATTGCAGGATTTTAAGTATGGTGGCCTGAAGGGATGATGTGGAGGATAGAGATCGTCTACATCACTAATGGAGATGGAGATCACCGTTTGATAGGGCCATACTACTTCACAGTTGAATATATTTATCTATGATGCTTTCTATCTTACTTTCATGCAATGTCATATGCGATATATTGCCATGGTAGGTTAGAATCCCTCAAGAAAAATTAAGTATTCATACCTTTGCAATGGCTGCACCTAACAGAGTGGTGATCATTGTTTGGTAGGTCTGTCAAAGCAGAGCACCGGCAATTATCATTGCTAGTTAGGATAAATGTCGGACATCTATACGCGAAAGCTTTTGGTTTACTTAATAAGGTTATCAAAATAGTTTTTGACCTTAGGGCATAAGGTTGAGGCCGGAGCATGGTAATGCTAACTCAACAAACAGGAGTCACATAGAGATGTGATTAGCAAGGTGGTGCTTACCCTATGTCATTAATTTCTAACAGTGATGCCAAAGCTCACTAGGAATTAGTGAAATAAGGATCTTGACCAGCTATATTACCTAGAGGGAGGTTTTTGGTTTCCAAAAATTATAGTAGGAGAATCTTTTATTAAATAGGTTAATGAAAGATTAATATAAGCATAGGTGCTAAACTTTGTATATCTTATGTTATAGATTATGTCAGCCTCTACCACATCTAGTTATTTTAATTTGCTATCTATCCTTGAGAAAGAAAAGCTTAATGGAACAAATTTCATGGATTGGTATAGAAATTTGAGAATTATTCTCAAACAAGAAAGAAAAGTGTATGTTCTTCAAAATCCCTACCCTGATGACTTGCCTGATAATGCTACTGTGGATTCTCAGTGTGCTTACGAGAAGCACAATAATGATTGCCTTGATGTAAGCTGTCTTATGTTTGTCACAATGTCCTCTGAGCTTCAAAAGCAATATGAGACCATAGAAGCTTACAATATTATTGTGGGTCTGCGTGGCATATTTGAGAACCAAGCAAGGGTCGAGAGTTTCAACACCTCTAAATCCTTGTTTGCGTGTAGGCTTGCTAAAGGAAATTCGGTCAGTCACTATGTTATCAAAATGATTGGCTATATTGAGAGTCTGAAAAAGCTTGGTTTTCTCTTTAACCAAGAGTTGGCTACTGATCTAATTTTTCAATTCCTGCCATCAAGTTTTGAACCATTCATACTGAATTATCATATGAATAGCATGAACAAAACCTTAACGAAACTGTATGGGATGCTGAAAACCGTTGAGGAAAGCATTAAGAAAAACAGCATTCATATAATAATGTTACAGAAAGGCAAGAAAAAGCCCCGTGTCAAGAAATATGCGGTCAAGAGGAAGTTGACTCCCGATGATATCGCGAGCAATTCCAAGACCAAAAAGGACAAGAAAGGGGTGGCTCAAAATATAGTTTACTTTTACTATAAGGAGCCAGGTCATTGGAAGAGGAACTGTAAGAAGTACCTGGAGGAGCTCAAGAAGAAGAGAAGTATGACTTTCGCTTCAGTATAAATGTTATAGAAATCAATCTTGATACTTCATCTATAGATTCTTGGGTATTTGATACTGGATCAGTGGCTCACATTTGCAAGTCGTTATAGGGGTTGAGAAGAAGTAGAAGTTTGATTAGAGTCAAAGTGGATCTTCACGTGGGCAATAGAGCAAGAGTTGATGCGGTTGCTGTCGGCACCATGCCATTGTCTCTACCTTCAGGATTTGCTTTGGAATTAAATAATTGTTATTATGTTCCATCTCTATCTAAGAACGAAATTTCTGCCTCATGTTTGTAAGTAGAAGGTTATGACATTAGATCAATGAACAATGGTTTATATCTTTATTTTAAAGAAATATTCTATTGTCATATTCTATTAGTGAATGGATTATACATTTTAAATCCTGAAGAATCTCACGTCTATAACATTAATACGAAAAGGCAACATCTTAATGATTTTAATCCCACATTTATTTGGCATTGTCGCCTAGGTCATATAAATGAGAGACGCATGGAGAAGCTCCATAAAGATGATCTTCTTGACTCTTTTGATTTTGAATCATTTGAGACATGTGAATCTTGTTTACTTGACAAGATGACAAAGGCACCTTTCATAGGTCAGAGTGAGAGGGCAAGTGACTTGTTGGCACTCATACATACTGATGTGTGCGGACCAATCAGCTCAGTAGCTAAAGGTGGTTTTCAGTATTTCATAACTTTTACTGACGACTTTAGTAGATATAGATATATCTATCTAATGAGGCATAAGTCGGAGTCCTTTGAAAAAATCAAAGAATTCTAGAATGAAGTACAGAATCATTTAGGAAAGATAATCAAGTTTCTATGCTCAGATAGTGGAGGAGAATACTTGAGCCTTGAATTGTTCCACAATTGACTCCGCCTAGAACACCTCAGTGGAATGGGGTTTCTGAGCGAAGAAATCATACCATATTAGATATGGTCCGATCAATGATAAGCCAAAGTGATCTTTCGTTATCCTTCTAGGGATATGCTCTTGAAACAGCCGCTTTCACACTAAACAGTGTTCCATCAAAGTCGGTTGAAAAGACTCTATATGAGATGTGGACAGGACAACGTCCTAGTTTGTCTTTTCTTAAGATTTGGGGATGTGAGGCTTATGTAAAGTGTTTACAGTCCAATAAGCTCACTCTAAAATCTAACAAATACTTCTTTGTTGGGTATCCAGAGAAAACTAAAGGATAATACTTCTATTATAAAGAACAAGGCAAAGTGTTTGTTGCCTGATATGGTGTATTCTTAAAGATGTGGGAGCCCGGTGCATCTCGAAGAAATTCAAGAAACACCTAAAATTGTTTTGACTCCCACACAACCACAACAGGATAATCAAGGTGTTAAAGAACCTGTTGTAAATACACCAGCACCACGTAGGTCAGAGGGGGTATGGCACGCACCTGAGAGGTTCATGTTCTTGACCACTTAGGAACGGGATATATTGTTGTTAGACAACCATGAGCCCAAGACCTATGAAGAAGCGATGGTGGGACCAGACTCTAAGAAATGGCTTGGAGCCATGAGATCCGAGCTTGAATCTATGTACACCAATTAAGTTTGGAACTTGGTTGATCCACCTAATGGTGTAAAAACCATTGAATGTAAATGGGTTTTCAAGAAGAATATAGACATAGATGAAAATATTCATATCTATCAAGCATGATTAGTAGCAAAAGGTTTCAAATAAATTTAAGGTGTTGACTATGATGAAACCTTCTCGCCCGTCACAATGCTAAAGTCTATTCGGATTATTCTAGCGATTGCTGCATATTTTGACTATGAAATATGGCAGATGGATATCAAAACAACTTTCCTTCATGGAAATCTATGTGAGGATGTGTACATGACATAGTCGATTGATTTTGTCGATCCACAATCAGCTAGAAAGGTATGCAAACTACAAAAGTCCATTTATGGGTTGAAGCAGGCATCTCAGAGTTGGAATATTCATTTTGATGATGTGATCAAAGGGTTTGGTTTCATCAAAAATGAAGAAGAGTCTTGTGTTTACTATAAGGCTAGTTAGAGCACGCTTGTATTTATGATCTTATATGTAGATGACATATTATTGATCGAAAATGATATACCTATGCTAGAGTCTGTTAAGTCTTCATCGAAAAATAGTTTGTTTAAGATCTATAAAGATAGATCAAGAAGGCTAATTGACTTAAGCTAGGATACATATATTGACAAGGTGTTGAAGAGGTTCAACATGCAGGATTCTAAGAAAGGTTTCCTACCGATGTCAGATGGCATAAATCTTAGAAAGACTCAGTGTCTGAGTACACCTGATGAGCAAGATAGGATGAATGTGATTCCATATGATTCGGCAATTGGATCCATTATGTATGCCATGCTATGTACATGCTCAGATGTCTCGTATGCTTTAAGTGTTACAAGCAGATACCAATCGGATCCAGGTGAGAGTCACTGGATAGCTGTAAAGAACATCTTGAAGTACTTGAGAATGACTAAAGATGTGTTCCTAATTTATGGAGGTGAGGAAGGGCTCGTTGTAAGTGGTTACATGACGCAAGCTTACAAACCAATAAGGATGACTACAGATCATAATCTAGATTCATTTTCTGCCTCAATGGTAGAGCGGTGAGCTAGAAGAGTTCTAAGCAAGAGACGGTAGCTGATTCTATAATAGAAGCTGAGTACATAGCAGCTTCAGAAGCTGCAAAGGAAGCTATTTGGATCAAGAAATTTGTTTCTGAGCTTGGTGTGATATCTAGTGCCTCCAGTCTGGTAGACCTCTATTGTGATAATAGTGGCGATATTGCACAAGCAAAGGATCCTAGGTTACATCAGAAGTCCAAACACATACTTTGGTGATATCATCTGATCCACGAGCTAGTAGATATGGGAGATGTAAAGATGTGCAAAGTACAAACTGATTTAAATGTTGCAGATCCATTGACAAAGCCACTCCCATAGCCCAAGCTTGAGGTATATACTAGGTCTATGGTTATTAAATATTTATATAGTTTACTCTAGTGCAAGTGGGAGATTATTAGCATTATGCCCTAGAGGCAACATGGAGATGTATGTGATATACTACGTTGATGAAATAAAGTTATTTTGTTCCTTAAAATAGAAACCACCATTATGGATCAATTAGTACGTGACTCATTCATGAGACTCCTAATGTAACTATTTCTAAATGATCCCTGATCAGATATAGGTCATATATAGAACAGATATGACGGAGATCGGCATGTGTATTGATTAATGATCATGTCTCATAGATCATAGGTATGGAGATACCAACTCAATAATATAGACATATGTTAGAGAACATATGATAGATAGACCCACTGTGAGGCACTGTTGAGATTCTATGTGTCATCAGTTGGTCTCAGTAATATTTATGTAAAGTCCTTAGACGTGAGATCATCATAGTTCCTAACATACGTAGTAGTTTACTTTGAGTCTACCAAACGCTACTCCGTAACTGAGTAGTTATAAAAGTAGTCCTCGGGTATGCCATGAAATATGTATACTTGGGTTAATATGCTTTGCTAGAGGCCACTGTTAACAGAGTATAGGAAAGGAGTTTCCATATGTTAACTAAGCTATACCTGAACCTACAGGGTCACACACTTAACGGGTTGGAACATTGGATTTGAATAGAATTCGGATTAGGCTCAATATGATTAGAGATCCAAACAGATTAGATAGAAATCCAAACAAATTGGATAGGGATCAGAGTAGAGTCCTGGTTAGGCCTGGTAGAGCCCAAGCTAGGACGTATATATATATCAAGGCGAGGGGCTTATGCTACATATGCCTTTGTGCGTGCTAATTTGTTAACCACCACAAGCAAACCCTAGCCGTCGCCTTCCCGAGCCTGACCATCTCACCGATCACCCGAGTGCCAGTACACTTCAGATCGGCGTTCCACCCCCAGATGTGTGGATACTAGTAGAGGCGCTGCTTTACTGCTTTAGATCGATATCGACACCGCTGATCAAATCGACAGCATCATCGGCTTGAAGGAGGAGAAGTCTTCTGGAGTTCCTGAGGACATTGATCGGCTTCCGGACGATAGTTCTCGAGCACGTTGATCGGCTTTCCGACCACATCGGCACGCACATGTTGGATCCACTCCCTACTCCAACTCTCCTCTCACTGCACTGTGTGCCTGAGGTAATGATTTGTGGTCCCTCTCTTAGCAAGATATCCTGGTGTACGCGGTAGAAAATTTTATTTTCAGCTAGCAAAGCCACCGCATTCCCAACAGCCTTCGATAGAATGGGCTTCGAAGTCAACGTTTACACTATCAACCACAAGTTAAGCCAAAAATATTTTCCCCCAATATATATTTATATATCTTCCATTGTTCTCAACTTCTCGTGGTCTAAATATTAGAGTAGCAATATATAAGGACATCCACAATTTTTCAATATAAGCAATGCTTATATAATAAAGGTAACCCATATTATCGGGGATGTGACCCCCGGTACCCCATGATGGGCATATTAGCCCAGACCGAGAGCGGATCAAGTTCAGCATTAGAGTACGGTATGGACAATGAAGGGAGTTTGGTCCTAATAATGAAAGTTAAATCCTTATAATTAGGGAATTAGCACCCAAGTATGGTATGTAATCTTATATATTAGAGAGACCGACTCGGGATAGAGTCATGGGTCATCGGGCTCATCCCTTGAGTATATAAAGGGGGCGAGGCACCCTTAGAGACATCTAATCATCGAGTCTTCTAGTTTTGATTACTTAGGCTCATAGCGTATTACTTTGTAAGTTTAGATACCATATAATACACCAAAATACTAGACGTAGGGCTATTATCCCACGGAAGTCTTGAACTACTATAAATCTTGGCTCTTGTTTCCTAGAGTCGACCATCAGGTTCAAATGCACTACGCTTCCCTTATACATCTATTCACCACCTCGGATACCCCCTTGGGTGGACTGCTCGGAAATTCACCGATAGTTGGTGTGCCAGGTAGGGAATCGCGATGACTTTTGCTAGGATCTGATGGCATCCTCTTCGGGATTTATCGTGCCCATAGGCTCCACCTTCATGTTCAGCAATTTGGCATTCACCAGCAATTCAGCAGGTAGCTCATCCTGTCACCGCCCGCATCGAACGTCGTTCTCGAGCTGGCCGGCCCGAAAGGATCGACTTCGATTCCTAAGCAGGCCGGCCAATCTGGCTTCGGTCAGACCTGACCTGCCTCGAGCACTGTATCATCTTCTCTGGTAAAAATGATCGGGTCATCCAACATCAGTGGATGGAAGTCAGAATCACCAGCAAACCAGAGGGCCATCCTCGGCCAAATAGCCCTCGGTTCTCGACCAATCTCATCATGATGGCCAAATAGTCTTCTTCTTGTAGCATCTAGCGCAGGCGTGCCACGCAAGAAGACAGAGTCCGCCGCAATCTCGATGATGAATTCACCTTAGAATTCGACGGCCAAAGAGTCTTCAAGACAGCCAGCGCCAATTTGGTGGCAATCAAGTGGGCTCTCTGCTCCCTTCTAAAAGGACACTGATGTCGCCTAGAGGGGTGAATAGGC
>KE373323.1:114918-127937 GCA_000418225.1 Zizania latifolia | reverse complement strand
AATAGAAAAGTTAAACCTCTCGGAATATCCGGTTTACTCTAGAACATCTGAGGTCCGGATGGTTCGGGTTGGGTCGGAAGATCCAGGAGTCTAGAACGTCTGGTTCCAATCGGATATTACGGGAACAACAAGAAATTCACAAAGTCAATCCTTCAAGAAATTTTATGTTGTTGTGTACGAAGCGACAGTGTACATGGGGTTACCCGCAGTACGGATTTGATTAGGCTAAGGGGAGAGTTGTGGACGAAACTTGATGGTTATCTCACACAAAGAGACAAAGATAGAATCTTTTAGACAGGTTTGGGCCTTCCGGAAGATAATAACCCTAGTCATGTGTATGGAGTATGAGCTTTCAGGCGTGAAATAGCCTTAAGCGTGTAAAAAACGTCTATCCAACCTTGCCCCTTCAGGCTCCCTCTGATCCCTTTATATGAGAGAGATCGGGGGTTACAAATGGTGATTAAGTGCCCTGTTAATGACCAATTAAAAGGATAAATGGTCGGTTCGTGGGCAATAACTTCCAAGATTACAGCGCTGATAACTGTCGTATTATGGAGATAAATAAAAGCCTGGCTCTTGATAGCGACCGTCTGAGTGCCGGTGATCGGGAGGGCTTTCCCGAGTGATGGACTCGGGAATCCCTCAGATCCCCGACCACTGGCCTCCTAGAGGAAGTTGACCGTTGACTGGTCGGGTTAAAACCACTCGGGAGGTAGCTAGGGGTCATATCCCCGACAGTAGACCTCGAGCTATTTATGGCGCGCAGATATAGTTGAGCAGTCGAAAAGGGCTTCAATATTTTAATCTTGATGAACTTCTCTCGGTCAGTGCACCGCTTAGGTACACCTGCAGGGTGCAGTCCCTGAGGCTGGAGTTTCTTGAATGAAATAAGCTCCAGTCTCAAAAATATTTTAAATCCGTGCAACCGCTGTATTGGCGTTCGATGAAACCAACTTGTATATAGGGACAGATAAGTCCATCAAGTGGTCTTTAGAGAAAAGGTGCAGTTGGAGCAGTCCGGCGCAATGGAGTGCTAGTGGGCCCTATCTGGTGAAAAGACGTCTGCTTGCACAGGGTGACGTGTTTCAGATTTGACAGTTTCGATGGGACCAATGCAACTTCCAAGGCTGCCTCTCGTACCCGCAAGTAGATGGAGAAAAGCACCGTTTGCTACCGCAAGGCAAGAAGATTGTTTAACCTTAAACCTTTAGCACCATTCCTCAACATCCCCATGGCGGCGCTCGACCCGCAAGTAGAGGTTGACCGCTCGGTGGAGTGACAGCCGTCCAAGGTAATGAAGCGCATGGTGGCGCCGCTAGAGAAGCGAGAAGAACTCCCGCCGAGCACGCTGTCGGCATGGCGCTCAGCAGGCGGGGAGGCGTTCCCAACCTCGAACACCCACGAACTTATGATGTTCGAGTCTTTTCTTTCTCACGGGTTTGGCTTGCTGGTCTACCCTTTCTTTCGTGGCATTCTCCACCATTTTGACATCTCTCTTTGCAATCTCAACCCCAATTCCATCTTGCACCTTGCCATTTTGGTTCATCTTTGCGAAACTTATCTCGGGATTGAACCGCATTTCAATCTCTTCCGTCATTATTTCTGCCTGCGGCCGAACGCGAAGAAGAAAGTGGTCGGCGGTTGTGATCTGCAGTTGCGGGATAGGAAGGCGGCGGAGTACATCCCGGTGCCGCTCCCGACCTCTAACAAGGGGTGTCATTAGGGTTGGTTCTACATGGCCAATCATGAGCCGGCCCTCTCACCGGAGATCGACCGAGTGCCGCTGCCGGCACTCACTTGGTCCGATCGCTGCCAGCGGGAGGAGCAAGACCAAGTAGACGAGTTGGTGGAGCTGATCAAGAAGCTCCTAGCCGAAGGCGTATCGGGCATCCACGTGGCGTTCAACTTCATCACCCACCGAGTTCAGCCGTTGAAGCTGAGTACCCACCCGGCGTTTGAGTACTCGGGTCATGCGGACCCGACCAGGGAGTCAATCGAGCACCTGTCGGCTGATGAAGGGAAGAAGCAAGTGAAGCTGATCTTCGCCGGTCGGCAGGATCTTCACCCTGACACACAGCCCAGGGCCTACAGGCTACAGTATCCCCGACCATCGGTAAGGATTTTTTGCTTTCACTTCTTGAATTTCTTTGATAATGTCACCTGCTGAGTGATAACTCTTGGACTGTGCAGGGCCGAGAGGCATTTTGCTCTCTGGCACCCTTGCCCGAGCAACCCTAGGGGGTCGGGCAAAAAAATGTCGACCCGCACGTCGGGCTGACTGGAGAAAAGAGGAAGGGCAAAGAAATTTGCCCTTCTGCGGCGAAGAAGGCGAAGGTGACGACCACAGCAGCAGCAACAATGACGGTGGCACCGGCATCCCAAGGGGCACCGAAGGTGCCGTCGTCCTTCCCTAGAGAGGTGGGCGCCATCTCGGAAACGTCTAGGGTGGCTCCGACGCCTAGCGGCGCTGTGGCGTCGTCTTCTTCTATGTCGACACCACCACCACCACTACCACCACCACCAGCTAGACCTACTCTAGGAGCAGGACCCAGTCGACGAATGAAGAAACTGGCATTTAGGCGGTCAGCGTGGTAAGTTTTTCTGCAACTGTCTTGAATCAAGTAATTAGATTGAATTCAAAACTGATTTCTTGTGCTGTTTCTGACAGCGCTCCATCATCCCTATCCGACCAGGACGTGGCGGGCTTTGGTGCCACAGCCCCCACCACTGACATAGTGGTGTTCACCGGGGGGCTGACCAGCAAGGGGCCTCAGCAAGCGGCGCGGAGGCGTCGGGCGCTCCAACCACCAACGAGCCTAGCGTGGCTGCACCCATGCTGGAGCAGCCAGCAACAACGCTGAGTGCCAGCGTGCCTCCCGCAACGCAGCCAAGTGCTGTGGACTAGGAGGTAGCAGCACCTGACGGCCCTTTGCCGACCGTGGAGGTCAAGGTGCCGGCAGAGAACGTGGAGAGGCCCTCGGCGGAGCCTGGAGTGGCCGACCCCATGGAGGTCGAGGTTCCAGTCGAGAGGGTGCCTCAACCGACCTCCGGTGTGGCGACCAGTGCCCCGACCAGTCCAGTCGGGAGGGGAGCGGCCGAGTACCTCGACGCACTCGGCCGGGTTGGTCAAGAGACCACCGTAAGTGTCCCTGCAATCGTTAGTTTAATGTACATAATTTATATGCATACTAACTTGTTTTGTCTTTGTGTAGCGTCTCGTCAGCCAGCTGACCGACTAGCTCAAATGGAGAGATGCCGATCTGAAGAGGTCGGAGGAGGACAACGAAATCCTCCGAGGTCAGCTGGAGATCCGCTCCAATGGCAAGTGCTTGATTACCCATTACTGTCTTTTTTGTTTGTCAGTACTGTTCTAACCAGTGCTGATATAACAGAATGGTTAGCGGCGGAGGAGCGGATGGAGACTGCTGCTGGCTGGGCAGACCGATTGGCCACTTCAATCGAAGCTGCTCTGGCTGAGAGGGATGAAGCCCTCGCTAGAGCAATGCAGGCAGAGGCCAAGGCGATGGAGACAGAGACCAGGATCGCCGAGCTTGAGAAGAAGCTCAAGGCATCCGAAGCGGCCACTGCCAAGTGGTCGGGTGAGTACAAAAGTACAAATCATCATCTTGGACTCTTTTATTGTTGTTTGTTGATAAAACTTTTTCTGATATGATGCTATATTTGCAGAGCTTCATCGGTGAGTGGGCGCTCAGTTCACCGATCTCGAGCTGCATCTGAGTTATACTCAGGCACAATGAGATGAGTACCAAGCCGGTGCGGAGACTCTCCTCAAGATGATTGAGGACGAGCCCTCTAACACTTCATGGCCGGTGGAGCGCTTCAGGGAGCGGCTCCAAGGGTCGGCGACACGTCTGCGGGAGCAAACCCGGGACTTCGTCCAGTCGGCGGTCACCCACGGGCTCAGGATCGTCTGAGCATTGTATCCAACTACTCGTATGGACCACATCCGAGCAGGGTGGCCAGCGACCGTCGAGGAGTCCAACATGGAGCGCATCTACGAGGAGGTGGAGGAGACGGCGAGCGTCCTTGTCGCTGATCTGGAAATGTATCCAGCTGATCCTGCCGAGTAGATGGTAGGGTAGAAAACATGCAATTGTACATATACTTTTTAATGTAATGAAACAATGCTACTTTTTATTAAACGTGTTCTATGTCCGACCACTTGAGGTGCATTTTTGACTGTTTGATATAGCTTAGGTCTGTAGCATAGGGAAACTTGAGCTGCATGCATGCTGTTTGGAACCGTATGCGTCACACATAGTCAAAAAATATCACTCAAAAGCAATCGGATAAATCATAGAACAGCAAGCCGAGCCCCCGAGCAATCAGAAGTGTAACTTAACTCAGCCAGAGCGGATCATGAATACAAAGTTAAGATAAAACTTCAAAAACTCAGGAGTCGGGTGAAAAGACATAAAAGAAGGCAATCAGAATAAAAAGCTGAACATCTTTACTTATCCAAAATAAGGACTTAGCTTATTCAAGGATAAAAACGTCGTAGAAGCTTAATATTCCAATATTTTGCAATCTTCTGACAGTCTTCACGCATCAAGCGGTATGAACCTGGTCGGGTAACTTCGGAGATGATGTAAGGTCCCTCCCATGGAGCTGATAGCTTGTGGGCGCCGACCGCTGATTGTACTCAGCGAAGGACTAAGTCTCTAGCTTGAAAAGACCGACAATGCACATTACGATCATGGTACCTTCGCAAGCCTTGCTGGTACCGGTCAGATTGTATGGCTGTATCTAAACGAGCTTCTTCAAGACTGTCAATATCTTCTCCTCTTATCCGCTCGGCTGCGCCTTCTTCATAGTGCTGAATCTTGGGGGACTCATGCAACATGTCCACTGGTAAAATGGCCTCCGATCCATATACGAGGGAAAAAGGAGTCCGACCAGTAGCTCGGCTTGGCTAAGTCCGAAGACCCCAAAGAACAGCAGGCAATTCATTTATCCACCGACTGCATATTTGTTAAGGGGATCAAAAATTATGGCTTTCAGTCCTTGAAGTATCATGCCATTAGCCCGCTCGACCTGTTCATTTGCTCTTGGATGTGCAACAGAAGCATATTTGACTTCAATACAACAGTCTTCGCAGAATTCCCAAAAATCATTGCTGGTAAATTGAGTCCCAAGATCTGTGATAGTCTGATAAGGGACACCATATCGGTATATTATGCCTTGAATGAACTCTGCGGCTTTTTTGACGGTGCTTGTCCTTAAGGGCATCACTTCAATCCACCTAGTGAATTTGTCGATAGCAACAAACAGGCGGTCATAAACCTGGGGGGCCTTTGGAAAAGGTCCTACCATATCAAGCCCCCAACATGCAAACGGCCATGAAGCCGGGATGGTTTGGAGAGCTTGAGCAGGGAGATGATGCTGCTTGGCAAAGAATTGACAGCCTTGGCAGCTACGAACTAGTAGCTTGGTATCTTCATTAGCAGTCCGCCAGTAAAAACTCGACCTGAAGGCCTTGCCGACCAACGTCCGAGCGCTAGCATGATTCCCACAAATGCCTGAGTGTATCTCTTTGAGGATTTCTGAACCTTCCTTTTTGCTAACACACTTTATTAGTACTCGGGTTGAAGCTGCTCTTTTATATAACTGAGATCCCACCACGACATACTGCTTGCTTCTTCTGGAAAGGCGAATGGTTGTATCTTTATCTTCAGGAGCCTTGGCAGCGAGGATGAAATCAATGAATGGTTGTCGCCAATCTTCTTCAATATCAGTAATGACTAGGACGGATGGAGCTTGATCGGCCTCTGAAGGTTGAATTTCATCAACTTTAATCGATGGCTTCGGGAGTTCTTGGAGGAAAACACCACTCGGCATAGGGGCTCTTGATGAGCCGAGCTTAGCCAAGAAGTTAGCAGCCGAGTTCTCGTCCCGGAGGACATGGTGGAACTCAAGGCCACTAAACTTTCCTTCTAACTTGCGGATCTCCTGGCAGTAAGCATCCATCTTCTCGCTGGCGCAAGACCAATCTTTGTTAACTTGGCTGATAACCAGTTTAGAATCTCCATATACCATTAATCTTTGAACCCCAAGGGAAATAGCGATGCGCAAACCATTGAGGAGTGCCTCGTACTCGGCTGCATTATTAGACGCCATAAATAATAGCTGAAGAGCATATTTCAAATTTTCACCTTGAGGAGATATGAGAAGAATTTCTGCTCCTGCTCCATCAATGCTGAGCGAGCCATCGAAGTACATGATCAAATGCTCTTGAAATTCGGCGACCGGTGGGAGTTGTATTTCGGTCCACTCAGCAACGAAGTCGGCGAGGGATTGAGACTTGACGGTGGTGCAGGGCTTGGAATCAAGGGTGTACTCACCAAGCTCGATGGCCCACTTCACGATCCGACTAGTCACATCCTTGTTCCAGAGAATATATCCGAGTGGAAATTCTGTGATAACCTCCACCGAATGGGCCTAGAAATAATGCTTGAGCTTCCGGACGGTGATAAGGACGGCATATAGGAGCTTCTGGACCTGAGGATACCGGACTTTAGAAGGTCCAAGCACCTCAGATATGAAATATACCGGCCTTTGAACCGGATAGGCGTGTCCTTCCTCCAAGCGTCCAACAACCATGGCGGTGCTGACCACGTGGGTCGTAGCGGCGATGTAGAGGAGGAGTGTTTCACCAGAGGTCGGCCCAACCAGGGTCGGTGGAGAAGATAAAAACTTCTTGAGATCAGCGAATGCCTGATCGGCCTCTGGCGTCCACGTAAAATCACCTTGTTTTTTCAATAACTTGAAGAAAGGCATCCCACGCTCACCTAGTCGGGAAATGAACCGACCGAGTGAGGTCATGCAGCCTATAAGGCGCTGAATATGCTTGACGCTGTTGGGCTTGGCCATGTTCAATATTGTAGAAATCTTCTCTGGATTTGCTTCAATTCCTCGACTGCTGACGATGAACCCGAGCAGCTTTTCAGTCGACACCCCGAACGCACATTTTTCCTGGTTGAGCCACCATCGGAACATGCGGAGGTTGTCTACAGTCTCTTGGAGGTCGGGAATGAGATCTTCTGGCCTTCTGAATTTGATGACGACATCATCCACATAAGCTTCAACATTGCGGTCGATCTGATCAGCCAGGCAATGCTGAATATCACGTTGGTATATAGCCTCCATGTTCTTCAGCCCAAAAGGCATTGAAGTGTAGCAATATGCGCCGAATGGGGTGATGAACGATGTCTTCTCTTGATCTTCTTCCTTCAGGCTGATCTGATGATAACCCGAGTAGCAATCCAGGAAGCATAGGAGAGAACTGCCGACAGTGGAATCAACCACTTGGTCGATGCGCGGCAGTGGGAACGGATCTTTAGGGCATCGCTTGTTGAGATCGGTGTAGTCAATGCACATTCTCCATTTCCCATTCTTTATTTTTACAAGGACTGGGTTGGCTACCCAGTCGAGATGATACATCTCTTTTATAAACCCTGCCGCTAACAAACGGGTGACTTCTTCTTTAATGGCCTCCTTGCGATCTTGAGCAAATTGTCGCTTCTTCTGCTTGACCAGCTTGGCGGTCGGGTAAATATGGAGTTCGTGCTCGATCAGCTCTCGAGGTACGCCAGGCATGTCGAATGGCTGCCAGGCGAATATATCAGCGTTGGAGCGAAGAAAGCTGACGAGCGCGCTTTCCTATTTAGGATCTAGTGCTGTCCCAATCAGCGTCGTCTTGGAGTGGTCGGCGTCCGAGAGCTGAATACTTTTGTACTCAGCCGACGAGGGCGTCAAGCTTGATGTAGATAGCGTGGATGTCGGGAGCTTCATGTTCGTGGTCGGCGTCGTCTTGGCTGCCTAGACGGTTTCCTCCATCCGAACAGAGATGTCCTTGGCCTCCCCAAGGCGAGGCTATCACGCTCACATGCATGCGAGGTGGCAACATCCTCCTTTATAGAAAAGGCTCCACCTGGTTCAGGAATTTTTAGGACCAGGTATGCGTAGTGAGGTACCACCATGAATTTGGTGAGGGACGGCCGCCCAAGCAAGGCATGATAAGCGGTCTCAAAGTCGGCGACGTAGAACTTCACGTGCTCGGTCCTATAATTGTCCCGAGTGCCGAATGTCACCGGCAGGGTGAGGGTGCCGAGTGGAATGGTGGCTTTCTCGGGGATAATCCCATAAAAGGGTGTGTCCGTTTTCTGGAGGGCGGATTCGTTAATGCCAAGTGCAGCCAATGTTCCTTTAAACAGAATATCAAGGCCACTACCGCCGTCGATCAGCACCCTTTTGAGGCGCACTTTCAGGATGACCGGGTCGACAACCAGTGGGAATCGTCCTGGCTTGGGGACGTCCGTCCACTGATCGTCACGGCTGAAGGAGATCAGGATCTCCGACCACCGTAAGCGCTCAGTTGGCTCAGTGCTGATGGCGTTGATGCGGCGGGTCAGCAGCTTTTGTTGGCGCTTGGATTCGGAGGCCATCGTAAACTCCGCCAGTCAAGGATAAAGTATCTCCTTACAAAACTATGCCTACTGATTATTTTTATAGAGACTACACTACTACGAGGGAGACGACGGCCGCTTTGGATCTCCGTCTAAAGGAAAAATGTGAAGATCCATGGCCATCACCGCAGCAAGCCCCTCCACGTCCTGACGAAGCACAAGAACATCATCCGGCAACACATCCTCGGCAAAAGGGGGAGCACATCAACACTCAAGCATGGCTTGCGATCGAGGAAAAAAGGAGAAGGACGTACTAGCCTTGCCAGCGACAGCATTCAACACCACTACCTCGGCGGCCTTGAAAGCATCTCGCAATGCATCCACGGTGGCATGGGACACCAGATCTTCAATAGCCACCACCTCCACCATCGCTAGCCTTACGTCCTCTACCGTGGAAGTTGTAGAGCCTCCTGTCATAGCATCTCCACCGATAGCCAGTGCCTCCAGAGAAGACGATGTTGCCATCACCCTCGAAAGCGCAGATCCTGTTGAGATCCTAAAGGACAAGAGGACTCAAAAATCAGAACACATTCAAACAGATTACAGCATCAAAACTACGATAGACAGAAGTTTACCCAGCTACAGGCCAACGAAGGCTCATGAACCAGCGTCGCACCACCTTCTTCACCGAGAGGAAAAGCGGGGCGACCATGGCATCAGAGATAGGGGTGGTCATATCAACGGTCGCCACCAGCTTCCCACGCTTGCCTGGCCCAACCAACGCGCCTCCCGAACATTTAAGCATTGGGGTAGGCAGTGTGGGGGCACTTGAAAGTGGAGCACCGAGATGAGGGCTAGCATCCGATGGGAGCTCTAGGCATGGCGGTCGCGAGATGAACACAATACCATCCGACATCACACCGTGTGGGTGGTTGAGCATCAAGCATCAAAGCAAAAGAGCCAGACGAATAAGAAGTAGATTAACAAAAGAGGCTAACCTGTGGCCGTTGGTTCTTAGCGTTATAGACCATGAACCCCATGGCCGGTGGGAAATCTGGCACCTCACTGAAGAAGAGGCGTAGGAACCTGACGACCTCTGCCTTCGTCATCCAATCCATCGCAGGATCAAAGAGGTCCCAGGGTCGACCGCTTCATAGGCCGGCAACGCCTGTGCCTATAGCGGAGAAGTATGCCGTTAATTTCTAGCCATTAGGATTTGGGGAGTTGGAAATAGAAAGTTTGTTGGAGTGTGTAACATATAGAGAGAAATATTTTTTGTAAGTTGACCAAACAGATAAATAGAGTGTCAAAAATAGTCATGTTGTTGGAGATGCTCCAAGTATGTATAGACTGTATGTTGTTGCAACATATTTTCTCTGTTCCAACATCTAAAAAGTGTTGTTCAAAATTTATTTCAAATATAATAACCTAGTACTTATAAAATATAAATTTTATCTTTAAATACTCATATTATATTTAGATTTAATTATCCATTACTCTACTTAATTACTTTTACACCAAGCCTATCTATCTTGAATAAATTAGTATGATTTTTACCTAAAATTTTATATATTTTACAACGGAGAAATTACCTTTGATGTAAAGCTAGCTAAAGTACAAACCTGGCTGGGGCATCCATCCGGGCATGCATGCAACAAAGATGTTCGATCTTGCTAGGCTGCGCAAACCTGCATGTCTGTATTTTTGCTTTTCGGCTCCTTTTCCATTTAAAGGAATTTTGGGGAAATTTTAAAGTATGTAGAGTTTCTTTGGAACATAGGGTTCTGAAAGCGTAGAAATAAAAAAACATAAGAATAGATTATTTTGTATTATAGAATACTACATGATTTCAAAACAAATGAATACTAGAGATAATATCTTTGAATGGTTTATAGGAATTAAAATATAGAAATTTTCAAGAAAATCACATGTGCAAGAGACAAAGTAGAGAGGAAAAGAGAGTATGGCTCCTTTGGATTAAATAAATTTTGTAGGAATTTTAAAGTATTCAAATCCTTTTAAAAAAATTCCTATTTAGGTTGTTTGGAATACATGATTAGAGCTTCAAAAATTCATGTTGATTGCTTTTCTGCACCATATTCTATAGGAAACTAGAATATGAGCTCAAACCTTATTTTATTTTTCCTTTAAGAAGTTATTGGCACTTGAATTTGGACTGACAGGGCAATAGGAATGTTTGCCGTCGGGGTGAATGGCTGGGCCGGTGGGCTGCCATTATCGTTTAATTGGTGTGAAAGGGGTTCTCATGAAGTGGGCCTAGCCTCTCTGCAATTAGCTATTATAGATTAAATATTTTTTAGATTTTATATCCTAATTATCTGGGAGATGTGTCAAAGTCGGTTTAGGTTTCCTGGCTATAAATATGTATGCCCAAAGACCGTGTAGACATCATTAATTTATTCAATAATAACTCTCGACGCATCGCCAACCTAGGTATGTAGCACCTAGGTATGTAGCACTAGGGTGATTCTCTGTATGGGATCGGGCTGTATTGGTTAAGTTCAATCTCCATGCCGATGATAACCTTTCTGGTGAACTTTATTGTTTTAATTAAGGCTTCCTCGGTTGAGTCCGATACTTTGATTAGATCAGTTGATTCGCTAGTTATCGATGCAATATGTTGATCTTATCTGTTATATGCTTCATGTTCAGATTAATTTATTGGGCCAATCATGTCAATCCAACAGGTTATGCTAAATAGAATTGAGCAATGCCCTTGAGTCTAGTACCGTCTTGGTTTGGTCCGATCTACTAGATTCGTGTTAATTGTGAGAGATCATTTAGCATAAGGTATTGGATTGACGTTCATCGGAGTTTTAGCCGAATGATTACTTTTGTTCCTACATATCGGATCTAGTTTGTTGATGTTAATTTGTTATATGACGCATTGTGTTTAACACTGTCTCGGTTAGGTTTGATCTGTTGGATTCATTACCGGTGCAATTAGATCTAAATTTCTAGGACCAATTTATGCTCTATGCGTTATTATTTAATACGTACGAACTTACGAATTGATGAATTATCAAGCCGAAAAATATATTTGCATGATCCGATGCATTATGACTGTGGTACTTAGCAACGCGTTGTAGCCATTTGAGCTACTATCAGAATCGATGCTGATAGGTCATCGTCCTATAGTCTTATATTATATTTCCTTGTCAATTATATGTCAAATTGATTGGCACGCTTCGAGCTCTTTCAGGTATATAGGACTTGAACTAGAGTGAAGAAAATCTTCCAGGCCTTCGAGTGTGAAGACATAAAAAGCATCGGTGCAGTTTTTTGTGTCAACAGAAGTCCAATACAGCTTCTCTTTATCTTTTTATCTCACTATAAGTTTATATGTGTTGGGGGAATTGACTCCCGCTGTACTTAAAAAATAACCAAAAGTTGATCAAGAGCTCGAAGCACCCTTCGAAGAGTTTAGGCTCCGGCTTGAAGAGCCGGAGCCATCCTCGGCATCGACACCTTTGAACTGCGCTTCACCAAACTGCTCCGAAGCCCTAAAACTGCTTCGGAGGCTAGGGTTCAAAACCGGGGGGCCCTGTCCCCTCTAACAAGATATGTACTTTACGGCATTATACGGAGTCTTTTATCATATTACCCCTATATATTTTACTATACATTATTGTTATAGTCGGTTGTAAGTAGAGGGTAATTATGTATTACCCTGTTCGAATTGTATCTATAAATACTCCTCATTGCTGTTAGAATGGGGACACCGAATAGCAAGTATTCGAACTTATACACATCTCTGGACGTAAGGTTATTATCGTATTCGAAGGCCTGAAGTAAACTTAAACACCTCGCATAAGATCAAACCCTTCGAGGCTCATTAAACATGTCGCGTAATTATTTATTACACCAACAATATGTTTATTTCCTATGAACCATCCAAATAGTCATTTTTTAAATTCATGTATTCTAGATTCCTATGGATTCATCTATATGAGGCATTGCAATCCTATGTTTTTTCTATTCATGTTTCTTAAATCCCGCATTACAAAGAAGCCCTATATGTATGTGCTTCTCAAAGGGAAAAAAGAGGTATAAGCTCATGCTTATTTTCTTTTGGAATAAGCCTTTATCCCTAAAGAGTGGCATAGGAAAATTTTCCTAAGTATCTAGATCATTTACAAATCCTTTGGATTTTCTTCAATCCATATGAAATCCTTTCGAAATTTTTCTATCTAGATTATTTAGAACATATGATTGGAGTTTGAAAAATCCCAATGGATTGATTTCATTTACTCTATTTTATAGAAAAACTAGCATCTAAGCTCAAACCTCATTTTATTTTTTCTTTGAGAAGTCCAATGCATTTTCTCTTTGTCTCTTCTCTCACTATAAGTTGATATGTCTATTTCCTATGAACTATCCAAATAAATAATTTTTAAAATTCCTATGTTCTAGATTCATGTAGTATTCACTTGTACAAATCATTCCAATCATGCATTGTCCTATGTTTATTAAATTATGCGTTACAAATCGTGCTATTCTTCGAGCTTTCTTTTTATTATATGTATATTTGTGTGTGTGTCTATATATATATATATATATATATAGATTGTT
>KE373323.1:102146-112276 GCA_000418225.1 Zizania latifolia | reverse complement strand
AAATATTTCACCCTTTTATTTTAAATGTTTGACCATTCTATTTTAAATGTTTTACCTTTTTATTTTAAATATTTTTCACTCTTTTTATTTTGAATGTTTTATTTGTTAAAGGCAAATGCTTCACCGGTTAGAAATAAATGTTTCAGCGGTTAAAGATAAATGTTTCACCCTTTTTATTTAAAGTGTTTCACTGAAATTTCAGTGAAACAGTTGAAATATTCGTACAACACAATTGAAACATCTGTTCAATTTTTAAACTCTGCACAAAACAATTGAAACATCCGTTCGAATTTTGGACTCCGTCCTGATGTCTAGACGGTAGTCGCCGCCCAATAATATACATATACCATACGGAAGGTAGATATGCACTAGAGCTAAACCTAATGCGTCTTAGTGTGCCGAGTGCAGCCTACTCTCTTACATTAGTGTGGCGGTCATCTCTATCATTCCTCACATTGTTCGTGGCACTGTTCATATTGTTCTATTTGCCTTCATTTTTCCACCGTCCTTATGTGTTCATATTGACCTACTGTTTCTACTTCTCTAAGTTGTTCACCTCGATGGGATCAGGGTTCACCGTGCAGTAGTCGACGGTTCGCTGGTGAGCGGCTCTGTCGGACCGGCCGATTTGATTTAAATTTAAAATTGAAAAATTGAAAATAAATTGAAAATTTTATTAAAAAATGGTAGGTGAATTAAGATGATTTATGATGAAATTAGTTTTTAAAAGTATTAAAATATCATAAAATTATGAACCGAACAAGATGAATAAAAATACAAAAATAATTCACTTTACAATCTTCTTCATGCATTATTATTTGATTCTTTGCACGCAGAGTTCTTGGATTAATATCATATATTTGATCAAATAAAATTTCATGTTTCAAGAGTGTTGCCTGTTGATTATTTGTAAGAAGCATGTTGATTCACAAGCATTGATGATATTGATTCACTAGATATGTATACAAGTAACAAGATCCCCTATATTTAATGTTATATGAAGAATAACAAACCACTACAAGTTAGACAGGACAAAATTAAAAGGACTACAAAGCAAACATTCTTGCTTCATATGGCTTACAACTAATGTCTACAGATAAATACAATGCCGCTTATAACTAATGGAGCCAACAATGATAACTTTGAAATACTCGAATTGTCAATTAACTATGTTATTTTGAATTTTGTATTTTTTTAAACTTATAAAATTTATGGTATTGTAAGTTTCTAATTTATCTTAAAAATAATTTTTTATTGTTTTATAATTTTCAAATTTTTTTAAAAAATTATCTGACCGGTACCGCGGTAACCAAGCCTGGTACCGTAGAAACCGAACAGCAAACCGCGGTAACCGAGTTGGTACCGTTTCAGCGGTTACCAAATCCTAAACCACGGTTACCGAACCCTAAACTGCAGTTACCGATCAGAAAATTGTTTTATGAACTAATTTGAATTCAAATTTTAAAATGCAAATTTTGATCAATTTGGACGGTAATCACGGTTACCGCTATCGAGCCTGACGATATTCCGGCCAAGAACTGTTTTGCTAACCCAGGATAGGATATGTTGATGTGATGCGACTCTGACCGTCTCACGCGGACCCAATTTAACACGAAGAAGGGAAACTACTACCGGAGCTCTGTAGCTCAAATCAACGTCAAACTGGTACACACAAATCCAAACCTTCTTTTTGAAAATCGGGCGTGCTTTTCACACCCGTTCTGTCTAGCTTTTTTCACAAAGTAGCATAAGTTTCAAAATTTTCTAGAGGGGAGGAAATATACTGTCAGTTTTTCAAATTTTCTAGATGAGGAGGAATATTTACCAAAACTGACACGGTCTCCTCTTGACATTCCTACGGTCCAACCTGTGCATGTAGACGTGCGGTGCTCAGTACAGTAAACCAGTGAGTTTCAATAGCGATTTTTTAAAATAATTATTTTTATTAAAAAAATATAATTCTGACCGTTGAAACTTTTAAAAACTAAATATCTTTCGTCTAGAAACGGACTACAAGAGTTTTATCAACCAATAACGATTTAGCGATTGACAGGACCTATCGTCAACTAGTTAAGTGTATGCACACGTCAACAGTTTATTTGGTAACATGGGTGAGGCCAGTTGAGCCGCTGAAAAGCCCGAGACCCAAACATAAAATCGGCCTGCTTATATCACGAATATCCTTGCGATCCAGATCTGGATGGGCTACTGTGTTCCGTTTGCTAACCGAGCATAGCTGGGCAAACCTTTGGCAGAGCCAACCGGATCGCATTGAACAGCTGTAAGAAGCGTCACGCAATTGAGGGCGTCTTTGTTTCACATTTCTAACCGCCGCAGCTGCTTCTTCTAGAAGCCGAAACTAAAATAAACAATTTAGATTCTAAATCTAAATTTTAAAAATCAGTAGCCACAGAATCTTGAATTGAACTAGAATCTAGAAGATACAAAATACCAGCTTCTATATATTCTCACCAGCTAGATACTCAGACTAGTTAGTTAAAATGAATGTTCAACTGAAACAAACAAACCTAAGTAACCTGTCTAGATTAACTTAACAAATTCCTAAAAAAACAAATGCTCATACATGCAACATCAGGACGGTTAATAAGAGGATAAACATAGCAAAAATAGTTATTTGAATTAGTGTGTATTTGGTTTGTAGGTTTTGCTAGATAGAACTTGTTCACCTTATTTTTTTAATTGTTTGGACAAGGGAGTGTCGGTGAATCATCGAGCAGTCCACCCAAGAAGGTACCTAAGGTAGTGATTAGATGTGTATAAGAGAAACGCAGCGCCTTCGAACCTGATGGTCGACTTTAGAACACAAGAGCCAAAGTTTATACTGGTTTGGGTCTCCTGGATGATAATAACCCTACGTTCAGTGTTTTTGTGTATAATATGATAGTGGAGCTTACAATACGACGCAATTAAGCTATGGAGGCTTAAGACGTCGAAAGCAAGAAAAAAATAATGATGCTAGAAGCTTAGATGTTGAAAACTTAGATGCCTCTAGGGGTGCCTCGTCTCCTTTATATAATCAAGAGGTGAGCCTAATAACCTAGGACTCTATCCCGAATCAATCTAAGATTGTCTACCAAACTCGAGTGCTAAATCTCTAATTACAAGGATTCTAGTACAAACATATATCTTTATGTCATATCTAGAGTTCAGTCACCCGATAAGGACTCAACCTTCTTTATCAGAACCAAACTCCCCTCCATAGACTATACCGGACTACAATACTAAACTTGATCTGCTTTTAGTTCGGATTGATAAGTCCAATCGTAAGGTATCCGGGAGTTACATCCCTAACAGGGAGTATAGGACATGGATTATTCTTGAAAGATACCGGATGATGATTTGAGTCAGTCAAATCGTGATATTTTCTGGTTGGTTAGGTTAATTTTTTTTTGTTTGCAATACTCTAAATGATTTTTCTCCTAATTTATTTATCTATTCTTGTATTCATTACAATTAAAATCTATAATACAAGATTTCAAATAATTATATTTTAATAAACATATATAACAAGCTGGACAAAGTAAAGTTTAGCCTATCCTATTAAGTGATAGGAACTTATGAAAAAAATCAGATCATCACATCCATTCATCTAAACAACCTAGATGATCCCCGTACCTAAATCCATAATAGCCGCATCCCATTCCATACATACCCTTAATAACACAGTTCTCGGCCTGGATACTACTCAGCACAAGGCAACATATGTCGTATTACTATCCCTGTAGGTCATAATCAGTGAGTTCTAAGTACTCCTATCAAGTCTGTCAGACGAATCACAGAAAATCTTACTCTCCATTTAAATCACAGAATAGCATAGGCATCAGAACAGTGTTGGCAACCACCTACTAATGTTTTCCGGACACAAGATAATTTACAGAAGGTTATTGGAACTTCTGTTGCTGCTCAGACCACCTTTCGGTATTTCTTTGAGAATAATGCAATACAATCAACATGCAGTCATCCAGAAGTATTCAAGTCCACACCATAGTTTTCTGAAACATCCTGATCTTTAGTTCACTTCTGAACAGAGCGAAATATATTCTAAGCTTGACGACAGCAAGCAACAACCCAAGGTAACAAACACCAATACACCATCCATAACTGTTCTGAAATATGAAAACGAAATTATTCAGCTATCCAAAAATAATTGACAAAACAATTACTACCTCTTTAACATAATCAGTTCAAATTTTATTTCAAATGTAACAAACTTATACATATAAAAAGTAACTTTTACCTAAAAATAATCATATTACTATGTCTAACTATTATCATATTTACACTCATCTACCCTAAGAATGGTACTTTTATAATACCATATTATCGTAACCTTATTATATTTTAGAATGGAGTGAGTAGAATAGCACTCCATAAGTGGCAGCACTATGAGGATATTTTTGAAGATAAAACAATTCAACAAGAGAAACCATCTTAAGGTGGGTTGGAAGACATCAAATCTTCCTCTCTAATACCAAGAAAAATTTCTAGCACAGAAAAACCAAGAAAGATAGCAGGCAGTGATTATCCCTATAAAACAAGAACAGAGAAGCAATCTGTACCAGCTGATGTGCAGAAACAAAAGTGAGATCTGGATGCAAAGGTTTATCGATCGATTCCTGCGTTGTATTATCAAGATCCTTTTTCTTACGAAAATCTCTCAGGGAATGGATGAGGAACAGCAGCACAAGGCAGGGAAGAGATCGATAAACCATTGCGCCCAGGCATCACCTCTCCACCTGCAGATAAAGAGGTATATTTGACTGACATATATAGTCTGCAAGCAACTGAAACAACAAAAGAAAACAATTAAGAGCCAAGAATATATGGATACATGTTTGCATGCATGGATATGACATATGTGCTTGAAAGAAGTGAGAGATCTGGATCTAGCAAATGCATGAGGTAGCCTGTGACTGAGGGATGTGACAGGAAGGGTGGTAAACCATAGCATTAAAGCAAAGGGAGGACTAGGAATCCTCTATGTGTTTGCAAAGGGAGTGGTGTCTGCAACACAAAGCACTTGATTCCCCCTTGATCTCACTTCTCAGGGAGTTGTGGAAGTAAGAGGGGTAGTTATTGAGGAAGGGGAGGCCCCCTTCTTGGCCACTGGGGAGTGGGGAGGATAGCTGACATTGGTAGGCTGCTGGGTGGCTGGCAGTGATGAGCCCAGCTAGGCAACAGCATGTGCAGCTAGTGGCCACTAGCCATCTGTTCCTCACTAGTATTCTAAAAGAAAAAACAATTCAATGTCTCCAGCTCATACACCATTTGTTCCCTCTAAAAAAACACACCATTTGCTCAATATAGGATGGGTTTTAACTTTTAACAACCTGAAGTGCAATGTACTCTTGCGTTGCACTTAACTGTGAAGTGCAGATTATCTTGCATTGCAGTGCATTGCTCAATATAGTTACACAGCAGTTGCTTAACAGGGTCTTGAGTTTTGATATGGCATCAGATTTCGCCAAGAACACGGCTGAATGAGACACCAACAAAACACAACAACGACATGGACGAACAGTGAATAGATACACCACCACCCATACCCCGACCATTTACCATCAGAAATTATGTCCTCCTCGCACAAGTAAATAACAGAGAAATGATATATAATGTGGATGAACCACGTCAACCTGACAGAGGATAAACTCATCACATGAATTCGATAAAGTTTGGATCAGGTCAGGGTAACAGGTGTGCTTTGCAAAAGAGACTTATCTGGCGTCGACATCTGTATAATAGCTCTTCTAGGCAGATCTTTCGTAAATTCATGTACCACAATTTGACCCAGTTTGGTACTATAACAATTATATATTGCATCTCTAGTTGCTAACAGTGGAATCAGCTCTTCCCACAGCAGCAGCAGGTCGTAACAGGATAGATCAAGTGTACTATGTTATGCATCTTGATACATAGTAACAACTTGCCAGCATGCCATAGGTTCAGTAACTGTCAGGAAATTAGTATATAGAAGTGTGACACAAGGTGCCTTTCCAGCAAAATGGTCTAATCTGAACCCAGTTCTACTCAATGTTGGATAGCATAAAAATGTGCATATGTACACACCGATTTTCAATCATATGTCATCTGACGTCTCAAAAGAAATATGTATTACCATCATCACACCACATGTGGGCCAATCTGTGCAGAATGATCCACCAATTCAAAAACTATGCATGCCAGCCTTCACAGGAGAACACAGCTAAAGAGGAAAACTACAGAACAATAGATCCCTCGTCCCAGTAATAACATCATGGGGCATGCTGTTTTTTCACCACGTTTGCCATTTCTCAAGATTCTAGAGAATGTCAATCACCGGTAGGAAGAACTGCGGTTCACTTATCAGGCTTGAAGAATATAAACAGGCCATACGTGAAACCCATCTTGAAGTTGTTGAGGAGTGCAAATGGGAAGGTAACCTTAGGCCAGCTGTAGCCTGTAGTAGAAATTCGTTTCAGGGCTCCTTCGAGAAACACATGAAATGACATGATTACGAAAACATAGTAATAAGAAAAATATAGGAATATGATGTCATGTACAATTGAATCCTATACGGTTTCAAAACACAGAAATATAGAAGTGGTGCCTTTAGATGGTTAGTAGGAAATAAAACACATGAATTTTAAAGGAATTTAGTTTGTGGAAGAGAGAGTGCATTGGACTTCTAAAAGAACAAAAAACATAAGGTATGAGTTCATGTTTATTTTCTTATGGAATGAGAACATAAGAAGAAATTCAAAGGATTTCAATCCTCCATAAATCCTATAAAATTTCTTTAATCCAATGGAGCCCTCAGTCAGCAGGACATACACAATTGCTGTTATGACATCGTTCAGACTCAATGCTCCAAAAGAGAAAGATGTTGTCCGCACCGCATAAAAGCCATCCAGAAGCAAGATACCACCAAAAAGAACTCTCCTAGACCGGCTTCTGAAATATTTCTCGAGAGTTTAGGGATGATTCAGATTATGTCAACTAGCCTTTGCGACCATCATTTGGGTAGCTTTTGTAGCTTGGTGAGAGTAGCCTTGTCTCTCCACATAGACCACAGTTAACAATATCAATTGCAATGGATTTTGACGCACATACCATTTGAAAAGCGCCTATCACTGCTTGAACAAAAAAAATTCAATAAAACACAGACATGGAATTAGGGATGCTGTTGTTGCATGAAAGGCACGAGTATGCAGAACAGCACTATGGATAGATTAAGAAAGAAAACAAGTAGGCCAGAATGAGAATGTGCAAACTAATTAACAAACAACAACAACAAAAGAGTAGAGACAGTGAGCATACCGACTAACAGAGATATCAATGAAATATCTGCAGGAACAAAATGAGGAAATAAATAAAACTGCAAAACCTATGAAAATTCAGATCTGCAATATGCCTCGAAACCAATCTGAAAGGATACATTAGCCTGCTAGCAATCCCAAGTCTCAAATCAATAGGAAAACACTTTGCAGCAAAGACACGGCTATCAATGATAGTACATGCTATAGATTAAGTAACTCCAAATGTGACCGATTCCAAGCTGTTCAAAGTTGGCCCAATCCTCAAGCCTAAAGCACAATGTTCAGTCAGAAAGCGAAACACAGCGCAAGTAACTTTGGTTGGGAACCTCACCATCACCGTTCAAATATATGGCAAAGGCAACTACCAAGCGCAAACAGCTTTCCTAGGATGGCACCTACCATAGCACATGGAGCACAGAGAATTTCCAAACATTCAACTTAAGGAAATACAACTTAGATGTTCAAACTCGCCAGATCAACTCCGAACGGCAATGACGATTCCACCGGGGAAATACGTCGAACAGGTGCCGTGCGAGACTGCGAGTACTCTTTCCGCAGAAAACAGAGAACCCAAGGCAAAGACTCGTGAGCTGATAAACTCTCCTTGGATTGCAATTGCAACGTTGCACACGGTGGATCAGCCAAGGAATCGAAGATAGCAACAGGAAACAAAAAAAGTGAAGTGGAAAAAGGAGATGTGGACTATGGAGGCGATGGTCTGAGCGAGAGGTGTGGGCGTGCAGAAAATTCACTATTTCACACTCTCAAAAATTAGTTTCATAAAAATGTTACTTTTAATATTGGCTTCATAAAAATATCATACAGTTCAAAATCTAATCCTCTATGATTTATGTTTACTTTACATGTATTCAATAACATGTTGTGATTCTTTTTATCAGTTGAAAAGCGTTGCAAAGATCTTTATAGATAATCAACTTCTTTTATCAAAGCAACATAATTATTATAAACATCAGCAACACCTTTTTGTTTTTGACAATTTGAACAAAACAACACCTCACGAGTATGCAATTCATTTTACAAAAAAGTAGCTCTATCATAAGTATCTTTCAGTTTTAATTCAAGCAATGAGCAATTTAAACGAAAATTGAATCATGTTTTATAATGGTTGAGCTCTTTATATTCTTAAGTTGTTTGAATTACTATAATATAAATCTTTTACTAAAGAACTAGTATATAAGATATCTTTCATCTTTTTTAAGTAATTCTTGCTAACAAATAATTCATTAACAATATGAGTAAGCATAGTAATACCAATAGCAAAATAAGATTCATTTTTTGATAATTTTATCATTGAGCTTATAAAGAGTAAAAGCATTAACATCCCTTAAAGCAATAAGTTCAGATTATAAGGAATCACATGATTTGTATGAATCATCTTTGGAAATAAGAGACTTGAGCCTATCAATTTCAGAATTTAGTGATGCAACAATAAGTTCATGTTTCTTAGTCTTCTTATTGTATTTTCTTAATTTATTATCAAGACGAACAACAGCATGAGCTAAATCATCATAAGTAGGTTTTACCTTATTTTCATCGTCGTAGAGTTTATCCTCACTAAAGTTTACCATGTCACGTGACATGAAACATATCCAATGAGGTCATTCTTTTTTTCTTTACCTTCATCTTCACTATCATCACTCATTGATTTCACATTACTCATATCAACTTGATCGAGAGCGGCAAGAACTCGATGCACCATCTTCCGGTAGTTGTGGTTCTTCATCTTACCCTCTTTAGACTAGCGCTTGTTGTCCTTCTTATCATCTTTGGTTGATTTCTTGAGCTTAAGACAATTAACATGAATATGGTTTGTCTCACCACATTTAAAGCACCGAACAGAACCATTAAAGTATCTTCTTCTATTTCTTACATTGTTCAAGGCTTTAGTAACTTTAGTAGAAAGCAAATCCAAGTCATTCTCTGTAAATTGCTCAAATTGTTCATAAGACAAGGCATTTAAAGCTGATAAAGAAACACTTGAAGATTATACAAAAGAAGAAGACTCATTAGAAGGCGAAAAAACCAAAGCCATTAGCTTAGGAGAAATCTTGCGTGAAAAAACATTCAATTCATTAGTTTTCAATTTCGAATAAAGAGTGTCCAAAGTAAAATTAGTCATGTCTATCGACTCTTGAATTGAAGTAACTTTCATATCCCAAACTGACATATCAAGCCCACTAAGTAAATGTCTAGCAATTTTAGAATCAGTATAATTAGTAGCATATGAAGAATCAACTGAACGAAGATTGCTAAGAATTTTGTTAAAATAAACAAAATACTCATCAAATGTTTTACCGAGTTTCATCTCAAATTTTATTTACTCTTTCTTATACACGTCTTTATGCATTTTCTTGATTGTGGAAAAGCCTTTGATGATAGGTATTGTTGTTGCGTAAGAACAACAGTATACCACGGGGGTACCCGTAGTAAGGATTTAGTTAAAATGTATATATACATTAGTTAAAATTGTAGAAGAAAAATAATGTATATATACATTTTAACTAATGAAGTAGTGATTCTTCTTTATAAGTGTGTCCTATGCCCGACTGCTTGTTGTGTATTTCCAACTATTTGTTATAGCCTAGGTCCATAGCGCAGGGAAACTTGAGCCGCATGCACGCTATTTGGAGCCATTAGCGTCACATGTAGTCAGAAATAACACTTAAGATTGATCGGGTAATCAATAGGGCACAAACCGAGCCCCCGAGTGGGCAAAAAGATCAACAATAACTTAACCAAGCTAGAGCGGACCATAGACTTTGAGTTAAAGTGACAAAAATGTAAGCACTCGGG
>KE373323.1:70903-84560 GCA_000418225.1 Zizania latifolia | reverse complement strand
TTTAAGCAATATTTTATTTGCAAGAATTTCTTCCTCAAATTTTAATACTCAAACTTCTTTTCTTTTCTTTAAAGAAAAAAATTTCAATTTTTTTTCTGAAAATTTATTTTTCCCTTTTATTTTATTCACAGCTTTTAATATTTTTATATTTTAAAATTTTCAGGCTGTGACACCGATCTCGCCATTCACGTCCTCGTGCAATTTGACAAGTCCATGACTAGCGCTTTGGAGCATCAGGTGAAGAGCAAGTGCTTGGGGATGAAGCTGTTGCGCAAGCGGGACATTCTGAAGGGGAGATATACCAGTGCAATTCTGGGGAATGGGCCTGTGGGCTCGCATGTCGTTGTGGAGCTCACTTACAATTTTGGTGTTGAAGGATATGAAATTGCCCAGAGAGGAATGGTAACAAGAAAACCAGGGCCTTTGAAGGGTGGAAATTCAGTAATTCCTTTATTAAGGTCCTGATGGTTACAAACTTGAGCCGATAAAAGGGGGTACTACACCTGAGCCTTTATGCCAGGCGTGTGTAGGGTTTTTGTCTGTGGTGCAGGTCTACAATTCAACTGATTATACATTGGAGAAGAAAATGGGAGATCAAGCTGTTAATATCTTGAAGAGATGCAGGGGGCTTTCATTGGTCATTTCCACCATAGGAGGTCTTTTAGCCAACATGCTCAAAACTAGCTACGAGTGGATGAAGCTGCACGAACACCTCAATGCAAAGCTAGAGTCTGACCTCTGTAACATCACTAGAGTGCACGTCTCAAGCTATGATGGCCTGCCGTATCATTTGAAGCCCATCCTCTTATACCTCAGTATCTTCCCTGAGAACCATGAGATCAGGTGCACCCGCTTGTTAAGGCGGTGGATGGCAGAGGGGTACATTGCAAAGAATCGTGACATGCCTGTGGAGGAACTAGGAGAACGTTTCTAGAACGAGCTCATCAACCAAAGCATGATACAACCCTGCAAGAAGAAGATCAGCTCCTGCGTGAGTGTTGCTCGGTGCCGGGTTCACAGCATGGTGCTGCGGATAATCCTGTCCAAGTCCATGGAGGAAAACCAGCTCTTCCTCGTCAAGAAACACTGCAACGAGATCCCTGAAGAGTACCCTGCTTCTCTCGTAGCTCCTAAGCTGTGCCTTCTGCGAGTGCTGGACCTAGAAGACACACGCAATCTGAAGAATGGAGACCTCGGGTACTTGTGCAATGGATCGATGGTCAGGTCGAAGATGCAATGCGAGAGGACTTGGAGAAGCTGTAATGTGAATTCCTTAAAGCACTAGCTAATGGGTAAGCCAGTTTTTAAGAAGGGACGAATATTAGGAACCAAGCAGTATGCATGTATGGACCGAAATAGGCCATATAATTAGCCCGTTAACTATGTTGGCTAGCTGGGGTTGCAACTATATATGTAGGCGTTGTAAGAACAGAAAAAACTTGACTAAGGAATGAATTAGGCGGCGGCTTGGCAGAATTGCTGAGAAAATTTACGTGTTCTTGAGTTGATCGAGTTAGGTAGCTAACAAAATGTTTCAAGATCTGTTCATGAAAAATGTCATCAAACTTCAAACATTGCTCCAGAAAGCTGATGCTTTCGGACACGCCATTTGATTGGGGGAAAGTATTTGATTTTTTTTTTGCAGTGCAACGACGAACATAAACTCAGCTTTTATCAAGCACATGAAGAAATCCCCAAACTGATGACTATCGTCCTTTCGCACTGTTGATAGTGATGAATCATGAACACGTTGCTGGGAATTATGTTGTGCACGTATATGCTATGATCATGATGCCTCATAATTTCGATCTTAGAACCAGATTAAGCTTAGCTGACAGTGTACATAAGAATGTCAGCATTCTGAACATAAATACGTGTTCCTTGATGTATAAAATGCCATGACCTGCTAATCCATCCCTTCCAAGTTGAACCATACAAACAAAAACGGAATTACATAATAGCAGAGGACTTACTGAAGAAAAACCATAAAAGCTGATACTTTTACCAAGTTGAACCATATTTTCAGGATACTAAAAAAATGAGGCTCCAACAAATGTTGCGCATCATTTTGCAAAAGAAAATCCATTTATACACATTACTCATCGAATTCTTCTGGGGCATAGATTCCGCTGTATTCAATAAGGCATAAATTCTTCCGCGGCCAAGCTGCTCTTCTCTTTTGACTACGCAACTATTTTGTTGATGCGATCGCTAACCCAGATACATCACCCTTTAAAATGTATCAGCCGCAGTACCAACCCATAGCAGAATAACAAAAGGAAGACAAGATGGTCGTGTGTTCTTGACGGTCTTTAAAATTTCGGCTGATTGATCCAGCTTTCTGCAACTTGTTTGATATGTTTCCGCCTGCGTTATTAACGGAGTTGATGAGAACAGGGATGGAAGTTGACGCAAAATTGGATGAGGCAGCAGATGATGCTATGTAGCATACGGTATGCCTACGTTACTCGGGTCTACTGATACTATAAGTCATCCAGATGAGTGCCACGGAATGTTTGAAGTAACATAAAAGTCTTATCTCTCATAAAAACACTATGTTTACTCAGGTTCAATGCAAGTGTATTAAATCTTATATTTTTGTTCCTCTCTAGTGTTCTCTCCCTCCAATGCTCCTATATTCTATTGAGAGATATTTTGGTATACCTTATCATACAGTTCATCATCATTTTTACTATATCTATTCCATTGTTTTATTATATCACTAGTCTTGTCACCATTATGTATTCTCTGTTCGTTGAGTCAACACCTCAATGATCATCGTATGAAACTTCTTCTTCTGTCTACCTAACAGAAAAGAGACATAATAACTAGATATATAAGATCAATTATATTAAATATAAAATAATCAGTAGTAAATATATGCATTTAATATGGAATAAAAAGATTGTGTCGCCCTCACCTTAACCATTAAGCTAGAGAGAGCAGCTCTCAAGTAGTAGTTCTTATCAAGGTTATCAATACCGTTTCGGTACCGGCCAGAACATGCCATATCAGTGCCTAAACCGGTACACAGGAAGTGCTGTTCCATTTCAGTTCAAATACCGGTCAATTCCGGTCATTCCGGTCCATTCCGGTCATTCCGGCCAGAATTCGCTATGCCGGTCATTCCGGTACCAACCCAAAATATAATTTTGATTTTTGATTTATAAAAAATATAAGAGGCAAGCTAGAAAGCAAATAATGTAAATGTTCAATGTTTCAATTTTGTAATTTTGATTATTGATTTCTGAAAAATATGTAATGTAAAACTACATATTCAACTTTATTTGATATATTTATATGGTACTTAAAGTCTTAAACTAATCTACGTATTATGTTACACGTAAGTCATAAATTATATTTGAGATATGAAGTTATTCTGTTAATTTGTTTGTTAAATAAAATATTATATAAAATAAATATATATTATTTTATTAAAACTCTAGAATGATATACTGATATTGATCGGTACCAAAACATTTTATTTCTAGAGCTAAATCGAAATAGGCTCCTGAATGATATTGGTTCTTACTCGACCACATATTTGAGGTAGCGCTCGAGAGGAGTTCGTGACGCGTACGAGAGGATCGCGCCTGCGGCGACTGGGCGAGGACCACTGCCTCCGCAGGACCTATCAATCAAGGGACGAATGGGATGCGCCCACGTGAAGCGGGATGGTACATCGCTCCTAGTCAAGATTATCATGCCAGCGACAGTCAGGCGCATGGATTCCTCCAAAACCTGACGTTCGCTTCGTCCACGTAACTCAGCTCTTTGCCTGTCCTGCACTCCTGCTCCCACGCACACTTCGTTTGGAGAGACTGAGAGCACAGTCGTATATATTCCAGGAATAAAATGGGATTCCATGGGCCCCTGTTAGTCAAGAATAAATGTAGTAGGTCTTGCCTTATCTATCTCCGTTATCTGCGTCGTCCACTTTATCTAGCGTCCATCAGCTCCGCGGGCATATTCCTGTCATGATAAGAAGGTTAGGACATCGTATTACACAAATCATATTCTGTCAGAAAGTAAGGGGAAAATGCACCCCTGTGATTATTCGTAAATCGTAAGAAGCTGCATTATGACCTATTTGTCGGAGATCGCATATCATCAGGAAAACTAGTTTTACGATAGACGCACAGAGTACGATGAACGTGCAGAAAATCTATTAGCAGCACATGCGTGATGTATGTCACGATCAGTAGCCCTGTAAGTGAATCTCTCAGTTTCATGTCTAAGTTTGAATCTGGAGGACAGTTACACGAGTGAGTTAAGAACTCAAGATGTTCCATTTGGTGATATGAACATTAATATCTTATTTGATATAGCTCCAAATAATTTTTAAACTAATTAAATCCAGTTCTAAGAAATTTTGTATTTAGAGTTGTTGATAGATTAAGAATATTTAGTTAGCAATCTGATTAATCTTAGATAAAAATAAAAATTTAAACTATTTTATTTTACCATAAATACTTTAGATATTGGAGCTATATCAAATAAGCTAAGAAGTTAGAATGAGTCTATCTAGCCGGTCTACTATCCTTGGTGTGTGGCCGGGTGTACTCTGCAACCATGCAGCTTGGTTTTGAGGATAAAGAATAGCAGATCAATTTATAATTGACCGGATCATCTATTATACAGATAAAAAACTTGGTTTTCAAATTTTGTCACCACTAGAAAAGACATTATCATGGTTTAAAATATATCAAAAATGTCATTTCAGCTAAGGCTGTATTAATCCTTTGAGCTAAATCTAGCTTGACAAATAGAGAATAGGACTGGTACCTAGAATTTTAGATGGACATACTTGCAGAGCAATGAATAACAGAAAAATGCAAATCAAATAAAGCTAATTTGCCACCATGACATCATTGCCGAAGCATATAATCTTTGAATGTGGAAAACTTGATTCTGAATTCTAGATGTCGGCATGCATTGAAATAAACCACACAGCTGTACCACTAATTTGCTTATCAAACATCAACATGATAAAGAACTATAAAGGGAGAGAAAATTTATTATTTTGGGAGAAGACAATGAACAAGTGTCAAGAAAATCCCCTAACCCTTTTGTTCGTTGCAGTGCAATATTCCCAACCAATTACGCTCAAGAAAATTCTTATGTCATTTGTATTGAGAAGACGATCATCACTGCAATGCCATCAAATAGTTGTACGCCCTAATTTGTAGCGGTAGACAATAATGAGATAGAAGTATAGAACCTCGAAAATACTTCCTTCGTTTAATATTATAAGTTATTTTAAGTTGGTTAACTTTTTTAAGTCAAATTTCTTTAACTTTAGATAAGTTTACAGAAAAATATACTAACATCTATAATATCAAATAAATATATTATTAAAACATATTTCACAATAGATTTAAAAAAATACTTTGATATTATAGTTATTGATATATATTTTTCTATAAATTTAATCAAAGTTAATAATATTTAACTTATAAAAAATCAAACGGAACTGAGGAAGTACTAGCCTACTAGAGGGCTGATGCTTACTTATCCCATTTGCCTATGAGGTGCCAATCTAAAAGGCAAGTCAAAAGGCAATATACTTTTCAGTGGGAGCGTATCATGTCTAGGGTTACAGATATAGGGAATAAGTGAACGTTGTCATCAGATTTTATTCATCGATGTGGAATAGCAATGAACACTCCTTGTTTTTATGTAGGCTATGAGAGTGGAGAGACCTAAATATTTGCAGTGATGGCAACCGATATTATACTCTACAGCTTAAAGTTAGGATTCCAAGTCTTCTGGAGCTAACAACACCTGATATCATGAATACCTTCCACACTTAGGTTGTGAGTATATATAGGGCACATACCTGCACTCATCAGTTCACCCAAGTTCACATTTCTTCCCAAGTTAGCTTCTCTATTGCACAGCCTCTTCTTGCTTGACTCCTGAAGAATATCAATCTTCCCTAGCCATGTCAAGGGACCCACTTGTCGTAGGACATGTTATTGGGGATATCTTAGACCCATTTAACAAATCAGCATCACTTAAGGTTATATTCAACGACAAGGAATTAACCAATGGGTCTGAGCTCAAACCGTCACAAGTAGCAAATGAGCCAAGGATTGAAATTGCTGGGCACGGCATGAGGAACCTTTACACTCTGGTAAGTCCATCAGTACCTCATTACTACATTGAACTGTACTAAGTTCATAAGGTATATTTGATGTCTATCCCAAGAAAAAATAGCCTGTGCTTAATTACACAAGCTCCATCCAACTGAGTAGCGAGCTATATCTGTAGCATGTGTTTTTTGTGTTCATTCACTTTAATTGTTTTCAGTACGTATAGAACACTGAAAGCAAAGATTCTTAGCTTTCCGTAAGTTGTGCAACCTTATGTCTGTGGATTGAAAAAGAACTTTGCACCTCGACTTCTTTATTTAGTGTAAACAAAGATATTCTTCTTGCTTTTGATAGGTCAGCACAGATCCTGCATCTTTGAATGCTGGCTGTGAATGAAAAAATTAAGCACGTCAGCCATGACCCATGAAATATAGGAATCTGAATCATTATGATTAGATGCAATCAATAAATTAACAGAAGTTTGCTAGAATCATGAAGATGCATTATTAGTGACATTACCACTGAAACTGACAGATTAACAACATTATGGTAATTGAGTTTTCTCTGAAAAACAAAAAAGTTATGGAGAACCTCAATACCTGGGTTAAGTTAGTTAAGAAAGCAATGGCTATATATCTTCTTAGTGGAACACAAGTAACTGAGATGCACATTTCGAGGAACATATACCCTCACAGTGTCATCCTTTGATTGGAATGATAATGTTTTATTTAGCTAAAATTTATTTTCCCTAAAAGTAACAAGCTAATTTGCTGTCAGGTGATGGTGGATCCTGACTCGCCAAGTCCAAGCAACCCAACAAAGAGAGAATACCTTCATTGGTAAGATCTAAAACATTTTATTATTAATGGATGCATACAATTTTACTTTTCCACATGTACCATGTGACAAATCAAAAGTGGTTTTTATGGTTATATACATGTGACAGGCTGGTGACAGACATTCCAGAATCAACAAATGCTAGTTATGGTGAGTTCTTCCTATTCTTTTCCTTTCCAAATTTAATGTTTTGATGAGCTCAAGCTATCTAATAATCTAAAATAAATGTATATTGTGCTGGTCCATATGGCAACATAATAGAAAACTAGCAAAGTGTATCATTTGTAACTACTTTAAAAAACACTAAAAATGCAACTATAGTCGCTTAAAGATGTAGTAAATCTGAATTAGGAAAATGCCACATGAATTGCATACCTGGGTTATGGATAATAAGCCGCAGGTCGACCTTCCTTCCACATCAACCAATGGAAATAATTTCTTTGAACTAAGATTGTCCTAAAGTTTTTTTTTTTTGAGGTAAGATTGTCCTAAAGTTGTCCAATCCGACTGAACTATCAATCAAAATGGATTAAGAGAACTTGTGTGATACTTTAATTTCTAGTTAAAAAAGCGAAACCTTAAACTGAGCTCAAAATGAGTATCCCTATGTTGTCTTTTTTAACCAAACTTGACCAATGGATGTTTATTGCCATAACATTTTTAAGTTTGAGATGCTGAGAGCAATTCTCATATGAACTAAAACATGTTTTCACAAATTTTATTACAGGAAATGAAGTTGTCAGTTATGAAAGCCCAAAACCAACTGCAGGAATACATCGTTTTGTCTTTATACTCTTTTGCCAATCTGTACAGCAGACTCTATATGCACCAGGATGGAGACCAAATTTCAATACAAGAGACTTTTCCGCACTATATAATCTCGGACCTCCTGTGGCAGCGGTGTTCTTCAATTGCCAGAGGGAGAACGGATGCGGAGGCAGACGGTACATTAGATAAAATCAGAATCATTCATAGCCCTCTACAAGAAGAGGTTGTATTAAATGTGAGAAGATGAACAAGGTCAAGCACATCGCAAAGCGCTAGTAAATGCTGGACCATTTAATGTATCTTCATTTAAAAGCTATTACCTTGTGTCCTTGTCTCGTATTCAAGCACTAAACAAGGTACTTTAAAATGAATTTAGCTTCCAATCTCATCTTGGAGAACATTTTATCTGCACCTTCAGCAAGGACACCCTAATGATTCTGCACCCAACAACTGGTGTCCCTGTCATGTTCAGAAGCGTCTATCAGACTACCAAGTTGAGTGCATCATAGAAGAATGTAACTAATAATATATCATGTTCTTCAGAAAAAAAAACAAAGAAACTTTAGGCCTCCTAGGCTTCAAGAGAATCTCACGGAGCTATTGCTGCAATAATGTGCCTTGTGGAAACTCTAGCAGCCTCAATATTATGCCAGTGAATTGTAAGTGTCAAGTCCATGCATGATGCCTGACTCATCCAGATTAACCGTTTGTCATGCTTAAGCTCTAATACTATAATAGTAGCTGGCATTCACAGTTAGGCATATCTGATCTGACTATTTATTTGTAGACAACTTGGCTGGTCATCTTAGTACCACGAATTCCATGCATTTGAATAGGAATAACAAATAGTAAAAAGGCAAACACAGTAGCCAATCCAAGATTTAATCGTTGATCATCATTCGTCCAAATGAAACACAAGTAGCCAGATGATCTCAGCAGAACACAAGCCACTAATTCAGTGCCCAGTCCTGAGGACCAACTGGCTTAATATATGTTTGGTCATGAAGAACTACAGACCATCCACATGTATTTGCTTCATTAGTATGGAAAGCATTGCACATATATCATCCATATACAGATGCTTCTGCTGTCCAACTAAGAATTCACTGGTCTTTCCATTCACCTCAATCACACTGGATCCTGGTTCCTTCTGCATGCCTTTCTCATTCATAAACCCTCTCACCTTCCTCACATCTGCCCATCTATCACTCACTGCATATACATTGGAGAGAAGGACAGAAACCCCATTCCCAGAGGACTCCAACTCATGGACATGCATAAAAATCTGCTGCAAGAAATCCAATTGTCCATGAGCTTGGCATGCACTTAGCAGGGCTCCCCATGTAAACACAGCAGGTCTCATAGGCATGGCTTTAATTACATCATATGCATCCTGGATGAGCCCAGCTCTTCCAAGAAGATCAACCATGCAACCATAATGTTCTTCCCAAGGTGAGAGCTTGTATGACTTCGTCATCAACTCAAACAACTGACGGCCTTCTTGCACTAAACCAGAGTGGCAGCATGCACCAAGGGCAGTTATAAAAGTGACCTCATTGGGGTGCAAACCTGACGCAACCATCCTGTCAAAGCACTCAAGAGCTTCCCTGCCATGACCATGCAATGCAAACCCATTGATCAATGCATTCCAGGAGGATACATTCTTGAGGGGCATCTTTTGAAAGATGGAAACAGCAGTGTCCAAGCATCCACACTTTGTGTACATATCAACAACTGAAGTCCCCACATGCACATCCCACTCAATGCCCTTCCGTTCTATGTACTCATGAACCCACCTACCAGACTCCAGCGCACCCAAGTTCGCACAAGCTGAGAGGACAGTGGAAAGAACTACCTTGTCTGGCTTCACCCCTGATTTCTGCATTGTGTTGAACACCTCCAGTGCCTCACTAGGACGCTTGCACTGCACCAAACCACTTATCATAATTGTCCATGAAACAATGTCCTTCACCAAGAGCATGTCAAATACCCTCCTTGCGAGATCCAATTTCTCACACTTTGCATACATATCTAACACAGCATTACCAACAATTAGGCTCAGCTCCCTCTCCCGCTTGACACACCATCCATGGACGGCCTTCCCCGCCCGTGCCATACCCAGCCTTCCACAAGCCACAAGTGCCGTAGCCAGCATCCCCTCGTTAGGTGTAATGTCCATCTCGCCGAGGACCCCGAGCGCCTCCGCAAACATACCTCCCCTGGTCAACGCAGAAACCAGCGCTGTCCACGACACAACGTCGCGCTCCGACATTTCGTCGAACACCCTCCTCGCGTCGCCGCACTGGCCGCAGGCACCATAGAACGTGACTAGCGCGTTCCGTACAGGCATACGCCCCACGAAGCCGACCTTCTCCGCGACCGCGTGCGTCTGATGGCCCTCGCGGAGGCCCCTGAACCGCGCGCACGCCTTGAGCGCGGCGGGTAGAGTGTACCCGTCGGGCCGCATGCCCGCACCGGACGCGAGGAACGCGAAGCTGCGGAAAGCGGCGGAGGGATCGCCGGCGTGGGTGAGGTGGGAGATGAGGGCGTTGAACGGGTGGACACAGCGGGGGCGGAGGAGGAGGAGCGCGCGGAAGGCGTAGCCGTCGTCCGGGAGCCGTGCGGAGGCGAGGTGCCTTGCGAAGTAGGCGAGGAGGGCAGCGTCCACTGCGAGGCCAGAGGTGAGTAGGAGGGCGTGGGCTGCGAGGAGCGAGCGCGCGGGGAGAGGTATCGGCGACGCGAAGAGGGCGCGGAGGGAGGCCGGCATTGTAGTGTGGGTTGATGGGGGAGGGGAGAGATTTCGGAGCTTTGCTTCAAGCTGATGCTGGCATGCTGCGCCGAGCGCCGAACGACGAGCAGCCAGTCACGAAACCACCGTGATGTTCCGGCACGAGCGCCGGACAGGGATGGGAACGGAGTTGAGGAAGAAAAGGTGGAGAGAGAGAGAGGAGGGTTCGTAGTGCCATCTGGACCGTTTATGATAGATCAAACGGACAAAATCACCTCCACCGCCTCTACTTGAAACTAATTTTGCACAAAAGCCCCCCTGTCTTGGAGACGGCCCTGACTTTTTCAAAAAGCAGCCCGTTGGTAGCGACCCTGATTTTTTTCAAAAAGCCCCTCGTTTTGGTTTTTCCGGCAATTATTTGGGCCGGCCCTGGTAGCATTCAAACACTGGGCATCTACGTGGGCCATGTGGCTGTTAGGTGGTCGGCTGGTCGCTCCTGCCTCCTGGGTTTGATGTTTCGTCCTATTTAACGGCCCAGACGCGGACGCGAGATTTCGCTCGTCAGCCCCAATGCCGTTCGAGGGTTAAATTGATAATTTGCTACTCTTAATATAATATTACCCTTTTAATTATAATTACGATGTCACTCTGAAATAATGACACGTGAAATTATTTAGGTTAATAACATGTAGAATAGGATAACAAAAAAGCAAAACTACTTCTTGATGGTGGCAAATTATCAAATCTTTCGGTAGCGGTTGGGAGCCTATCACTCTAAAAACAAATATGTAACTGGTCTTCAGCTTTTCACAGTAGTTTATTCATAGATGCTATAGCTATTAAATTGTATGGTCTAAATTCTTCTATATTGTTTGGAAGAGATATACATTCTAGATGAAGTTGAAGCTGTCACATAATCTCTCTAAAACACAAGGAATCAAAACACCGTGAAAAATTACAAAACAGATATTAGAGATGCGTATAAGAGTTCGCGCACAAATTTGTTTGCGAAATTTCAGGCTCAAGTGGTATGAAACCAGGGAGAAATAAAAAAAAAAGAGAAATTTGATAGGCAGTCGTTTTCGCGTACTCGCGCTCGTTGCGTGAACCAAATCGCAGAGGAAAAGTCTGAAGAAGAAATCCAGGAGGCACACACCGTCGTGCCTCGGCGTCCTGCAAAATTTCGGATTCAATTGTTATCATCACCGCGAGAAATAAAATGGAGAAATGTCGTATGAATACGAGTATGTGTAAACAGGTTCTCGCAGTTTCTTTGTCCGGTTTGGGAAGCTTAAATCTACTCTTTCTATGTATCTCACAGTGTATCAACTTGTAGGCTTAAGACACATATATTAAAGATATGTGTAAAAATATTATAATACCTTTTTTAAGACAGGTGAATATAAATCCAGAAATAATTGCTATAGTAATAAGTAATAAAATATAGTATGAATATTTTAAAAATAAAAGTGATCTTCCACGGAAGCCCTTGGAAAAATATTTACTTGATTCTCAGAATTTTGAACGTGTTACAGTGTTAGCTCTCAAGATGGAGGCACTCTAGTTGATCCTCCAGATCGTTGTTCCACTTTCTTGTACCTTTAGCTGTATTATTTGAAAATTTGTTCTGTTATTTGCATTCAAAAAAGAATATAGAGAAGTTGTGGTTATCTAATTTCTAGATAATAGTTTATTTGTTTCAGCTTCTAGTAGGCGGAGATTCTTAGTGATTGGTTAATCTGAGTATTTAGCTAGAGATGTTGGTGTTTTCTGGCTTCTAGATTATTTATCTACTGATTCTTATAATTTAGATCTAAAATTTTAACTGTTTACTGTATCTATTAGAAGCTAAAATAAACAGGCTCTAAACTGTTAATATTCTCCAAACATGCCATTTGGCTAGTGTTGATGATGGTAGGTATATCGGCGATTCGGCGCTGGATACGATCGACCTCCGGCAACCGCGTTCACGATGGAGCAGTGACATTGCCGGTTCAGAAAATGGCGCCGACGGCCGTGGAATGATAATTTCGTGAAAGCAAATGCAGATCAGCAGTCCGAACAAACACTACTGATTAGAGGCTCCTACCCTGCTACTGCCAATGAAAAAAAAAGGAAGCTGCAACTGGTTACGGTATTTTCATGGATCATTTCCAAGTCGGACTCAGTGTTTACCAAATCGTCCCGGGTGCTACCTCAATTTCAAGATTAACACGTCATGACAAGCTCCTAACTTACAACTGAGCGTCTGCCCATGATCAAAAGCTCTACGACATTGTTGTTTTAATTTGCCAGATAATGTTCACTGTTATACTACACAATAACTTTAAAAATAGGATAACAATGCAACCAACATGTTTGAACAAAAATGCAGCCAATATTTAGCCCACGCCCCCAAACAAAAAGAACGCAGATCATGGTGCTATTTATTTACCGCTCCAGCATTACTGCCTCCCAGCGAGGGCCACCTGTTGGTTAGAGAAAAAGCACACGACGAGCTCAGGTAGATGTGCACCGACGTACTCCCATCCCGTGGGTTCGAGAATGCTCTTGGTCCGGTCAGGTTCTGAAATGATTTCACGATTTGCACGACTGCACGTACGAAAAACCTTTGCTCTGTCGTAGTCTCATAGATGGTACTTTACTTAAATGTAACTCTTACAGTACATGGTACAGTATATGTTTACAACCATTGAAATCGATTAGAGTACTACATCCTGAATGAGAAGAAAAAACACTAGACTACACACAGAACAATGCATATTACACTTTCAAGCAAAATGTACTGTCATGTGCTTCCTTTGATCTTTCGCAGAGACTCAGCTGCCACTGCTCTTGGTGGCCACAAGAGAAAATGATGATCACAGATGCACCAAAAGAAACGAGTGTTCGAATAATGACAAAACACCAAAGCAAGTTATCTGCAAGGCCTGGAAGGATAGGTTAGAGGGAACAACAATACGCACGACTACCAAAAGACACCAAACGACCGGGTGATGCAAACATCATATATGATTCGACGGATCCTGCGGAGGAAGACTGGTTTAAAGCATGAGGTGAATGTTGTACGTTATATGTTCCTGTTAGGAATGGAATGGATAGAGTATATGTGAGAAGGAAAGTAGGGAATCATACACTGCATGCTGGGGGCGTTAATCAAGGAAGTGCTAATTAAGGAAGGCAAGAACGTAGGAGTGGGCTGTTAGGCAGGGAGTGCATGGCGCCCCTG